>NW_020769332.1:4281254-4313954 GCF_900518735.1 Pseudonaja textilis | reverse complement strand
CTATCTATCTATCTATCTATCTATCTATCTATCTATCTATCATCTATATCATCTATCTATCCTCTCAATCTATCATCTCAATCTCTCTATCATCTATCTTATCTCTATCTCTATCTTTATCTATCATCCATCATCTATCTCTTTATATCTATCTATCTATCTATCTATCTATCTATCTATCTATCTATCTATCTATCTATCTATCTTTCATCTCAATCTATCATTTATCTATCTTATCTCTATCTCTATCTGTCTATCATCTATTTTTTTCTCCCTATCTATCTATATTTATTTATCTATCATCTATCTATCATCTATCAATCTCTCTATCATCTATCTTATCTCTGTCTATCAATCATCTCAATCTTGATCATTTATCTATTCTATCTATCTATCTATCTATCTATCTATCTATCTATCTATCTATCTATCTAATGTTTATCTGGCTACCCACACCATACCCATGCCTCCAGAGGGCCGACAGAACAGGATAAGAACAGGAAAACACACACACACACCAATAGTTCTAAACCTAAGCAACAAACAAAATTAGCAATCAAGAAAGCCTTTTTCTTGGGCTAAATGTCATGTTTTGCATTCCACATTATTACAGGGAGATTTTCTTAGATCCAGTAAGAGGAACATGTTTGCTCACATGGAAACAATCCACTGATTTTATTGCAATATCTAATGCTTATCTCTTACCTCTGCCCCATCCATGCCCTGGAAGATCGGGCAACTTTTATTCCACTTCTTTCAGATTTCACATCTCCTACCATTTGGTTTGTAGAAAAATATTTATGCAACAGCCATGAAAACAGGGCATCCACCAGTAGAGGTTTTCCCATAGTTATAACTCAGTTAACTGACTACTTTGATGTTTTATTAAATGTTTTGCTTTCTGGAATTGTATTCTGTTTCCAGGCTACATAAAGGATATGTCTGCCTGTATACAAAGTGTGTGTGCATACATATAAACATTGACATGACTCTGGAAAGAAATACTTACTTTTTTTTCTACCAAAATATCAGTACCACATTGAGTCATATCTGATGATGAATATGAAATTAATATGGTTTGCATTGTAGGCTGAGATTTATTTTTCTACTGCTTACTATACATTTTATGTTGCCATTTATTTATTATTAACTTTGTTAAATTAGCTTCAGTCAACTTACAAATCTTAAGTGTTCAGCTATTTCAAAATAAAAAACATACAGATCTCTCCCCTCTTCATAAAAAAAACATATTCAAATCAGAACAGAAATATACTATATATTCAGCTGCTATTATTTAAGAAGGATCTCCCATTATTTTCTTCTCCCTTCTGAATGATAGGGAGTCACAGCAAAGCACAGACATCCAAAGACAAAAAGTTGGCCTCATTATGGTGTCTCAATGCAAAAAACATCCTTTCAAATTTGCCTTGCACAACCTTACTTAAAAGCTGGAGTTGCCATTGCAACATTGCGACATTGTGGTGCTTACTGCATCATCCGATATTGTGGAATGTAGACTGGATTCCCACAGGGCTGCTTCCCAGTGGTCAAAGAGGTAGCAAATCTTGGACAAAGGCTTGGTCAGCAGAAGGGAGATAAAAATATTCCTCTTTAGCTTATGCCATGGTATAGCTGTACTTATGCAATACTGCAGTTGCTTTGATTTGACAAGATTCTGTCTGTGAGTGAAAAACAATACAAGAAACTACTTGGAAGTAACTCCACATATCATTCTTGCTGTTGTGGCGCAGTGGTTAGAATACAGTACTGCAAGCTATTTCTGCTGCCTGCCAGCTGCCTGCAATTTGGCAGTTCAAATCTCACCAGGCTCAAAGTTGACTCAGCCTTCCATCCTTCTGAGGTGGGTAAAATGAGGACCCAGATTGTTGGAGACAAGAGGTTGACTTTGTAATCTGCTGAGAGAGGGTTCTAAAGCACTGTGAAGCAGTGTATAAATCTAAGTGCTATTGCTATTGGTTCTTGAGCCTGTCAAACCTTGGACACCCATAGAGATTAAGTTGATCTCTGGAAGGCAAACTGTTCCACATAAATGACTGAGAAGACCAACCCCAATGCCCCAGTCTCTGACTCATCATGTACCATTTGTCTATATGGTAGGGACAGATGCCGTTCTCAATTTATGTTCTACTTTTTTTTAATGAAGAGAAGGAAGAGATGTATTTTAAGCAGTTTCAGCCACCAAGTAGGCATCAATTCAATGACAGTAAAATGTCTTCAATTAGTCACAAAGATCAAGCATGGATGGATTGACATTTCCCTTGTGTGAATGTCCCATGCTCTTCATCTCCTAGATTTGAAAACAGAATAGTCCGATTCATAGTCTGAAATAATAATATAATAGTTTGAAAGAAATAATAAAATGAATAATGAATAATAAAATAATAATAATAATAATAATGAAAGAATGAAAGAAAAAAATAATACTCTGAAAGAAGAGGGAGTCAACCTATTTGCCAAAGAAGGCAAGAAACAAGAGAGGGAAACTAATCAAGGAGAGAAGCAATCTAGGACTAAGGAGAAATTTCCTAACGGTGAGAAAAATTAAGCAGTGGAACAAATTGCCTTCAGAAGTTGTGGGTTCCCGAACACTGGAGGCTTTTAAGAGGAGACTGGATAGCTACTTGCCGGGAATGGAATTGGTCTCCTGCTCAAGGGTTGGAGTAGAAGACCTCTGAGGTCCCTTCCAATTCTATTCTGTTATCTCAAGTGCACTTAAAATCAGGTTCAGAAGAGCTGGGAGATAGAAAGATTGAGTGTCTAGAGAAACCATTTGGGCTGGAAATAGCATTGTCCAGAACACCTTCTGTTAGAATCATTTAGGCTTCCTGTGAGACAAAGACAATAGAACAGTTAAAAGAAAGAAGCCATCAGAAGTAGAGAGCAGAGATTATATCTCTCTTCTGCATCACTGAACCTTTGTTCTGGAGAAGGAGCTGTAGCAGAAGGAGGCTTTGTAGCAGAACTTAAAACCAGCCTCATCATGCAGATGGGAAGGACCAAAGGTCAAAAGTTGACTCAGGCTTGATTTAATATGCAGAGATCAATAGCTCCATGAATTACTAACCAACTCTATTCATCCATGGCATACCTATTAAGGATGAACTGAAAGGCAGAAAGAAATATATGTGAATATTCTTCTTCTTTTGGGATGTAGAATATTACTTTTTCATGGTGGACACAGGCCTTGGAGATTGCTATTCTATAATGAATGGCACGACAGCAAGCAGCAAAGGAATACGATCCACTACATCTTGCAGATTTAACTTTGATACCTGTCAATTGTGAAGCTGGCCTTCCTCTTCTCCGAAAAACATTTTGGAAGCAAATTCTATGGCATTGAATTGAATGAATCGGTGGTACAGAGGAAAAAAATGGAGGGTATTTTTCTGTTCAGTTCAAAAAATATAAACCCTAGATTTCGACAGCAGCCTGCTGCCCTTGCTTGTTATCTATGTAAACTAATTTGGCAATAGGTGAAAAGGCTTTTGATGTTGGAGCTTATCTGATCTTTGCCCTCAATGCACTTGTCACTCCCTGCAATGCTGGGAGGCTCCACTTTGGTATTTAATCTGGTGTTCCAAAAAGAAATGTGATCTAGACCGACATGGAAAATTCGACTGCCAAAGAGCTTTAGGGATTCCGTTTTAGCATCCAGTTGGTGTGGAGTGGATTTGTTTGTCTTTCAAGTCAGGCTTTTAGTAAATGGCTCATTTTATGTTAGTCCCCTTTCTCTATGTGATGGTACATTTTCTAACCCACTTATTTCCTCTGGCTTTCCAGTTTTCAAAAGAGGAATGGAGTGTGGTGCCAGATATCCTAGGCCCTTGGAGTATTGTTGACCTTGCAAGAACTCCAGATTCAGACAAAAACACATGAAGAACGGTTGCAGAGTATGGCCAGTCTAGAGAAAAGAAGGACTGGGGTGACATGATAGCAGTGTTCCAGTATTTGAGGTGCTGCCACAAAGAAGAGGGGCTCAAATTCTTCTCCAAAGCTGCAGAGGGCAGGACAAGAAATGATGGATGGAAACTAATCAAGAAGAAAAACAACCTGGAATTAAGGAGAAACTTTCTAACAGTGAGGAAAATCAACCAGTGAAACAGCTTTGCCTTCAGAAGTTGTGGATGCGTCATCACTGGAGGTTTTCAAGAGGACACAGGACAGTCACTTTTAAGAAATGGTAGAGAGTCTCCTTCTTGAGCAGTGGTTGGACCAGAAGACCTCCAAGGTCCCTTTCACCTCTATCTGATTGATTGATTGATTGATTAATTGTCTGGAGATGATAGTTGACCGGAAATGTTTTTCAAGAACATCTGGAAAGAAGTCCACATATCTGCATTTATGCAAGGAAGGCTGATATAAATAGACAAATGGATTCCACTCTTCTCCTTTCTTGTGCCTTTTATTTGCCTTGCTCGAAGAAACTGATAGGATAGAAACTGAACTCTAAGTCCATGGAAATTCTCAGTCCAGGTCATGGTTGTCCCAAAGATGCTTTTTCAGGAGGCAACTGAACTTTCTTGTTTTTTTCTTTGAAGACATTTCACTTCTCTTGGATAAGAAGTGAAACATTTTCGAAGAAAAAGCCAGTTCCCTCCTGAAAAAGCACCTTTGGGATTGCAACTCTGCTGGGTGGTCCCCTCAATAGCAATGCAGGAGTGAAAGGTGATAAACTCTAAGTGATATTAAGAACTGCTACATTCATCCTCTATGTCAGTTTTGGAAGCCATATTAGCACCAGAAACTTCCACGCTGCCACATTCTTGTGCTTGGGAAATTGGGGAGGGAGATTTCATGGAGCGTATGTAGTTAGACGTAATAGCATTCTTTTTTACAGTTAAGGTCATGTTATTCCTGCACCTGGATGAGGAGTGGTTTAAGGGGTGTCTCAAGTTGGGACGGATGGTGATTGGGGCATGTGATGGAATGATGGGTGAAGGGAATGGATTTGTATTTTTTAATACTCGAAGGGAAACCTGGGACTCTCTGATTTGGGTTTTCCCAGATGTGCCAGTATGACTTTTCCAATAAAAAGAAACTTTGAGAAAATGCTTCTCTTGGAGTTTTGGATTGGAGTTTGGTTTTGCTGGAATGCTGACACTCTGGGCTGACACTCCAAAAAAAAAATGGGTGATGGAAGTATTTCTTTGAAATCCAGATAGAAACCCCCATCCTAGTGTCTTTCAGGTGGGCTGGAAGGATCAATCTCTCAGTCCAAAACACCTGGAAGGCATCACTTGAAGAAGGGTAAGCGCTTGCTATTTGCTATACCCACATGAAATGAATGGAACATAAGAAGCCAGAGAAATGAACTGATGGAGGGGGATGCTATGATGAAAGACAGAGCAATCCCCGCTTGTCCACCTTCTAATACATCCAGGAGATACTCCATCAGAGATGTTGTAAAGAACCAAATTCTTATGACTTTAGGCTCAGTTGGAAAAGAACAGAAGAAAGAACTTTGGATGAAGGTCTTAGAAGTTTGCCTCCAGGAGTTTATTTCTGAGTTGGGTTTGGACGGTCTTCTCCACGATCAGTTTAAAGTCCATTCTATCTGCAACCTGTACTACCCAATGGGGTTTTTCTTCTGATATTGTAATTGGCCTCATTAGCAGCATAATATTGCTTTCACTCTCTTATTGGCTGGATTGCCCTGATTTATTCCGCAGAAAAAGGTTGGAGAATTAAGAAGAGATGCTATGGGCGAAAAACAGCAAATAAGCCAAACCCTGGGATTCCTACGAAAGCTTTAATCTATTTTCATTCAGGAGCAGACAGTTCTTTCTTGAGGCATTGGTTTTCTGCAAGGCTACTGTATGATTTATTAGCTCAGCACACAGTTTTAATGTAATTTTCTTCCATGGTATTGCATGGGCCCTTGAGCTACCTACAAAGGCCTTTGTCTTGGAACTGCTGACTAGAGAATATGCTACTTCCACTGCAGTCAAATCTAGGTATGATTTGTTCATCTGTTCCCAGTCTGCCCCACGGGATTTGATGAAGCTTGTCTTCCTGCTGAGCGCAGTACAATCGAGAGATGCTTCTTTGAGTTTGCTGAAAATTTGCCTGTCCACAGTAGAAGATACACAGGAGAACTATTCAACTCCGTTGCCTCGGAGGCAGTGCTGGGAGCCAAGGAGCCCCTGGCTGAAAAATCCACCTTTGTCATAAATTCACAGGGTGGCTTCAGGCAAGTCTATCTGTGGATCTCTCTCCCTGTCTCTCTCTCTCTCTCAAGGAATCTCAGAAGGGAAATGCAACAACTTTATTTTAAAGTTTGTTGTGTTTTATTGGCATGTCTTGGTGGGCGTGGCTTGGTGGGCATGGTAGGGGAAGGATATACTGTAAAATCTCCATTCCCACCCCACTCCAGGGGAAGGATACTGCAAAATCCCATTTCCTCCCCACCCCACTAGCCTGCTTTCCAGCTCCGTTCTCCTGTGCAGGGCAACCAAAGAAGACCCAGCCGATCAGCTGGGACTCAATGGGAGGCGGAGAAGAGATGGGGTTAGGGCCAGTCAGAGGTGGGATTTGCTGGTTCTCCAAACTACTCAAAATTTCTGCTACCGGTTCTCCAGAACTGGTCAGAACCTGCTGAATGCCACCTCTGGTTGAACGTAAGGGAAGTAAGAAATGAGATCATTCTCAAGTGCCACCCATAAAACCTCAGCTATGCCACAGAACGAGTGTCCTTTGGGCTGGATCTATCATAAAGCCAAGTGAAGGAGCTGGAATGGGGCCAAACTGGGCCGGATGTTTTTATCATGATATTTCTGGAGCAAAAGAAGCCATGCTCAACATTTTCCTGAGCATCGAGTTATAAAATATTAAACAATACAAAATACAAAAGTAAATAGAAAAGCACTGGGGAAGGGAAGTGAGGAAGGAGGAGGAAAAGAAAAAGAAAAAGAAGCACTGACTTCCGATTCTCTTTGTTGCAGTAAAATAAAGCATTAATAAATAAATAACGGAAGGTGAAGGTTGAAAGTGTGTGACTTTTCATCTTTCTCTGGTCTCTTCTTAAAAGCCTCCAGTTCCCACAGATAGGTAATGTTTTACTTAAGTTCCAGGTTGCTTCTCTCCATAATTAGTTTCCATTCATTGCTTCTTGTCTTGCCTTCTGGGGCTTTGGAGAATAGCTTGACTCCCTCTTCTCTGTGGTAGCCTCTCAGATACTGGAACACTGCTATCATGTCAGCCCTCTTCTTTTCTTTAGATTAGAACAGTCTTATTTTTGGACTCCTGTGCCAAAAATTGCATGCATGCTCTTGCCTGCCAGCACCTAGAAGGCAATGTGCACAGCCCACCCCCACCCCCTGCGCATGCATGTGTGAATCCCACCCCCTGCCATCCCCTTACCTGCACTGCACTTCCCAGCTGATTTCTGGCCTGTTTGAGGCCTTTATCAGCCTCCCAAAGGCTTGTGGGAAGCCTCTGCAGCCTTTGGAAGGTGAAAAATGGGCCCACTTCGTCACTTCTAGTGTTTCTTGGGCCTCTTTTTTTGGTCTACAAAGGCTGCAGAGGCTTCCCTCAAGCTTTTGGGAGGCCAAAAAGCCCTCAAATGGGCCAAAAAAACAGCTGGGAGGCACTCGCATGCGTAGTGAGGTAAATTTGGCTGGGGCTCATGTGCCTACACAAATATCCTTCCATCCAAATAATATCCTTGGGCATGCTTAAATTAGATAAAAATAATTGACACTTTCAAGTTAAAATGTCTAAAATATCAGGAGGTTAGCAATTCTCACAAAATATTAGTCATTCTCATTGGTTTTTGTGAGGTCTGGCACCAACAATAGTTTGGTAACAGGATATAATGACTGTCCCAATTATCAACTGTCTCTGAACTATTGATAAACTATTGATAACTCTGAACTATTGATAAAACATAGAACATAAAATAACGTTCTTGGAGGTCTTCAAGTTCAATGCCCTGTTGGAGCAGGAAACCCTATACAATTTCAGACAAGTGGCTGTCCAGTCTCTTTTTGAAAGCCATCAGTGATGGAGCAACCACAACTTCTGAAGGCAAGTTGTTCAATTGGTTAATTGTTCTCACCATTAGCAAATTTCTCCTTAGTTCCAGGTTGCTTCTCTCCTTGGTTAGTTTCCAACCATTGTTTCTTGTCTTGCTGATTGGTGCTAGGGAGAATAGTTTGATCTCCTTGTTTTTATAGGAGCCCCTCAAATACAGGAACAGTGCCATTTTATTTATTTATTTGATTGATTGACTCACTGATTTTTCAACAAATGAACCATTTCCACCGTTGATTCACTTAGTTTACCATTTACTCTGTTTTTCCAGAAAATGGAACAATATATTTTTCAGTCCTATATGCAGATGCTGAGAAATTGTATTTAGAAGAGATATTTTATCAGGGATATGTCCTCTCCTATCATTACAATCCAAGGAGACTGTTTTATAATTATTTAAAACTTTGCTTTGCCTGCCCAGTTCAATCTGTATTATTTACCAACCCTGGGAAACTTTTATAGTGTATGTCTGGACTTCAGTTACCAGAACCCTCCAGCCAGCATGCTCACTGCTTAAAATTCTGGGATTTGAAATACATATATTTGAAGGTTGCCACAATTAGGAACCATTGCATAGCTTGTCAGAGGTTGAGAAAAGAATGATGCCTAGGGAAGACTGGGAAAGAAGGCCCATGATGGAAGAGCTTTAGCTGAGTTGAGATTTGGAGTGAACTTCATGTCTGATCTTAACTAGGTACAGCACCATAGCTGTCAGATAAATGGTTGTGTTCTTTATCACTTAATGTAATGCATTGTGAGAATATCTGTGAGAGCAGGTGGAGGAGCCGTAGACTAGATAATGGTCAGAGATATCTCAGTCTACAGAAGGAATGAGGGTGGAAGAAAGCATCTCAGAAGAGATGCTCCCCATATAATCTGAAAAGTAAAGGCAAGGGAGAAGTGACTTCAGACTTGCAAGATTCTGTATTAGTAGTCATAACTGTGGTCTCTTGTTTACAATACAGATTGTCCTCAACTTACAGCCACAAAATTTCTCTTTGAGATCTCTTGGGTGAAATACAAACAAATTTTCATTAGATAGATGATAGATAGATAGACAGACAGACAGGCAGGCAGGCAGGCAGGCAGGCAGACAGACAGACAGATAGATAGATAGATGATAGACAGACAGACAGACAGACAGACAGACAGACAGACAGACAGATAGATAGATAGGTAGATAGATTTCCAAGGTAATGCAGATGGAAGGGTAGGCCAAAACCAACAATGACAAATTCACCCCTACTTCTTTCTTTGCTATCTCTTTCCTTTCTCTTTTCCAACATTCAGAATAGCAGAGTTTGACGGGACCACGGAGGTCTTCTAGTCCAACCCCTTTACAAGTAGGAGACCCTACACTATTCCAGACAAATGGCTGTCCAGTCTCTTCTTCAAAGCTTCCAGTGATAGAGCACTCACAACTTCTGAAGGCAAGCTGTTTCCACTGATTAATTGTTCTCACTGTTAGGAAATTTCTGCTGAATTCCAGGTTCTTTTCAGGTGCTCTGGAGAATAGGTTGACTCCCTTCTTCTTTGTGACAGCCCCTCAAATACTGGAAAACTTCTATCTTGTCTTCCCTAGACCTTCTTTTCTCTAAACTAGACCAACCCAATGCCTGCAATTTCCACATTTTTGCTTGTATGCTGTTTGCCATCCATTCCTTCTCTTGCATCACTCTTTCCATCGCAGGATCCTGCCATGGTAGGGAGAACACATCACTATCACCAGAGGTTTTAAATGATCATAAGTAGCCCGATTATCTTTTGAACCAAGGAGTTCTGTTTTGCTGATCCCTCTTCTGGGATAAGGAACACCATCCAGATCAGAGGTCGTATTCAGCAGGTTCTGACCAGTTCTGGAGAACCAGTAGAGGAAATTTTGAGTAGTTCGGAAAACTGGCAAATCCTACCTCTGACTGGCTCCACCTCCATCTATTCTCTTCCTCCCAAGTCCCAGCCGATCGGCTAGGTCTTCTTTGGTTGCCCTGCACAGGAGAACAGAGCTGGAAAGGAGGTTAGTGGGGTGGGGAGAGAAGGGGGATTTTGCAATATCCTTCCCCTGGCACACCCACCAAGCCATGCCATGCCCACCAAGCCATGCCTACAGAACTGGTAGTAAAAAAAATTTGAATCCCACCACTGGTCCAGATCTGCTACTCTCTTCACTCACAACTTCGTTGCCCAGAAAGCAGAAGGGGTTGTTTTTAGTAGTCTTTAAGCCAGACTTTGATTATGGCAACGTTATATGAGGTCATTGCTCAGTCAACTGTTAAACAAATTGCAAATTCTCCCCAAACAGCAGTGAGTGGCAGTCATTACTAACTATAATGTAACAACTCTGAGCAGAATTACATCTGGCTGCATATGGACATCAGAAGCGTAAATTAGACAGCCTCTGATTATCTTCAAGAAAACTCTGTCATTAAACTTATTTTATAGGCGGCAAACAAGGAGAACTGCCGAGAGGAAGCTATACATTCCAGAAACCCATGAGAAGAAAAGTAATTGACAACCCGGCTCCCCTCCTTTGCCTGCTGTTTTCATCACCCACTCCTTTTTCCCCTCCTGATGTTCTGTCAGCCTCCGTTGCAGGCATTTTTCAAAGCAGGAGACTGTGGAGGGGGCAGGAGGAAACCATTGTAGCTTTGCTACTTCACACAGGCATGGTGTCAGCATTCCAACTAGCCAACTCCAAACCAATACACTTCAAGTCAAACAGTCCATCAGTTCCATTTTGTTGGAGTTGTCATATTGGCACATCTGGGAAACCCCGAATCTGAGAGTTCTGGGTTTTCCCTTCCCAAAAGAGAAATCAAACACCCATCCCCTGCACCCATCAGTCCATCACAGAACCCAATCAAATCTTCATCCCAACTGGAGACCTTCCTCCAGATACTCCTCTCCAGGTGAAGGGTACTTGTTCTTGACTCTCTGAGAAAGGGATGTTGTTGTGTCTAGTCTTCTACCCCGCTGTGAAATCCCATCTCCCAAATCCCCCAGCACCAAATGTGGCAGCCTCAAAGCTTCCAAGTTAAAAAAAAAATGGCTCCCAAGGCAGTCCAAGGAGATCTCCCACCTCTTCTCCTCCAAAGGGGAAATTCCTTGGAAGGTAGGCTTCCACTAATTATGGTGTTTTGCTGCTCTCTTTTGCATCTCTTCTCTGATGTTTGCTTGGAAGAATGGAAGTTCCAGGGTGCCAACCCAGGGGAGGCATGATAGCTATCTTCCAGTTACTTGGAGCACTGTAACAGAGAAGAGGGGATTGGCTTATGCTCCAAAGCACAAGAGAACAGGACAAAAATACTGGCAAAGGAACAAGGGGGTCTCAGCTAAAAGATGCTTACTGGGTCACCAGCCCAATCATCGCCACCCAATCAGACCTACCTAACAAGATTGTAGTTGGAAAATTTTTTGCTCCTGCATAAAAAGGTGCTCAATAGAGGAATGGTGTCTTCAAAACCTTGATCCCCCTGATTAAAAATCCCCTTCCTTGGTGACAGTAACATTTGCTATATGTCATCAATGGCAGTTAAATTCAGTATCTGTCAAATGTGAAACTCTAAACCATTTATCCTCAAGTTAATGTTTCCCAACCAGAATTGAGTTTTACTGACAACAGAATAAGAGTGTTGGAAAGGACCTTGGAGGTCTTCTAGTCCCACCCCTGCTCAGGCAGGAAACCTTATACCATTTCACACAAATAGTTGTCCAGTCTCTTCTTAAAAACCTCCAGCACTGGGGCAAATCATTCCATTGGTTAATTGTTCTAACAGGAAATTTCTCCTCCTTTCTAGGTTGGTTCTCTCCTTGATCAGTTTCCATCCATAGCTTCACGTCCTGCTTTCAGGTGCTTTGGAAAATAGGTTGACCCCCTCTTCTTTGTGGCAGCCCCTCAAATATTGGAACAGTCCTCTCACCCCTGGACCTTCTTTTCACTAGACTAGCCACATCCAAATCTGCAACCATTCTTCATATGTTTAAGCCTCCAGTCCCCTAATCATCTTTGTTGCTCTTCTCTACATTAAACTGTGCTTAGTTTTCAGCTGCATTTGAACTAATTTTCCCTCTTTCGGCTTTTGCTCACCTCCTCGGTTTGAATTCATTGAAACCATTCAGTTACACAAAGTCTTGACATTAGGGGTGACAGAATGGATGTGGTGTTCTTTCACAATAGATTTCTTTTTTGCAAATAGTATTTATCCTTAAACAGACAGAAAGAGCCCTTCTACCAAATTAGAGCAATTAAAGTTAAATATCTAGCAGACTGGGAAAGTTTCTCCCAAACCAGCATTGTGCTCGCATAAAAGAAGGGCTCCGGTGTTAACATTAACTATATCTGTGTGTTATGTTTTTGTCTCACTCTTTTACTATCTTGAGGGCAGGTTTCACTGTTTCTGTTGTCTCTCTTAGAAAATATACTTTGAAAATGAGCCAAGTGATTAGATTTCAGGAAGTGGACAAAGACATTTTAATAACTGTCTGGGGGGTTCGATTAGATTGCATCCAAATCTCTAAGTTGCACTAACAGAGGGATGCAATCAAGATCAAGGGAGATACTAATATCCCTATAAAGTCTTAGTAAGACCACACCTAGAGAGTACTGCATCCAGTTTTGGTTACTACAGTATAAAAAGTTGTAGACTCTAGAAAAAGTGCAGAGAAGAGCAACCACGATGATTAGAGGACTGGAGGCTAAAAACATATGATGAACAGTTGCAGGAACTGGGCATTGGCTAGTCTAGGGAAGAGAAGGACCAGGGGAGACAGGATAGCAGTCTTCCAATATTTAAGGAGCTGCCACAGAGAGGAATGGGTCAAGCTATTCTCCAAGGCAACCGAAGGCCAGACTAGGAACAATGGATGGAAACAGATCAAGGAGAGATTCAACTTAGAAATAAGGAGAAATTTTCTGACAGGGAGAATAACCAACCAATGGAAAAGAAGTTGCCTTTGGAAGTTGTGGGAGCGCCATCACTGGAGGCTTTCAAGAAGAGACTGGACTGCCATTTGTTAGAAATGTGTAGGGTCTCCTGCAATCTGTACCTTTCAAAATTTATCCTCTCTGGTACTGAAAAAAAAAATAAGGGAGAAAAGAGCACCTGCATTCTTCCTAACCAGATCAGTGAAAAATAGAACACAGATAATCAACTTATGACTCTTTGTTTAAAGACCTTTCAAAATTACAATGTGCTGATAAAAATGAGTTATAACCATCACGGTATCCTGTGGTCAAAATTTTAGGTATTCAACATATTTAGGATTTTGTAAATTCTGTTCCCAGTTATGATTGTAAGTCAAGGACTACCTGTAACTGCATCCAGACAGCATGTAAACATTCAGTAGGGCCGATGTTTACGTGTTTACTTATTTGTTTTTGTGAATTGGCCCATGGTGCTCATTCAACTGATATATAGCTATTTTATGTGCAAAGCTATGCAGGATTTTTAATTCACTAATAAAGTTAAAGATCTTAAGACCACAGAATGTCAGAATTGGAAGGGACCTTGGAGGTCTTCTAGTCCAACCCTCTGGGGGAGCAGGAGACCCTGTACCATTCTGGACAAATGGGTGTCCAGTCTTTTCTTCAGTCATGTGACTTCAGGATTGCTGTAAAGGTAAGCCAGTTGCCAACCACTGAAAACATTATCACATGGTTATGGTGTATGTGCTTGTGTGTGTGTGTGTGTATGTGTGTGTGTGTGTGTGTGTGTGTGTAACCATTCTTTTTCTGAGAATCAGGAAGATGGTTGGCATATAAACTGGGGGGAAAAAGGTGATAATTAAATTGCAAGATGATCAGGGACATTTCCAAAGTGAGTCAATAAAAAGAATAGTTAAAGAATATTAGGAAAAGCTATGTGATACCGAAAATAAACCTATGGAAAAATACACAACATATGGAAGAAGCCAACTTTCCCAAAGTCCCAGAAAAACTTTAAACTAAAGGTAAAGGTAAAGGTTCCCCTGCCACATACGTGGTAGTCGTTTCCGGCTCTAAGGGGCGGTGCTCATCTCTGTTACAAGCTGAAGAGGCAGCACTGTCTGAAGACGTCTCCGTGGTTATGTGGCCAGCAGGACTAAACACCGAAGGCACACGGAACACTGTCACCTTCCCACCAAAGGGGTCCCTATTTTTCTACTTGCATTTTTTACCTGCTTTTGAACTGCTAAGTTGGCAGAAGCTGGGACAAGTAACAGGAGCTCATTCCATTACACAGCGCTAGGGATTCAAACTGCCGAACTGTTGACCTTCCTGATCGACAAGCTCAGCGTCTTAGCCACTGAGCCACCACGTCCCTAAAACTATGCTAAATGGGAAAGTAACAATGAGGGAGATAATGGAAACTGTAAAAAGACAGAAAAATGATAAAACTCTAGGCCCAGGAGCACCCAAAACTGAAGGCAAGCTAATTGTTAATTGTTCTGTCAGGAAATTTCTCCTTCTTCTAGCTTTCTTCTCTCCTTGATCAGTCTCCATCCTTTGCCTCTTGTTTTGACTTCTCATTTTCAGCTATTAGTAATCAAGACAATTTTGGGCACAAAAAGAATACATATATGTGTTTGGGTATAAAGAACTTTCTGGGGAAAAAATAGCTTCATTTTTTTGCAACCCTCTCTATTCAGGTAATATTTAATTCATTCCTACCTGTGACATTCACATTTCTGTGCTCTGGAAAGCAATCCTATACATAGAGGCCGAGAAACAAACATTGCCAATTGTGCCTCCACATTACAGAAACACAGAAGGATGCCTATTAAATCTTTTTCATGAGGGGGAGGAGATTTCACGCTCGTTCCATCCTTAATATATTCCCTACCAATTTGAATGTTTGTCCACATCTCTCCAGGATGCAAGAGGAGAGCAATTTAAACTCAATAAATCCCATGAAGCAGTTTTCCAAATTGTGTTCCTCTCGGTTCAACTTGGTCATTAAACTGTTCAGCAGAAATCATATCTCATAAACTCCAAAGCCTTCACCTCAACTACCAAGCCTTTACTCCTTCACTTCTCCTCTGTAGAACACTGTGGTTTTGGTAAGGAGGGAAAAACAGGAGGAAGCATTTTCTTGGTGGGTGATTAGGGTTCTGTGTGAAATGGATTATAGGAAATCAGATTGTCCTCTCTTCTTTCCTTTGCTCTTCCGCTCTCTCCCCCTCTCTCTGTCTCTCCCCCTTTTCTCTCCTGTCTTCCCCCTCTTCTATGCCCCCTCTCTTCCTCCATTCTCCCTTTTCCTCTCTTCCCCCTCTCTTCTCTCTCCCCTTCTCTTCTCTCCCCCTCTCCTTCTCTCTCTCCCCCTCTCTTCTCTCTCCCATTCTCTCTCCTCCCTGCCTCCCCTTGTTCTCTCTGCCCCTCCCTCTATCTCTTTCCATCTCTCTTCTCTGTCCCCTCTTCTCTCCCCCCTCTCCCTCTCCCCCTCTTCTTTCTCCCCCTCTGTCTTTTCTCTCCCCCTTCTGTCTTCCCCCTTTCCCTTTCTCTCTCCCCCTCTCTTTCTCCCCTTCTTTCTCCTCCCCTCTCTTCCTCTCTCCCTTGTTCTCCCTCCCTCTATCCCTCTCTTTTCTCTCCCTTTCTCTTCTCTCTCTCCCCTTCTCTTCTCTCCCCCCTCTTCTGTTTCTCTCCTTCTCTCTCCTCCTCTCTTATCTCCCTCCTCTCTTATCTCCCTATCTATCTATCTATCTATCTATCTATCTATCTATCTATCTATCTATCATCTCTATCTCTCAGTCTTTGGGAAAACAGACACCCAATCCTGCTTTTAAGGAACAAGGTTGGAGAACTCCGACTGTCAATTCGTTAGCTGAAAACACTTTTTAAATTCTATCTTGGAGCATGAAATGTGCCAGTCTTGGAGCATGTAATTTCATTTTGAATCCCCCATTGCAAACATCACTCATACTAACAATATAACAATTTTCCATCGGGAAAAAAAAAAGTGCCTTCTTATAGTGTGTGTTTTCACCCGGGTGCATCGGTAAAAGCAAGAGCTCAGGCCCTGCCACAGAAAAACAGAATCCTGGGACACGAAGAGCTTCCAGCAAAAACGTCAACAGCATGATCATTCCACCAGAAAGACTTAATCATGATGCCGCCACACTTTGAGAGTGAACATTAAAAAAAAAAAGATCGTCCTTTCTACCGTTTGTCACTCCGTTATGGTAGTTCGCAACTTATAACCACAACCGGGACTTGAATTTCCATGGCTAAGCAAGCAGTTGTTAAGTGAGACTCACCAGATTTTTATTATCTTTTTGCCATGGTTCTTAAGTGAATCGCTTCAGTTGTTAAGTAAATCATGTTAGCCGTTAAATGAATCCCCATTGATTTTGCTTGTTGGAAGCTAACTGGGAAGGTCACAGATGGTGATCTTTTGCAAATACATGGTTGGTTGCCCAAGCATCCCAATTTTGATCACGTGAATGCTGCTATGGTTGCAACCGGTCATAAGTCGCCTATTTCAGTGCGGTTGTAACTTCAACCAATAGCTAAATGGACGGTTATAAGTCAAGAACCACCTGTTCATAAAATATATATTCTCTTGAATGGAATGTGATATGGTTGAATATATTTAGTGAGAAGTGACCAAGAATTGCATGGGAAAACACGGGTTGCTTTGTTTAATTTTCTGTTCTGACCCAGATCCCCAAACACAACGAACCCTCTGATGTGAACTCAAAACATTTCTTTAATTAGGAATGCCAGCAGCCCCGGCAAAAGGTTTATCTTGGAGGCTAACAAGTCCATCTGGCTGGAAGACGAATAATTGTCTGCTACATCTATTCATCTCCGCCCCCTGCCTTTTATCCCCAGAGTTAGGGTGGGGCCTCGCTAGCAGCAGTGGCTTTTCCTTCCCCAGGACCGGCCCACGGCTTTCCACTGCTCTCCTCTCCCCTGCCTTCTAAGGATCCATTCATCAGGTACTGGACCCAGCTGTTCCTCCTCTTCCTCATCAGCCACCTCCAGACTTGGGAGCTGGCTGATTCTCCATCTGAGGGCTGACGGACAGCCCAGGCTCCACCTCTGTCTCTGTCTTTGTCTCTGTCTCTTCCAGCTCCATCCCCTCTTCCCCCTTGGAGCTCCCAGGTTGCCTTGCTGTAGCCCATAACTCCCATGCTGCCTCCTCATCTGATTCGACTGCTGGTGGGGCTGGTGGCCAACAGGCCACAGCACTTTCTCTTTGATGGTCCACAGTCTCCCTGGCTTCCTGGATTTTGATTAAATAAATAAATAAAAAACACCTTCCTGCTTATGTGGGGCTCCTCCTCCTCTTCCTCCTTTTCCTGCTCTTCCTCCTCTTGTTCCTCCTGCTCCTTTTCCTGCTTTTCTTCCTCCTCCTCCATTTAGAAAGAATGGTCAGGGAGGTTATTCAGGCAGATGAGAACATGCTCCTCAAAAAACACCAGCAAGAGAAATTTGGAAGATCATCCTCAAGGATCTTCAGGTTAGAAAAGAAAAACGTGAACCTCTTTTCAACAGGGGAAAAAAATACCTTTGAAAAACTAACAGGTGGGTTTTAGCCCAGTGTTAGACAGAAATCCTGTTACAAAAAAAAGAAAAGAAAAAAGGAACATATCACTCAACAGAAATCATGCTCTTCAACGGCAAGGGATTGCCTTACTGCATTTATTTCAAAATAAACAGGAAAGAAGGGTGGTATATCAGGCAAAGCTATTAATCGGGTCCCTGGAACAAATCTCACCTTCTTGGAGGAGAAATCACAGAGCAGATGCTATGTTAAGTGTTTCAACCTCAAATAAATACCTTGGATATTATCACGTGAGGTATCTCTTGCATTGCCTTATAAAGCAGTTGTTGATAAAACGAGAAATTAGCCAACATTCCCATGTGTGATGTAGTAGTTTTCTTTCAATGGAGTCTGGATTTGGTGATCTGTAGTATAATAAACAGAAATAAGGCACTAAGACTTCATGAAGTTGATTTCTTCCTTCCTTCTTCCCTCTTTCTTTCTGTCTGTCTGTCTGTCTGTCTGTCTGTCTGTCTGTCTTTCAGCAGGCTGTTATATTAAATATGTTCCAGTATTTGAGGGGCTGCCACAGAGAGGAAGGGGTGAAGTTATTTTCTAAGGCACCAGAAGGCCAGACAAGGAATAATGGATGGAAAGTGAACAAGGAGGAGAGATTCAACCTGGAAATAAGGAGAAATTTTCTGTCAGGGAGAACAATCAACCAATGAAACAGAAGTTGCCTTCGGAAGTTGTGGGTGCATCATCACTTGAGACTTTCAAGAAGAGATTGGACTGTCATTTGTCAGAAATAGTGTAGGGTCTCCACTTTGGGTGGGATGTTGGACTAAATGACCTACAAGATCCCTTCCAACTCTGATTGTCTGTAGTCTGACTGCAAGAGAAAACCTGGATCTGAATCCAGTGAACAATAGCAAGAGAAGAAGGCTATATCCTCTGTGTTTAGTGAAGCTTCTTCTATGTTTATTGAAGCTTCTTCTAAATAAATACAGATTATAGCTTTAAAGCAAGAGTCTGCACACTGTCTTCAGATTGATCTTAATCCAGCTCTTCTTGTGACCCAGACAGGGTAGAATTTTCCTTGTATTTTTCTGAAATCTGGTAACAAGGTTAACCCTCCCAGTAATGATCTTACTCATCTCGGAGCAAATCCTTAAAACCTTTGCCCAGGAAAGCGTCGTATCTTGGAAGAGTCTCTTAGCTTTCTATGATTGGTATTTCCTTCATCATCTCTTTGTGAAATTGTTTTTAAAGGACCAGCAGATGAAACTGAAAGATAAGCAGGAGAATGGATTATCTTTCCTAAGAACATCAAGTGGCCAAGCATTTGTTTGACACTATATAGTTCTCATCAGACTCTAACTGTTGTTATCTATGAATTATGGTTCTAATTCATACTTTGTGTTATGGTGGTGAGGCAAAAACAGTCCTTATATAGAAGGAGAATACTTCCAAAGTGATAACTTCACAACATTTCAGAGCTGTGTACTTCAGCCCTCGAGAAAGTTTCAGGATAGAAAGATGGAAAAGCAAAATCCAAGGAGCAATAGTTAAAATCAAAAATAAATGCTCCATTTGAGTTCATTTCAACATTGGCTTCGGATTAAATTTAGTTAATTCATTACTCTCTTTAAATATATTTCATCATTTTTCTCTCCTGCCATTTGAAAAAAATTGTATTTTGGCAATAATGTTTGGATGTCCCTGGATTTTTGAGAATCAAGTTGGCCCAGGGACACAGTTGGTGAATCTTAGTCCTAGAATGTAGAACATCATCAAAGTTAGAAGGGATCTTGGAGGTCTTCTAGTCCAACCTCCTGCTCAAGCAGGAGATCCTATACCATTTCAGACAAATGGCTATCCAATCTCTTCTTAAAAACCTCCAGTGATGGAGCATCCACAATGGCATGTAATGCTAAAAGCCTGGAAGGAGCCAAAATAGATCACAAATATATGCTTTAATAATGTAATAACAATGGCCAATCTGTTGGTGGCTCCAATAGAAAATCACAACTTCTCCAGCTTCCTGGTTATCTTTATTTCAATATCAGTGCATTGTGTTTTTCCTCTACCAAAGTAAAAAAAGACCAACTATAATTTATCAAGGGACAAATCATTTTTTCCCCTTGGCAGTGAAGTCTGCAAAATCCTCATTTTAAGACACTAAATCTCCCTGTTTTGACAAGGGTAAGAAAGCATTAAAAGCCTTGATTTAGCTGGATCATACAAAATAGTTTCTCATAATTATCTGTTTGGATGATATATGCTTGTCTGCCTCTCTCTTTTTTTTTTTTCCTCCTCCCTCCTTCTTTGCCTTCTTATTGAACCTTGGACCTTCATTTTTCATCCATCTGCACTACTAAATTAAATTGCTTTTTCTTGTATTCACATTGAACTGTTTGCCAAAAGCTTTTTTTTTTGCTTGATAAAACAACATTTACCCAACGCGTTTCCAGTTCAAATTTACTGCTTGCAATTGTTTGGCTTTCCAAGCAAATGAAAGGCTTTGTTTGTTTTTAATAGGAATAATGAATCATTTCAGTCTGGAACTAAATGCTCAAAGTGGGATATAGATGTGCCTGTGTGGAGGGTCAGGGAAGTAGCCCAACTGGTTCAGACCAGTTCTGGAGAACTGGTAGTGGAAATGTTGAGTGGTTTGGGGAACCAGTCAATCCCACCTCTGACTGGTCCGCCCACATCTCTTCTCTGCCTCCCATTGAGTCCCAGCTGATCGGCTGGGTCTTCTTTGGTTGCCCTGCACAGGGGAACAGAGCTGGAAAGCAGGTTAGTGGGGTGGGGAGGGAATGGGATTTTGCAGTAACCTTTCCCCTGCCACACCCACCAAGCCATGCCCACAGAATCGGTAGTAAAAAATAATAATAATCCCATCACTAAAGAAGCCATTACAAATATTTTACTCCCAGAAGTATCTCCCCATCCCTAATTAATGTGTGGAATTGGGCCAATGTTGAGGTAACCCAGCAATGGATCCAACTTTCTTTTTAAAAAAATCAGCTTCTCTTCAACAGGGAAGACAAAGATCTGAGTGAGCAGTGAGTAAACTTATCTCAAGATGAATGGATGGATGGATGGATGGATGGATGGATGGATGGATGGAATGGACAGATGAAGGGATCTTAGTTTGTTCCACATTCATTTTGGATTCAAGGATCTCAGTAGGAATGGTGTTCAAAATCTCCTGGAATGGATCACACTAGTTTCAAAACTCTGGACTGAACCTCACTATCAATAGTGATACTGTTCACAATAGAAATCCTTATGCTACCAGGCTTGAAATTTTGGACTTGGACAACCTAGAACTACGCCACCTATGGTCTGACCTAAGCTTAGTACACAAAATTGTCTGCTACAACATCCTACCTGTCAACGACTACTTCAGCTTCAACAGCAATAACACACAGGCAAACCATCGATACAAACTCAAAGTAAACTGCTCCAAACTCGATTGCAGAAAATACAACTTCAGCAACAGAGTGGTCAATGCCTGGAACTCACTACTTGACTCGGTTGTTACATCCTCAAAGCCCCAAAACTTTTAACCTTAAACTGTTTACTGTAGTGGCAAGAAAATTCCTGTAGATGGCAGTAGTAGCAGCAAACTGCACTACAGTTCCTAAACGGGCCTCTTTCCAGAGGTGGGATTCTACCAGTTCGCACCTATTCGCTAGAACCGGTTGTTAACATTCTAAGCAGTTCGGAGAAGTGGTTGTTAGAAGAAATTACTGGCCTAATCCTGTAAGGAAGGCAGGAAGGAAACATTCTGGTGTTGCTTACAGAAACTGCCTCTCCGTTAACCCTTATTACATTCTTGGCAGGACTAGACTTCCTGTCTCAGGAACTTCTCTGGAGTTTTTTTCCCCTCCTTTGCTGATCCTTTGCTTGTGTGGAGGGACCATTCAAAATTACAATGGCACTGAAAAAAGTGACTTATGACTGTTTTTCACACTTACGACTGTTGCAGCATCCCCACAGTCATGAGAGGCCAGGCGAGGAGATGCGTGCCTCGATGTGAGTGATATTGAGTTGGCCATACCCAGCCAATAACATGACCACCAAGCCACGTCCACCCAGTCACATGACCACCAAGCCATGCCCATCAACTGAGCCACGCCCACAGAACCGGTTGTTAAAAAATTTGAATCCCACCCTGCCTCTTTCTCTTATCTCATTCTCAGGCTGGTGAGTTACAAAGTTGTCATGAGCAGGCATATTATTTCACCTTCTAAGATCATTATTATTCTCAAGGATTGGTTAAAAGTTTCACCAATGCTGCATCTATTCTCAAAATGTAACCAATCCCAACGCTGTATCTGTGCTGCCTTTTGTCTTGTATAAAAAGTCATATAAAAGATAATAAACACCGCCCAGGTGGTCAGACATCTTTGGACACTGAAATGACTGGTCTTTGAATCCCACAGTTTACCGTGGACCTCACTCCACTCCAAAGAGGTCTGTAAGGGGGTGTGCATAAGTGTACCAGCGGGCCTATCGTCCCCGTCCTACTGTTCCCATTTATTCGTACTCATTTATTATATATATACTTATACCTGTTTATACTTATATGTTTATATGTTATGTTCATACTTATACTTGTTTTCTCACACATGCCTGACAAACAAACAAACAAAATAAACAAACAAACAAACAAACAAATAAATAAAATCGGATCAATTCTACATACCTGATCCTACATACCCTTTCAGTCTTGGGGGAGAATGTTATTATGCCCACAGAATTTTATAAATGCTGCAGCCAGCTCCTTCTGCTATCATACATGGAGCAGAAGGTACGTCCATATTTTCATTCACCTTCTGAAGCCAAATATCTTCAACTGGCCCTGACTCTGAACCTACATTGTGTTGATTTCCCCAAGGTACATTTTATTGTAAAACCTAAAGTAAGTTGGATCCCAAATATTGGAACAATGTGGCTCATTATAAGCAGACATCTCTTCCCAAAGCAGAATTCTGGTCTTTATATCACTTTTGTGATGTTTGCCATCAATTTACCCCTTCATAATATTCCAGAAGATGCCAAGGCTACTGTAGAGATAGAAAAATGCTGACCAGGCTACCAGATATTTTTTAAAAACAGGGGGGGAAAAAACAAGAACATTCTTAAAAGATACAGGAATTGGGTATGTCTGGTGGTCTAATGAAAAGAAGAACTGGGGGGATATGTTAGCAGCATTCCAACATTTGAGGGGCTCCTACAAAGATGAGAGGGTCAAACTATTTTCCAAAGCACTAAAAGGCAAGACGAGAAACAATGGATGGAAACCAACCAAAGAGTAAAGCAACCTAGAACTAAGGAGGAATTTCCTAAAAGTGAGAATTATCAACCAATGGAACAGCTTGCCACCAAAAGTTATGGATGCTTCATCACTGGAAGTTTTTTTTTAAGAAGAGATAGTCATTTTTCTGAAGTGGTATAGGGCCTCTTGCTTGAAAGTAGAAGACCTCCAGGGAGGGAGAGGAAAAGAGACAGAGAGATGATAAATGATTGAGAGAGAGGGGAGAGAGAGTGATGATAGAGAGAAGATAGATAGATAGATAGATAGATAGATAGATAGATAGATAGATAGATAGATAGATAGATAGATAGATGATAGATGGATGGATGGATGGATGGATGGATGGATGGATGGAAGGAAGGATGGATGGTGTCATGCCTCTGTTGGAGTCTGACTCCAAGGGAGAGATGGAACAGCTGACAGGGAGTAGGAGTGTGGCTCCAGAGGTTGTGGAGGAAACTGGGGAAGGGCACAGGCTGGATGGGCATTCATCCTCTTACTCCTAGGGCACGCAGGGAGGAGCAGATAAGGGAGAAACATGAGTGGCCCTGATCCCCTCCATTGGCTACAGCTGGGACGACTGGCTAAAAGGACAAACTGTGCATAGCAAAGTTGCTGGAAGCAAAGCGTGCATTATTCTTGTCGGACCTTATGTGTGTTTTGGCTTCCTCCCAACTGTGATTGCTGGTAGAAGTCTGCAATTAATCATCCTTACCTGCCGTAGTAATTCCTTCAGTGTGGTTTGTGTTGGGTTTTTTATTTCAAATTAACTTTACTTTGGATGCTTACACCGTCCGTAAACTGTTTTTTTAAAGAGTTTGATTTCCAGCCAAGGATAATTGGACATTGGGGCCAAGTTGGAGGCATTAAAGGAACTTTATTCTATTTTTGTACCTTGGTTATTTTTGTGTCATGCCCCAGGTAATCACAGATGGATGGATGGATGGATGGATGGATGGACCTTTTGTCTGAAATAATATAGGATCTCCTTGCTCGAGCAGGGGTTTGGACTAGAAGACCTCTGAAGTCCCTTCCAACACTGTTATTCTATGTTCTATGTAGAGTAAGACAATAAAGTAGTTGTACCACTATTTTCTGAGCTTTTCTGTCCAAAAAAAGTGGTTAGACAATTTCTCCTCCTCCAGAGGATGAAGCTGGCAAGAGGTTCCTTCCCTGTTTCTTTGCTTCACTAGGTTGGAGAACATTTGCTCTTCTTGAGTTTGACCACTGAGCAGAAAGTACAGTCTTTAAGGAACTAATGGTCCCTTCCATCCCATAAAGGTGCAATGCGCATCACAATGGGGAATATGGTTTAGCGGCTTCCACGGAAGCTTCATTTGTTTCTTTGTTTGATAACAAACGAAGGAAGGTTTTGCAAGAATACGGGGAAGTTGTTTTAGCCGCTGGTTTTGGCAGGCTCGAGCAGGTACATCTGTCAAGAATGTTTTTTTACGAGCAACCCCCACCCCCCCACTTCCCTTTGCCCATCATCTCTTATAGCTGCTCAACAAAAATCTTTCATCCATATACTGCTAAAACTCTAATTTCTATAACGTTTAACAGGGTGAAACAGTGCATCTCAGGACAACAATTTTTTTCAGCCAAGGAAAAAGGAAAGCACAAATAAATGTAGGGTAGGTGCAGGTTACTCCCTCTAATTGAAATGAACGGAGGGAGGGAAGGGAATGAAGGAAGTTGTTTTTGATAAGGAAGGGGGGAAGGAGGGAAGGAGAGGAGAAGGGAGGGAGGAAGGAAGGAAGTGGTTTTTGATAAGGAAGGGAAGGAAGGAGAGAAAGGGTGGGGAAGGGGAGGAAGAGAGGGAGGGAGGGAGGAATTTGTTTTTGATAAGGGACGGAAGGTGAGAGAGGAAGAGAGGGTGGGTGGGCAGGAGGAAGGAAGGAAGTTGGTTTTGATAAGGAAGGGAGGGGAGGGGTGGGGTAGGGAGGGGAAGGGAAGGGGGGAAGGGGAGGGAGGAACGAATTTGTTTTTGATAAAGGAGGGAGGGAGAGAAGGGGAGGGAGGGAGGAAGGAAGGAAGGAAGGAAGGAAGGAAGGAAGGAAGGAAGGTTGCCTTAAAAGGAAAAAGTTCCTATTGGCAACCTTTTTTCTTTTTCTTTTCTTTTTGGACCCTCCAATATCTGTGCCTTTAAATGAAACCATATTCCTTGTACATAGCTGAGGAGGAAAAAGATAACATTCATCTGCTCACACATCACAGCTTTTCGCCACCAGATCTCTCATTAATTTAAGGAAAACAAGAAGAACAAGAGAGCACAAACCTTCCTCGTCCCTGGCCTGTCCTTTTCTACGCCAAGGCCTTTCCTATATCGGAAGGGGTGTCTGTCTTTCCTTTACTCCCATGGTTGTTCACTGACTCTCTAACATGCCTTTAGGAATCCCCGAATAAACCCTCAATTTGCTTTTTGGAAACATACACATTTTCGACTGTCCTTTGTAGGCTGAATAATTTCTCATGCTGCTTTTCAATGCCAGCCATGCACGAAAGATCCACGGATAGATTGTTCCCCGGGTCTTATCCCTGGATTTGCCTTAATGCAACATAAAACTCTTTCTGTGTCTGTTTTGGTTTATAAAAGAGGCATTATAAAAGTCTTTGAGATGCTGAGCTGATCTCCATTGTTTTATTTTCCCAGGGCGGGTGTCCCCTCTCCCTTCTTTTCTCTCTGCATAGAATTTCCATTTTCTGCCTGCTTGCATTTGCCCTCCTGCCTAAAAGTTATCAAAATATTCATGGAAAAAATAAAGCCAAGCCTAACTTGGTGTAAGCTCATGGCAAAGGGAGAATCAAAAATGCTGTGAGAGCATTTTTATGCTTCTAGCTCAGCATAAAGCAAGAAGACATAACCAAGCTTGAGATTTTTTGATAGTCAACATATTTGCAAAGTAACAACTCCCTGAAACCCTGGTGATTCCTAAAAGACAGCCAGAAGGGTTTTCGTGGTGATAGAATTCAAGTTATCATCCCAGTATACAGTCCTGGGATTTCCTGGAAGTTTCCATCCAAAAATGAGCCAGCTTGATCCTCCTTAACTTTCAAAATCAACGGTAGGATTTTTGCCATCTAACTGGGCAATTTACCGGTTATGAATACATATTTTTCCAAGATTTATCTTGGGAAGATGCAGATTGAGTATACGCTTGAGAAAAGTGGAAAGGGGATTATTTTGAAAGGGCGTAGCTCACTAGACCAAGGTCAAGCAATCTTGGATGGAGATTGAGATGGAGATTGAGCAGGAGAGAAAGAGAGAAACAGAGAGAGAGGGAGAGGGAGAGAGAGGGAGAGAGAGAGAGATAATAGAAAGGTGAAGAGAGAGTTAGAGATAGATCATGGATAGAGATCGCAAAAGTGAGAGAGACAGAAATAATAGAGATGAGATACATTAACAGAATAACAGAGTTGAAAGGAATCTTGGAGGTTTCCTAGTCCAAGAAGAATTAACGAGAATGAGAGAGAGAAAGAGAATAGATACAGAGTAGATTTTATTTATTTATTGAATTTATTCGTCGCCTATCTCATTGTAGACAAGGGAGAGAATACACAACAGAATACACAACAGAGTTGGAAAGGACCTTATAGGTCTTCTAATCCAACCCCTGCATAAGCAGGAAAGCCTATAGCATTCTGGACAAATGGTTGTTCATTCTCTTTTTAAAAGCCATCAGTAATGGAGCCCCCCATAACTTTTGAAGACAAGCCATTCCACCAGCTAGTTGTTCTGTCAGGAAATTTCTCCTTGGTTCTAGATTGCTTTTCTCCTTAATTAGGAGGGAGAGGGAGGGAGAGAGGGGGATAGAGAGAGAGAGATTCCACTGTTCATCAAGAAAGCAGGGGAAGCCTTTAAGATCACACCCCTTTTCCTCTTCGTCTCCAATTATTTCATTTCGAGAAAACAGTTCTCCTCTCGCTGATTTAGAGGAAGAGAAGAAAAACCTGAACAAGTTGAGCAAGAGAGAGAAGGTCGAGAATTCCCCTGAAAATTGTCTATCGAATTAAATAAGACTTTTCAATCCTGTTAGCAGTTGATTAAAATCAAGTCTTCTCCATGAAAAATTCATCACCTACAGGCCAAGGGGCAGTAGCAGTGAGCAAAGCATATTCCCATCTTCTTTCAGGATAAATTTGCCTCAGAACTGGAGTTCAGGTGGGGTGGGCAAATCTAGTCAATCTTCAGTGGGAATATTTTCAGAACTACTTTTTTTTTTATTTTTAAGAGTCCACAAAGTCTTCCATGTGAGACCCTTGATTTGGTGTGGTTTCATCCATGGAGACCAATTTTTGTCACTTCAATCAGGGTGGAGGGGGGACAGAAGTACCCTCAGATGGTCAAAGGCCAGAATGGCTATAAGCAGGCAATGCCCTGCTGCTTTTTTTAATGTAACAGAATAACAGAGTTGGAAGGCAGGGACTTTGGAGGTCTTCTAGCCCAACCCCTGCTCAAGCAGGGGACCCTATACCATCTCACACCGGGGGTGGGATTCTATCGATTCGGACCAGCTCGGACGAACTGGATGTTAAAGTTACAGCTGCTTTGCCGAACCGGTATTTCAACTGACCAGCTGGCCCCGGACTGCCCCTCTCCCCCACCCCTCCCAGGACTCTTCATGGGGCCCATTTTCGATGCAGGTAAGTGCAAGGTCTGTGCAGGGGCGGGGGGGGGAAATGGGTCTTCTGGAAGTCCAGACATGGGCCTGTTTCCAACTTCCAGAGGGCTTCCGGAGGCCAGGGGAGACTGTTTTTGCCCTCACAGAGGCCCAGGGGAGGCCTCTGAGGTCTTGGGAGGGCAAAAATACGGCCTTCCTGAAAAACTGGAAGTGGCAAAACGGTTCTATTTCCAGCTTCCAGTGGATCTCCAGAGGCCGGAGGAGGCTGTCTTTGCCCTCCCAGAGGCCCAGGGGAGGCCGCTGGACCCTTGGGAAGGTGAAAACTGCCTCGCCCAGGCTCTGGAGGCCCACCAGAAGCCGTAAACAGGAAGTTCTCATAGGCCTCACCAAATATGGTCATGCCCACCCAGCAACTGGGCAGTGAACCGGTTGCTGGGATTCTTGAATCCCACCCCTGTCCCACACAAATGGCTATCCAATCTTTTTAAAAACCTCCAGTGTTGGAGCAATTTCTGGAGGCAAGTTGTTCCACTGATTAATTGTTCTAACTGTCAGGAAAATTCTCCTTACTTCTAGTTTGCTTCTCTTCTTGATTAGTTTCCATCCGTTGTTTCTTGTCCTGCCCTTGAGTGAGTGACAGAGCAAATTGGATCCATTAGCTTGACCTTATATGGGTTGTTATATGTTTCCCTATCAGATAGAATGAAAAGAGTTACTTAGGATAATTTATTGTCACTTGGAATGTACACTAATCAGCATACATTAAAATGAAATTATGTTGCATACAGTTCTCAAAGGGTCTCCACCTCCAGTATAAACATAAACATAAGCATGACAAGATAAATAAATAAATACATACATACATAATGATGCATGTACCCACATATCTTATATAACACAGAGAAATAACATGGTCTAGTTTGGATGTATACATGTACATGTCAAGAAAAACAAATCCTGTGAGTTTACCAGACAGGTGGCATGGGGAAAAAGCTGTTGCAGAATTTGGAAGTCCTGCTATAGAACCTTCAAAACCTCCTCCCAGAGGGGAGCAACAGAAGCAGACCGTAAGGTGAGTGTATGGGGTCTCTCACAATGCTTCGAGCTCTAAGCACATAGTGTTTATAAGCAGTATTCTGAATGACAGGAAGTGAGCTTCCTATTATCTTCTCCATTGTCCTTACCACTCTCTGTAGGGACTTTCTATTATCTGAGGCACTGCTACTGCTGCTACCAAACCAAACAGGGATGCAGTTTGTTAAAATGCTCACAATCGTGGCTCTGTAAAAAAAATAAAAAAAATGGCCAGGACAGAAGGAGAAAGATGTGGTCTCCTCATGGGATGCAGGAAATGTAGATTCTGGTTTGCAGGCTTCAGTAAGGATGACATGTGGAGAGACCAGTTCAGATTGTTAAGGGAAATATAAGGATGAAATTTACAACACCGTGCTACTTTGAAGCCCACCCAACTGGATTATTTTCTGCTCCTTTGCATGAGTGGGCTGCCACCTGCTTAGTCCGCAAATAAACAACTCATCCAAACCAGCATTCTACACAAACAATAAACAGCAATAGATTCACTGCCAAAAGGGACTTGGATTTTAGACTCTGACGACGGTGGTTCTCACTGTCTCCGCTTGTTAACAGTATCTTGCTCCACAAGGCTTCCCCTGTTCCTACACAACTTGATGGTTTTTCTTCTTGTTTTATTTGTCTTTCCTTTGAAAAAGACAACTTAAAATGATGCTAGCCTTTACTTGCCAGCCAAACAGCAACAAAGAAATTTGCGTAATTAAGATTCTAATTAATTTTATGGCTCCCTTTTCTCTTTTCCCCCCAAATAATATCAAAGTGAGGGGAGAAATTTACAACCCAACAAGAACAATAACGTTGATAAACTGCAAAGACAATTTAGTCTAAAGTGCCATTAATCCCAATGACACCCTGACATTTCTAAGGATTTGCTCTTTCTTGGTGCATTTTTTTTTTCTTCCTTTCAGAGTTAATTTCATTAACTCACTAAGGCTCTGAATGATATCGCTGAAAATAGTTTTTAAAATCTCTGTTGCGTGTTGAGGGTAAATTTTTCATTGTATGGAAACATGCCAAAGTGACTTAACTCTTTGAGGTTAACAGGTTTGAGGTCAAGAAACCTTCAGAAGTTGTCGGTGCTCAGTCACTGGAAACTTTTAAGAAGAGACCGGACAGTCACTTGTCTGGGTCTCCTGCTTGGGCAGGGGTGTCAACTCATAAAGCATTCCTGGCTTGCTCTTGAGTTGCCATAAGAAGGATGGGTGGGAGATCTAATGGAGCAGTTTGTTGCTATGACCAGAAGCACATTCTACGCATACCTTTCTCCAGATTGTGGCTCAGCTTACCAAGCAAGATAGGCATGTTTTCCACAGCCCATGAAAGTGCTTCATTGGAGAATGTGATTTATGACACACCCTGGGAGGAGAGGGGAAACAGGGTCATAGGTGGGCAGTAAATTACATAGGGCATTGCCAACTGCACTTGGGAAAAGTGCGGACATGTTGCTCCTAATAAATAATTGGATTTCTTTTGAAACTTGGCTCGAGTCCCATGAATTAATTAGGGCATCCATCGGAACCCTGACAAGGAGGTTGGGCTAGAAGTCTTCCAAGGTCCCTTCCAATTCACTTATTCTGAACTTCTGCAGAACATTTTTCAAAGGTGATTGTAGACTGTCAGTCTCAGTCTCTTTCTCAAGATGTGACTTTATGCAATATGGAAAAGATCAGGATCTCATTGTCTTAAGGTTGACAGCCTTCCATCCTTTCAAGGTCCATAAAATGAGGACCCAGATTGTTGGGGGCAAGATGCTGACTTTGTAAAAACTGCATAGAGAGGGCTATCTATGGAGATTCTCAGTCATGGTTGTTCCAAGGTGCTTTTTCAGAAGGCAACTGGACTTTCTTTTTTCTTCTTCTTTGAAGATGTTTCACTTCTCATCCAAGAAGCTTCTTCAGCTCTAGCTGGACGGTGAGGAATGGAAGGATTTATATTCCTTGCAGACAGTTGGTCATTTGTGTCCTTTTAGAGGGTCCTTGAAGCACTTGGAGGTTTATCTGCGTACTCGGGTTTTGGAGCCTTCTTGGCTGCAGGATGTTTTTATGCCCTGTGTTCCTTCACTGTTGAAGACAGTGAATATAAATATATAAATCCTTCCATTCCCCACCATTCAGTCAAAGCTGAAGAAGCTTCTTGGAGGAGAAGTGAAATGTCTTCAAAGAAGAAAAACAAGGAAGTCCAGTTGCCTGCTGAAAAAACACCTTTGGGACTTAGAGAGGGCTATAAATCATTCTTATCGTTCCTTTCATCATTCCTATCAACCATCTCCTCCCACTTGTGACTGTATGACTGTAACTTTCTTGTATCCTTATGATTTATATTGACTGTTTCCTAGTATGATTTGATTGCTTATTTGTACCCTATGACTATTATTAATTGTTGTACGTGATGATTCTTGATGAATGTATCTTTTGTTTTTATGTACAATGAGAGCATATGCACTAAGACAAATTCCTTATGTGTCTAATCATACTGTACTTTGCCAATAAAGAATTCATTCGTTCATTCATTCATTCATTCATTCATTCATTCATTCATTCTGTTAGATCTGGGAGGATGGTTCAAGAACGGAGGCAAGACTCAGATAACAACAACAGCTCTTTATTAGTGACTTCAGATCTGAGCAAAGAATCCCACTGCAGCAGCCCTTTATATAGGGCTGGCTGCGGCTAGGCAGCCAATGAAGGCGATTTGAGTTTGCCGCTCTTGGCTGAGCCAATTGCGGCAGCCCGTTACTAGCCAATCGCATCAGTCTGTGGTGACCAATCACGATCTGCTATTTGCGGGCCAATCAGAGTTGCAGGCTTTCGAGCCTGCTAGTCTGGAACACATTCATTCATTGAAAAGAAAGTGTACGAATGTCCTGATCTTTTTTATACATTTCCCCAGCAATCTGCACCCTTCCTATCTCTCCAGTTACTATATACATTTTTTCCCAATCAACTCAGTGACAGGAACCAAGAAGAAAGTGACTTAAAATTCACTCCCAAGAGAAATTCTCAAACACACCGAGACTAGGTTAGACTGAACAGAAGCTCCTTTCACGGGGGTAGGAAATATTTTGAGCAAATTGCAAGATAGATTTTATTTCAAGACTAGCTTTCATCTGTTTCCACAAGGACCACCCTCCAAGCTTTCAGCAACAAAACTAATCTGATATTTCATCATGTTCATCATTAAGGCAAGCAGAGGGAAACAGTCCACCTCTATTGCTCAGTCATACAATCCCACGGTGGTTGTGCTGCCTATAGTTTATAGCAAGCCATTTCTTAAAATTCCCACAACTTTCCAGTAGTTTCCTACAGCATGAAGTGATCATCTGGGCAGCCAATCAGTCTTTCCACATCTACCATCTATAGCATTAACAAAAATGGTCCTTGAAATGGAGGATCAATTGATCCCTGGAGAGAGATTGATTCCTGTGCTGAGAAAATGTGGGAAAAGTGCAGCCCGATAAAACATTTCAATTCCCAATGTTCGATGCCAAGATGTCTTTTTTTCCCTTCCGTAAGGATGATGGCATGAGGGCACAATGGTTACAATGCAGCGTTGTGGGTTAATTCTGCTGACTGACAGCAATTTAATTCTCACCGGCTCAAGACTGACTCATCCTTCCATCCTTCCAAGGTTCATTTAAATGAGGACCCATTGTTGGGGACAATATGGTGACTTTGTAAACCACCCAGAGTGTGCTGTAAAGCACTACGGAGTGGCATATAAGTATAAGTGCTATTGATAAGCGCTGTTGCTATGGTCGGTTAGCTTTTGTTGCTCTTCTCTGGACTTTTTCCAGAACATATTTTTTTATACTGTGGAGATGAAAACTGGATGCTGTATTTCAAGTCTGGCTTTAAAGGGGGTGGGGAATCCAGAGTGGGATGGAGCCCATTAAACGGCTTGTGTGATGTGTTGTCACTGGGGTGGAGAGGTGGCGGGGGTGGGGGCTATTAATTGATTTGATTATTTTCTTCTATTAGTTTTATTTTTTATATATGATTTTTTTATATATTTGTGTAAGCCACCCTGAGTCGCCATGTGCAAATAGGTAGCGATATAATTTTTTTAAAAGAAAGAAAGAAAGAAAGAAAGAAAGAAAGAAAGAAAGAAAGAAAGAAAGAAAGAAAGAAAGAAAGAAAGAAAG
>NW_020769332.1:4195574-4275169 GCF_900518735.1 Pseudonaja textilis | reverse complement strand
CTTCTTCTTCTTCTTCTTCTTCTTCTTCTTCTTCTTCTTCTTCTTCTCCTTCTCCTTCTCCTTCTCCTTCTTCTTCTTCTTCTTCTTTAAGCACCTCCATGTGCTTAAAACAGGGCCATGAGCACACATGCACATACACACACCACCCCAGCCCTTCCAAAGCACTTCCACAGGCAGCAGAGGCTGCGGACCTGGCTACCTCCCATTTGATGACGGTGCTTATGGGTGTCGGCCGGGTCTGCCGCCTGCCCCGAGGTAAGGAGATCTGGGAGAGCACTGCGTGGTGGCTTAGTTGGCCAGTCGAGCCCAGGGATGCTGGGGAGGGCAGCTAGGTAGGTTGGGGGAGGCCCGGGGACAGTGGAGGAAGGGCAGGTTTACCTGTGTGAGCAAGACAGAAGCCATGTTGACTGGGCCTGAGAAGTCGTGTAAGGAAGTGTCTCAAACTCAGTAGCTTTACCAAATAAGGAAATGTTCTAGCTTGGGCACAAGAGGGAAAAAAAAGGATGTGGGTAGAACAATGGGGGGTATTGATAGAGTGCATACGTGTCAGAAACTGTGTAACTGCTTATACCTAAAACGTCCAAAATGTATATGTATCAATTTGAAACAGGAAGAATGTGAGCCAAACAGGAAGAATGTGAGCCAAGCCCTCGTAAGGAGGGGGCGGACAGTTAGGGTATAAAAGTGCTGCTTGAATTTTGTTCTGGGTTCCTTCACTGCTTGGAGGAACCCGCCTTTGCAAGCGCGCAAATAAAGCCTGTTTTCCTTGGATCAATGAACCTCGTGGTGGTCTTTTTCTAGCCCCCACCTCACACCTGTGAGCGAGCAGATCTGCTCTGGGCTGCTTGTTTCACCTGCTCTTGCTGGGAAAGCCTCTCCTGGCAGAGCAAAAAGTTTACAAGGCCTCTCCCTTCGGGAAACGACTCCTGGGCAGCAGAGAGAAACAGGATTCAAACGGGCTGCTTTTCTGCTGCCCAGGAGTGAAAGGCAGGCAGTAATGGCTGGCCTGGTGGGCAAAAGGCAGGCATGTCGTGCATGCGCACAATGTTGTGCGTGTGCAATAGGGACTGACTGGGCAGGGAGTGGAGAAGTGGGTGGAGGGTGGCGGGGCCATCCAGGGGGCCATTTTGCCAGTTCTCTGAACTACCGGAAGCCCTAACATCCGGTTCTATAGAACTGGACAGAACCGGTAGAATCCCACCCCCTGTATGTATCTCAGATTGAACTCCAAAGTCCTTAGTGATCTCTGAGCTTAATTGTTTCCTTGTAGGCATTTCATTACCTGGCTAGGTAACATCATCAGGGAGAAAAACCTCAAACTCTCTAGCACTGATGATGTTAACTTTTGTCAGGCAATAAAACACCTGCAATCAAACCACAAAGCTCGGACAGCACCAAGGATTCCGGAGTGTAATTTTGGTTTGGGCCATCTTATTTCTGATAATAATCACAAAGGTACTTATGTATATTAACCCGAGCTCTGTAATTCTCTTTCAAAGTAATAAAAGGAATGGGAAGCAAAGTTAGATGCCCATCTCTCATGCCATCTGAATTCTGTTGTGTGAGAAGTTTACACCTAGACTGCATTCAATCTGTTCAACTCCACACTCTTCCATCCCATGATGTTTTCTTGTGAAATGACTCCAGGCCAATGTTCTGCGACAGCCATCCGTCCAGCTGGACTTTGAAAGTTCTTCATAGCTTCTCCTCATCTTTCCTTTCTCCAAATCGCCAGTTCCGAGCACGGAAACCCCTTCCCCAAAGCTACACATTTCAGGACTTTAAAAAAATGGAGGGGGGGGGATTTTCACCCGACCTGAGCTCCCCTCTTATGATGCTGGGCGCGTGGAAATGGAAGCGAGGGACCAGCACTGCACATGCCAAGCCAAGTGAGTTTGCTGAGCATTAAAGAAAATAAGAGCATTAGTTGGAAATCCTTCCTCCAAGTTTTCTCCTAGACAGGCTGCCGACTTGCAAAGAAGTGGAAGTAAATAAATCACAAATGACAATGATCAATGATCAGCATGCAATGTGTCAAGTGGGGGGGGGGGGAAACTACCTTGAATAGGACATTATGCTGAAATGCACCCAACTTCCAAATGTTAGTGACAGGGAAAAGCTGTCCAGGAGAAGGCAGGCGGGGTGGGGGAAATCAGTGAACCAGGAAGAATACAATTTTGACAGTGAACGGAAGGAGCTGTTTGTTTTTCCTTGATTTTGCTCAACTCCAGGGACCAGAGTCCATAGGGGAGGAGATAGGTGTCAAATCCTGAAGCTGACCTGACCAAAGCCATTTGCACCGCTTCAGTGTTGCCACGCTGGAGCTGAGGGATAGGGAGGATGGAATTGAGCAGGGATGGTTTTCAAAAATTTCAGCAACAGGTTTTCTACCTGGTTGCTGGGTGGGTGGGGCTATGGTGGGTGTGGCTTAGTTGGCCTCCTGCACCACGGTGGCGGAGGGGGGAGCGTTTTTGCCCTCCCTGGGCTCCGGAGGCTTTCCTCTGGGAGGGCAAAAACAGCCTCCCCTGGGCTCTGGAGCCCTTCCAGAGGCCAGAAATGGGCTCATTTCCATTTCTGGAGCCTCTGGAAGGCCTGTTTCCCCCACCCCCTCCCCGAGCCTCTTCATGGGCCCTGCACTTACCTCACATCCAAAACAGGCCGCGTGGAGATTCCGGAGGGGGGGGGGGAGAAGGCATCCTAGGTATCAACCAAGTACTTTCTTAAGATGTACGATGTTCCGAGTAGCTCCGTTTTTTGCAGTTCCACTGGTGTTATTCGCAGGAAGCTGCAATTTCTTGGTGTATTTTATAAAATTCTTGGACATGGGAAGGGCCGGGGAAACAGGATCGCATCTTCCAATATTTGAGAAGCTGCCACAGAGAGGAGGAAGGGGGTCAAGCTATTTTCCAAGGCACCCCCAGGTCAGACAAGGAATAATGGATGGAAACTGAACCAGGAGAGATTCAACCTGGAAATAAAGAGAAATTTTCTGACAGGGAGAACAATCAACCAATGGAACAGAAGTTGCCTTCAGAAGTTGTGGGAGCTTCATCCCTGGAGGCTTTCAAGAAGAGACTGGACTGCCATTTGTCAGAAATGGTGTAGGGTCTCCTGCTTGGGTGAGGGGTTGGACTAGATAACCTACAAGGTCCCTACCAACTCTGATTACCTGTTATCTGTTAAGTGGGGTGGGATTTAGCGGTTCATCACACCAGCCATGACATTAGCTATGGGTTTGCTCTATGGAGAACCCATAGCAGCCCACCCCTGGGTTCGAGATAGAATGGGTTCTGTAGTCAAAACAAAATACTTCCTCTTGTTAACCAAGGACATTCTCACACCTGGCTGGAGGGTGGCAGAGTGATCTTCCCAGTTGCCAGACAGCAACATGATTGATTGCTTTGAGAAGGAGAAAAATCTTTTACTTTTAATTAGGTGAAAACTACGGGAGTCTTTACAGTCGGTTTTCACCAGATCTGTGCCAATATGATATTTCCAATAAAGCTATTCTTTGAGGAATTCGCCTGCCTTGGAGTTTTGCTTATTATGGGATTATTACTTGGAACCCTGACAATAGGAACAACATGAAAAACAGTGATGCACCTAAGGGTCTTATGACGCTAATAATGTGACATGCATACTTGTGTTAGACATCATTATACAACTCCTAAGTTTTGTTTCTTTATAGACACAAGTCCCATATATTCTTTCAAACTATAACGTGTAAATTGCATATTGGTATATTTGGGAAGTTTACCATGTAACCAACTTTTGATCTGTACATTAATCCAGGAAGTGCAAAATAGGTCACTTTGTAATGTAATTTTGCAGAGATTAAATTCTTCAAGCATCTCTGCCTGCAGAAGAGTAGAAATATTGGTGGTTGGTGTCGATTGTGAAGGATTATATGATTTTAGACTCCATGTGTATGTATGTGTGTTGAATTACATGCAAAACCACTTAAGATCTTTGGAGAAAGAAACATCCAAACAGATTGTGTACATCTGCATCTATCTATTGTATGTATGTATGTATAAATAAAGATGTACCAGACGCATTTCCGTTTCTTCTTAAACCAGCAAAAAAATAATTACATTGTAAGACCTTTGCAATTACCCATCAAAATTGTTTATGTCATACTTAAAGCTCTTGGAATTTCAAAAAGTTGTGTGTGTGTGGTTTTTTTTTTTAATCATCTTGCTGTTGTCCTCTGTGTTATGATGGGATTGATTTGGTTTTATCATGTCCTAATGCACAAAATGCCCTTCACCACTGTGAATATGATTAAACTGAGTGCAAAAATATGAAGAGCTGTGGTTTATTCAACAAAATATTAAGCACGCTTAAGTAACGCTTAGCAGCCCAGATGTAGGGCGTGGAGTAGCAGAACTTGGGGCAGAGTCAAAAAAGGAATGAACTTAGAATCTCTACGTAGCCACAAATGGACTAAGTCCAGCACCCACCACCCTTGAATTCTATTGATCCTTATCAAACCAAATTCTTGCTTAGGTTTTTAGCAATAAATCAGTTTAATTGGAACTTCACATATGATCCTGCTCTTTTGTGCCTGACACCAGATGCAATTATCCTTCTTACCATTCTTTCTGTCTCACCCTCCTTTGTAACCCCACCTACCATCAATAATAATCTTATTGGCAAAATGTATGGGAAAAGAACTATAAATTAACAATGGCAACTCCGTATAAAGAAAATTTATATAAAATGTTTTATAGATGGCATCTACCACCTGCTAGGTTAGCTAAAATGTTTAAAAATATGTCTAGCAAATTCTGGAAATGGAACCAAAAATTGGTACATTTTAACATATGTGGTGGGCCTGTGTTAAAACAAAAAAAATGATCAAAGATACACAGATGGCTAGAAAATATGATAGGGAAACATGTAGATTTTAAACCTGAACTGTTTTTATTAGGTATAATATCAGAAAAATTTGATAAGAAAAGTATGTGTTTAATATTACATGTGTTAACAGCAACGAGGATTATATTTGCACAATATTGGAAAAATAAAGAAACACTCTGAGATGAAGAGATAATTAAGAAGATACTAGATTGTGCAGAAATGGATAGACTGACGATGAAAATCAAAAACAAAGAAGACACAGAATATTATCAAACATGGAATCTATTTTATCAGTGGTTGGGGAAAAGGGGTGGAGATTAAGAACGGAATCTGTATTGTTAAGCAAACTAAATACCCAGACAACACGATGTTTATTAAGCATGAAGAAATGTAATGAATAGAAAATCAATTTATTTATTTTTTTCAAAAAAATAATAATAATCTTAGTCTTCCCCTTGGGCAGTTTTTGAACAGCCAGCAGATACGGGAAGCGCCTTTCAATTTTTAAAATACGTTGCAATAGAAAGAGTGATTGCCAATGTTAGTAATATCATGATAGTAATAATGCCACCCACCGGCAGATCAGAGGAGGGGAAAACAAAGGAACAACCATTAAGGTTTCCCGCTCTTCATATCAGTCATTCAGATGTACCAATTATTATCCCCTGAAGGATCCCGAAATCTCCTTCCTTTATGTCAACTGGGAGAAAATGCCATTAGTAGTGAAAAATAATATCTTTTCAACCTGACAGCTCTCCATTTCACACACCGGAGAAGTGCACTTTCTGTGAGAAGTGCAGTGAGCAGAAATGCGTCTGGAGGAGCTGGCTGGCTATCAGAGGTCAGGGTTAATTGGTGCATCTCAAAAATAGACAGTAAATATAGCCATAAATTAGCCAGGGAGCTTATTTATGTCTATTGCCCGAATGCTGTCCTGGCAGACAGGATACACTTCATCATGGAAAACAAAGAGAGTGGAAAAAAACATGGGGGCTGAAAATGGCAGCCCTTTCAAGATTCGTTTTTACCCAAAACCTCTCTCTACCCAGCCAAAAACAAAAAACCCATCGGTATCAGGCTCAGGCTCCATTGAAGTACAGTTGCAATTTTCTCAGCGTGGCATCTATCAAGTGATTGTCGACAAGGCTGCTTTTAAAGAGAAGACTGCCTTTGGTCTTGAGTTGTTTGGAAAAGATAAAAGGCACTGTTCCTTTTAACATTGCAACAGGATGGGGAATCGTGGAATTATAGAATGGGAAGGAGCCCTGGAGGCCGCCAAGTCCGAGTCATCACTCAGTGTAAGCTTCAAATTAAAGCATCTCTGACAGATGACCATTCAGCTTCCTGCCTGAACACATGTAGGGAAGAAGAGCCAGCCATGTCTGTGCGTAATTAGCTCCTCCACTGTTTGAACTACCAGAAAATGGGAAGGGGGGAATTTCTTGGAGCGTATGTGGTTAGACATAATAGCATTCTTCTTCTAAGTCAAGGTCAAGCTATTTCTGCACCTGGTGGAGAGGACATCTCAAGTTGGGATGGATGGTGATTGGGGCAAGTGAATGCGATGATGGGTGCAGGGGGTGGATCTGTAGTTTTTACTTATTTCAAGGAACTTTCAGATTTGGGATCTTGGAGGTCTTCTAGTCCCGCTCAGACACTAGACTTTATGACATTTCAGACAAAGGGTTGTCAAATCTCTTCTTAAAAACTTCAAGTGATGGAGCACCCAGAAGGCAAACCGTTCCACTGCTTAATTGTTCTCACTGTCCAAAAATTTCTCCTTAGTTCTATGTTGGATCTTCCCTTAATAGATTTCCATCTGTTGCTTTTTGTCCTGCCTTCAGGTGCTTTGAAGAATGGCATGTTAAATGCATTTTAAAGTTGGGGGAATCAGTCCATTGTTTATAACACATGAACCCTTCGTGGGTTGTTTTTTAAGGAATTCTGCATTTTTAGATGTTTTTGATGACTTTCCCTGTCACAACCATATTGAGATCTCCCCTATATGCACATTGCTATGGGTATTATTTCACACTTTGGGGGAGGAGTACATTCTGCTAATTCTGTATATTTGGGGAAACCTGGAATACCACCAAAGAAAGAGGATATGTATGCTAGGAAAGATTATCTTGGAGATGTGTGCAAAATACACATTTTGATTATTTATTGCTAAAGAACTCTTTCCGGTCTGTTCCCTTTCCATGCAAATCGGAGTCAATTTTGAATGATGGCTTTTGTGAACCATGAGAAATGGCAGCATCTGCCTTGAGTCTTGAGAAGGCTCCATCTTTTGTTTCCTTAGCTCACTCAGATGGCATCAGCCAGGCAGATTTCTGTGTACTACATTACTAAATGCTTTCTTGATCAGGATGTACAATGAAAGTCATTACATATATCAAGCATGGTGACAGTGGAAGCGAGAGTTTTGTTCTCTAGTCTGCGTAGTGGACCATGCTCAAAGGGTTGTTATAGATTTCAGAATCCATTTATGATTGCCATTAAAGAAGGGAGATGTATGGGCACTGAGTGAAGCCATCTGATTCACTAGAGGACCAGGGAGGGAAGAAAGGAGGGAAGAAGGGAGGGAGGAAAGAAGGGAAGGGAGGGAGGGAAGAAAGGAGGGAAGAAGGGAGGGAAGAAAGAAGGGAAGGGAGGGAGGGAAGAAAGGAAAGGAGGGAGTAAAGAAGAGGAGGGGGGAGAGAAGGAGGAAGTAAGGGAGGGAGGGAAGGGAAGGGAGGGAAGAAGTAAATAAGGGAGGGAGGGAAGGAGGGAAGGAGGGAGGGAAGTCGTAAGTAAGGGAGGGAGGGAAGAAGGGGAGGAAGGGAGAGAGGGGGGAAATAAGTGAGGGAGGGAAGGAGGGAGGGAGGAAGGAAGGAAAGAGAGAGAGATAGAGAAGTGGATTTTAAAAAAAGATAAGATAGAATTCACCTCTTGACCCATGCAATCTCTAAATTAATAATGTAAGCATAGTTTCCCTCCAAATGTTTCCATTATTTTTGTCCCCTGACAGTTCAGTCCACTTTTGTGCCTGCTAAGTCTCGGTACAATTTCATTCTCTTCTCGCTGGCCCACTCCTATTCCCCCTGATGGGGTGAGATGAATTTATCGGCGACATCCACTAGGTCGCTTGGCCTGGGCATAATCAGGAACATTGCCTGGATTGCTACAGGCGATCCAATTCAATAGCAAGCAGGACAAGAAGGAAAGGGGCACTGGGGGTAGGGGCAAGTTGGTTAGTCCAAGCTTAAGGAAATAAAGCTCACGTGAGGAAGCCCCCAACCACATTGTCTTCTAGAAGAGAAATCAATAACTTTCTGCTTTAAACCCAAGCCAGCTTGGTGTCCTTTGGCCAGTCACTCTCTCTCAACCCTAGGAAGAAAATGGAAGGGACTTGTCCAAACAGCCTCCGAGAATTAGATATGATCGAATTATTTTTTTTTAAAAAAAATTAAAATAAAATAGGGGTGCAGACTATTTGGGGGCTGAAACTCTAAAGTGGTGAAGAAGATGTTTAGGAGGCATTTTATTTTCCCCGTATTCTCTCAGATGCACCTTTCAGAATTCTGAGGAACGAGTTTAGTTAGTGTGGCTTTTTCAACAGATTGTGCAAATTCAGTAAATAACTTTGGCAAACAGTTGGCAAATTAAGCATGCTATGGAAAAGCCCAGGGTCAATAGTTTCTCCTGGAAACGTTGACAAAGAAGGGCACAAGTCTTCGATAGAGATCTTGCTGGCCAACTTTGCAGATATATAATGTGGGTAGGGAATAAACTATCTTTGCTGCCAGCATTGATTCAGATGATAGATAGGGTCATTCCTTCCTTCCTTTCTCCCTCCCTCCATCCCTCCCTCTCTGCTCACCTCACCTCTTTTTTTCCCTTCATTCTTTCTTCTTTGTCTTTCTTTCTTTCTCTCCTTCCTTTCTCCCTCCCTCCCCCCTCCCACCCTCCTCCTTTCTTTTTCCTTCCTCCCTCCCTCCCTCCATCCCTTTCCTTCTCTCTTTCCTTCCTTCTTTCACTCTCTTCTTCCTTTCTTCCTTATTTCTCTTCCTTCTTTCCTTCCTTCCTCTCTTCCTTCCTTCTCTCCCTCCTTCCCCTTCTCTCTCTTTCTATCACAAAAAAGAAAATATCGGCTAAAACAGTTTAATAAGTGACTTAATATAAAAATGGATTTTGAGTTCTTTCCTTGTAAGATAATTAAAACACTTGGAGCAAAATTTGGAGCAAGCTTTCTGATCTCTGCTCTAAATGGGTTGTGAGGTGGGGGGAGGAGAAGTTTTAGGAACGGGCTGCAAACAACTGGTATTTAAAGCTGAGATTTATGAGTTTGTTTTTCAACATAGTTTGTACTTTTTTTTTTTCCTCAGTGAAAAATAAGTTAGCATCAAATGCAACATCTCAGCAGATGCTTTAATAATGGAAATGGCCAGCAGTCAAAAGCAAAGGAAGAACGTTCAGCTAAAGAGTTTGCCTTGCAGTTTTGTGTTTCTGCTTAAGATCCAACTTTGCTGTTGTTTCCTCCTTCTCCTGATAAAATATTCATCCCTTTGCTTCTTTCGTGTACTTCATTGCAATCTGTCCACTCGACAGAGAACGTCTTTCCATCTACCTCCTCTTTCCTGTCCTTCCTTCCTTCTTTTCCCTCATTTGAAATGATTTATTGGGTGGCAGTGTGCTTTGTGTTAATAGAAGGGGAGGTGGGATGATGACTTTTTAATCAGGTCATCTTTTTGTTCTCTTACATATTTGCTGCAAAATAACAGTGGATTATGTGTCATCTGCTCAATGTATGGAACAAGCGCGAGCAAAATGAAATAATGCCTGAGAAAGTTATTTTAGTCCATTCTTCCTTCCTTCCTCCCACCCTCCCTCCCTTTGTCCCTCCCTCTGTCCGCCCCCCTTTTTCCTTCTCTCCTTCCTTCGTTTCCTTCCATCACCTTCCTTCCTTCCTCCCTCTCTCCCTTTGTCTCTCCCTCTGTCCCCCTATTTCCTTCTCTCCTTCCTCGTTTCCTTCCCCCATCTTCCTTCCTTCCTTCTATAGGAAGCCCCCTCACCGATTAAAATATTCTTTATTCTTAATATTAAAAAGAGGCAGGATAGAATATTTTCCCAAAGGAGAAGAGGAGGGGAAAAATCTTAACAAAGGCAGAAAGAAGCCCCAGCCTTCCTGCCATAGCAAAATAGACTAAAGCCAAAAGTTTGAAGAGGCTGGTCTTTTGGAATGGAGATTTTGTACCTATTTAAGAAAGACCAATCTATTCATAAACAAAATGCCTTCAGCCACAGCTCCCACAGAAGCTGATAGGATTTACATTCCCCCACCCAAAATCTAAGGACAGGACCTTTAGGACATAATAGGATTTACCCACCACCATTAGAATAGCAAAAGATGCAAGGCTCACTATCTTGTACAACCACCTGGAGCATCTCAATCACCAAACCCCAGAGGCCTATAAAAATCCATCCACCCACTCAGCCATTTTGTCAGTCACCCCAGAAACAAGTTGCTGTCACTGAAGCCTCCAGAAAACCAAGTAGAAGATTTCTTTCCTTGCAGCTGCCTCCATTTTATTTCCAGCATTTTCCCCCCTCCCAGCTAGGAACCAAATTGGATTTTTCTTCCAACCCTTCCTTCCTTCCTTCTTTCCTTCCCCTCCTTTCTCTTTCTCTCTCTCTCTCTCTCTCTTTCTATCTCTATTTGTCTGTCTCTCTCTCTCTCTCTCTTTCCTTCCTTCCCTTCTTTCCTTCCTTTCTTTCACTGGAGAATTTAAGACTGTTTAGGCCTGCAATATATTATTGTATTCATCAGGTGTGTTTCTCCTTAAAAGATGATGGTGTAAATTTGACTTTAAAAGTTTTTAAAATAATGGTTTTTTTGGGGGGGGTGGGGAGAATGCATTAAAAAGGCGTGTAGTACATAGATCATGGAAATTTAACAATGGATTAAGGGCCAGAGGAATTGGGAATTGTAATTTTAGTTATTTGGAAGATATTTTCTCATGGGGAAGTGAAGATTGGTCAGGACGTGTGTGTGTGTGTGTGTGTGTGTGTATGTGTGAGTGTGAGTGTGTGTGTGTGTGTGTGTGTTTGTTTTACAATGAGATGTTGAAGGCTGGATACTAGAGCCAAGGGTAAAGAATATGGAATAGAAATTCTTAGTGCAAACTTATGAGAACTCTCAGCTGAGCTTTTTGACAGAATGGATCAAATGCTTGATAAAATTGGCAGATTGTATTCTAATAAAATTGTAAAACAAGAACAGGATGCAGTGGATAGCGATGAAAGTAATTTGAAAGGGGATTTAAATGTAAATGGATCTGATGGATGATTTATTCCCTAAAGGAGACAAACATATATTAAACATATTTGGACATTTTTCCCCCTTTTGGACATATAAAGAAAAACTCTGCTAAGATTTGAAAAGCCTCTTTAGAAGTGACAAAGAAAAGGATTTTATTTATTGGTACAAAAACCCCCGTTATTTTGGAAGGATTTTTGTGTTAAAACAAGGGTAATCGGGAGAAATTTTACAATTTCTGCTGCTAAACAAGGCGGCACCCACTTTTACATCTATTTTTGCCATGGTTGTTAAGCAAATCACTGCAGTTGTTAGATGAATCACGTGGTCATTAAATGAATTCAGGTTGCCCCGTTCATGATGCTTGTTGGAAGCCAGATGGCAGGTGACAAATGACAAATCACATGACCCTAGGATATTCCTATCACGGTAAATACATCCCAGTTTCCAAACATCAGAATTTTAATCATGTGTCCATGGAGTTGCCATGGTAGCCATAAGTATGAAGACCAGGCACCAGTTCAGAGGTGGCATTCAGCAGATTCTGAGCAGTTCTGGAGAACCGGTAGCGGAAATTCTAAGTAGTTTGGAGAACCGCCTCTGACTGGACCCGCCCCTATCGATTCTCTATCTCCCATCAAATCTCAGCTGATCGGCTGAGTCTTCTTTGGTTGCCCTGCACAGGAGAACGGAGCTGGAAAGCAGGTTAGTGGGGTGGGGAGGGAATGGGGATTTTGTATCCTTCCCCTGCCACACCCACCAAGCCACGCCCTCAGAACCAGTAGTAAAAAAATTTGAATCCCACTACAGCACCAGTCACTGGACAGTCACTTATCTGAAATGGTATAGGTTCTCCTGCTTGAGCAGGGGGTTGGACTAGAAGACCTCCAAGGTCCCTTCCAGCTCTATTCTATTCTCTTCTTTTCTTTTCTGTTCTGTTCTGTTCAGCTGGTCAAAAATGTGCTGAGGTTAGTTTCTAATTGTGTATTTTGTGTCACAGATCATTGTAATTGCTATATGGTTCAAAAGGCTTCCTTCTTGAGAGACTCAGGAGTCGGGAAACATTTAACAGAACAGAATAACAGAGTTGGAAGGGACCTGGGAGGTCTTCTAGTCCAGCCCCCTGCTCAAGCAGGAGACCCTATACCATTGCAGACAAATGACTGTCCAGTCTCTTCTTAAAAATCTCCAGTGATGGAGCACCTACAACTTTTGAAGGCAAAGCTTTTCCATTGATTGATTGTTGGATCTCGTTGCTGGAAATGCAGCTCTGCCTTTTAAGAATTCAGCACACAAACATTTCACAGCAAACAGGAAGAAGAATAAGAGAACAGCATTCCCTCCTTGGTAGCACCTTCATTTACAAAACATATTCATCAAGTCTTTCCTAAGAATAATGCAGGGATATGGTTTGCCATCATTCTTGTTAATGGGATTGTCTTCGTGTTATGGTAAACAGCCATAACTTTTGAGGTTTGAGCCACTATAATGCTTGTAGCGTCCAATTATTGCTTTTTTAAAATAATAATATTCAAGCCCATAAATAAATGAGCGTACAGTTAGTCCTCAACTTAGGTCCACAGTTGGAACTGGAAATTTCAGGATTAAATGGAGGTGTCATTGAGCAAGGCATCCTGTGTCCACATCCAATTGTGTGTGTGTGTGATTGCTTTTTTTAAATTTTATTGAAAATTAAATTTTTAAAATGTGGTGATCTTTTGACATATATCAGCAGTCTTTACACTGTTATAATATCAGAATGTCATCAAATAATATAGCATTTGTATATAGATGTATATATCTATATACATCTTTACATTGTATATCTTTATATTCATTTCTATCTTAGAGATTTTATTGTAGTATAAACTCTTTAATTTCTACATTTTTTAACTTCTTTTCATATCCCTCCAATTATATATTTTTTTCTATATTTCATAGAATTCTGAAGTATCTTGTTCCTTCAGTTCTAACATTAAGCTATCTAGCTTGCTAGATAGCTTAAGGCAGTTGTGTTATTGTTTTTGACGTGGCCATTGAGTGAAACACGTGGTTCCCCATTGAATTTACCTGTCAGAAAGTGTCTGGGAAAGTTTCAGACAATAATCACATGAGCTCAAGAGGCTGCAGGTGCCACAAATACAAGTCACTTTTTTCCCGTGTCAGTGCAAATTGGAACCATCGCTAAAGTGAATAGTCATTAGTTGAGGACCTCTTGTAGTTTGAGTCACTGAAGTGATGAGAGTTTATAGAGATTCTCAGTCATCCTGGTCCTGGTTGTCCCAAAGGTGCTTTTTTTCAGGAGACAACTGGAATTTCTTGTTTTCTTTTTGAAGACGTTTTGCTTCTTATCCATTTCTCATCCGTTTTGCTTCTTCAGCTCTGACTGGATGGTGGGAAATAGAAGGATTTCTATTCCTTGCAGACAGCTGGACATTTGCATCCTTTTATAGAGTCCTTGAGGCCACTTGGAGGTTTATCTCTGTCCTCAGGGTCACCTGAGTGGTGCTCCTGGTTCCCATAGCATGCTATTCTTCCCTCTGGAAATCTCTTCCTACCCCCCACATTATTCCAAGGGTGTTCATCCCATCCTCCATCCCTGTGAGAGCCGAAAAACTTATTGGATAAGAAGCAAAATGTCTCCAAAAGAAAAACCAAGAAAGTCCAATTGCCTCCTGAAAAAAAGCACCTTTGGGACTAATCTCCAGCTGTTTGAAAATGGTGGGGGGGAGGGAGACGAGAAAGGACCCACCTTTCTCTCCTTGGAAAACATGGAGAGATGTGACAAAGGCTTTATGGCTTTATTTTGACAGCTGGTCATTTGCATCCTTTTAGAGGGTCTTTGAAGCACTTGGAGATTTATCTGTGTCCTCAGGGTCACTTGAGTGGTGTTCTGGTTCCTATCTTCTGCAATTTTATCTCTGGAAATCCATTTCTTATTCCCGCACAATTTCCTAAATTGTATAGCTAAAAGTCTGTAGAGATTCTCAGTCCTCCAGGTCGTGGTTGTCCCAAAGCTATTTATTCAGGAGGCAACTGGACTTTCTTGTTTTTTTTTTCTTTGAAGATGTTTCCCTTCTCATCCAAGAAGCTTCTTCAGCTCTGACAGGATAGAGGGGAAGGGAGGGATTTATATTCCTTGCAGACAGCTGGTCATTTGCATCCTTTCAGAGGGTTGTTGAAGTGATGAGAAAGTTTCCTATAATTTAACACACTTTCCTCCCGGAAAAACGCCGGGAGAGCATATTTGGGACAGCAAACTCAACACCCCTCCTTTGCTTTCCATGAGACTTTGTGCCCCAGATGATTTTTGTTTTACACCTGCTTCAAAGTTTTTAATTAAAAAAATTGGGAAGCACACCTGTTTTAAAACAAGAGGCCAGTTCCCAACCCAGTCTTTGTTTCCCCAAAAATGATGGGGACTGCAGCATTAATCCTCTGTTGAGCACCTGCCTACTGGAGGAAAGCAAGCAATGAGGACATCCTGTTAAAATGAGCGATGCCAGGTCTTTGAGGTTGCCCAGGTAAAGAAGCAGATGCCACAGAAAACAGATTACAGGATCCAATCTGGGTGGGTCACGGGAACCAGATGTTTAGTCTTCTCAGTTTTCAGACTTGTGCTGGAGCCCATCCTCGGGGAACTCCTCTCTATCAGAATGTGTGCTTTGGGCTACTCTATGTGTAGTATTTATGTGATGCCGGGTTGTCTGTGGGTTTTTTTGTTGTTGATCGGGTTGTTGATGGCCACCTATTAGGTCATTAACTATTGTTTCCTTCTGCTACCAAGTCTTCCATTCCAAAGTTCCTGATAAGCTGATGGTAAATCAGCACTCCAGTAGATTGATTGACAAGGGGCTCATTTCTTAGGCTTCAATTATTTCCCTGGCTGTTTTTGTATTTGCTCAGCCAACAATCTTAGTAGCTGCAGAACTGAACATATGTCTTTGTTCATTGCAATGTGAGCCAACTAAAAAGCCTCACACAACCAGGCACCATATAGATACTATAAAGGTAAAAGGTAAAGGTTCCCCTCGCACATCCCTGCTAGTCGTTTCTGGCTCTAGGGGGCGGTGCTCACCTCCGTTACAAAGCCGGCGCTGTCCAAAGATGTCTCCGTAGTCATGTGGCCGGCATTACTAAATGCCAAAAGCGCACAGAACTCTTTTACCTACCCACCAAAGGGGTCCCTATTTTTCTACTTGCATTTTTTTTAATGTGCTTTCAAACTGCTAGGTTGGCAGAAGCTGGGACAAGTAACAGGAGCTCACTCCATTACATGGTGCTAGGGATTCAAACTGCCGACCTTTATGATCGACAAGCTCAGCGTCTTAGCTACTGAGCCACCGCGTCAGTATAGATACTATAGAATAGGCCAAAACACATGTTCCATTAGAGAGAAGCTCGCTGAGGACGAGCTCCAGCACAAGTCCAAAAGCTCAGAAGAGTAAAACCTCTGGCGAGCGATCCAGATTAGATCCTGCAACAACATTATCCCAGGACGTGTATATTTGCCTTGATTTGTGAGAAACGATATGGTAGCAGGAGATCCTAAAAGAATCTTGAAAGCAGCTCCAAAGCATTTGGTGCTCCTTTTGAAGGAATAACAAGAAAGACAGTGGGCAGTTTTGAGTTTCTTTCTCACGATTTCCTCTTCCCCACTTCCTTCTTAAAGGCAGAGCTTTTTGTGTCTCTGTCTGACTTTGCATGATATGCACTTTTAAATCAAGAGGAGGGGAGAATCAGTAAATGTGATTGGTAAATGCTGATCTTGTGCTGAAAAGCCACAAACCCCTGGATGAAAAGTGCCATAGGTTCTTTTTCTCCCATGGAAAAAGGTGATGGCAAGAAAGGGTGGGGGCTAGAAAGAAAAGAATATTGAAAGAGTTTTAATTGTAGAATGGTGCTGTTGCCTCCAGCAAGATTTCTGAATCTATTATAAATTTTTAGATCCCAGGAGATGAAAAGCTGGAAACTTTACCCTCTTAAGTAAAAGTCAATGAACTTCATGCCAGCCTCATATCCCGGAAGCCTTGCACTCAGCAATATTCCTTTAATTAAGGTGCTTGTAATATATTCGGCTGGGAAGCGTTCTTGAAACACAAGAAAGCTTGCTAGGTTTTGATGAAACCACTTACACATTTTCACTTCTTATTTAAACATGAACCCTTCCTTCCAACCAGCCACCCATCCGCAGCTTCCCTCCTTCTTACTCTATTTGGTTGGGTAAATAGTTGTATCATTCAAGTTGCTCATGAAGAAGGGAGGGAGGGAGAAAGAAGGCAGGGAGGGAGGAAAAGAAGGGAGGGAGAAAGGAAGGAAGGAAGGGAGAAAGAGAGAAAGAAGGGAGGGAAAAACCAAGGAAGGAAGAGATGGAGGGAAAGAGAGAAGGGAGGGGGGAGGGAGAGAAAAGGGGGAGGGAGGGAGGAAGGGAGCGAAAGAAGGGAGGGAGGAAGGAAGAGGGAGAGAGAGAGAGAGAAAGAAGGGAGGGAGGGAGGGAGGTGAAAGGGAGGGAGAAAAGGAGGGTGGAAGGAATGAAATATATGAAATAAATAAACGTTCTAATTTAACATAAAATGATTTCACAATTTTAGTTGATCCAAATCTTTCTTAATTTAGTTTAAATATTTGATTGGCAACAAGCTGATCTATAAAGCCAAATCAAACACAATAGGGAGCAAACAGCTTCTGTAAAAAGCAACCTACATACGTACTGAAAGAGCAAGACCGATGGAATCATGTCACTCTTAGAAGAAAACAACCAAGAGCAAAGCCCCTACTACTATCTACCCTAGCCCACTCCAATGAAGCCCTCTGGAAATGAACAATTGCTTTCATAGCCTCCCCCTGGAAGAAAATATACAGATACTCACAAAAGGGCATTTATCAATAGTTTCTAAAAAAGAGAAATCTCAGGTGCTCCATTCCTGGAGGTTTTTAAGAAAGGGGGTAGACTAGAAGACCTCTAAGGTCCCTTCGAGTTCTATTCTGATTCTGAAATATACTGTTAATACCCTTAGGTAGCCATACATCCTTCCCCTCAAGAAAAAAATTACCTGTTATTTTCAAATAGAATAGAATAGAATAGAACAGAACAGAACAGAACAGAACAGAACAGAACAGAACAGAATAGAATAGAATAGAATAGAATAGAATAGAATAGAATAGAATAGAATAGAATTCTTTATTGGCCAAGTGTGATTGGACACACAAGGAATTTGTCTTGGTGTAAATACTCTCAATATACATAAAGAAAAAGTGCATTCATTAGGAATCAAGAATCATCAGGTACAACACTTAATGATAGTCATAGGGTACAATCAACAATCAAATCATACTAAGAAACAGTCAATATAAATCATAAGGATACAAGCGACAAATTCACAGTGATAAAGTCACAAGTGGGAGGGGATGGGTGATAAGGAGTGATGAGAAAATTAACAGTAATAGTAGTGTACACTTTGTAAACAGTTGAACAGTGTTGAGGGAATTATTTGTTTAGCAGAGTGATGGCTTTTGGGGAAAAAACTGTTCCTGTGTCTAGTTGTTCTATGCAGTGCTCCATAGCGTCATTTTGAGGGCAGGAGTTGAAACAGTTTATGTCCAGGATGTGAGGGGTCTGTAAATATTTTCACAGCCCCCTTTTTTACTTGTACAGTATACAGGTCCTTGATTGAAGGCAGGTGGGTAGTAATTGGTTTTTCTGCAGTCGTAATTATCTTCTGAAGTCTGTGTCTGTCCTGTTGGGTTGCAGAACCAAACAGACAGTTATAGAGGTGCAGATGATAAACTCAATAATTCCTCTGTAGAACTGGATCAGCATCTCCTTGGGCAGGTTTGAGCTTTCTTCCTTTTTTTAATTTTATTTGAGTTTTCACACAAAAAAATACAAATAAAACATCTTTTTTGAAAGTAGCGTAATCCCGGGTTACATCTCTTCGTACAGACACAAATTCAATTTCATGCTCATTTTTATGTTGTATTCTATATCTTATTACTGTTTTACATTTTCTGCATAGCTTCTCCCCTGTTTTAATTTTCTCAATTTTATTTTAATTATCTCATCTCAATTCAAATCATTATATTTATTTTTTTGTCTGTCTTGTTTCAATTATCTATTATCTTTTCTCATTAAACAAAGTTTCTCCTGTAGTTACTGATTGGGGTATGTCGCCTTTATATCTTTTAAGTTTATCCATTTAACTCTTATTTAGGCTTCAATATATACCCTAAAGTTATAACATTCAATATAATACATAACTTCCATTCGGATTCTGCTTGGTATATTCTTAAAATACACACTATATTCTTAAATAAATAAATATATATATATGTAATTAAAACAACACATTCCATTCCAATTCAATTCCATCATTAATGTTAATATTCATTAAAATTTTAACTTCTTTAACATTACTTTTCAATTAAATATCATACTTCTATGGGAACAATTATAAGCTTTCCATAATTAATTCCCCCCCTTCACTTATATTTTATAAAACATTAACTAATTAAAATATTCCCATCCCTTCCTAATTCAATTTTCTCATTTATTTTATTTCACTTATTTTATAAACAAACATTTCACTAAATTGCATTAACTATTTTATCCCTCATTTTAATCATACATAGTTTCCAATTTTCTAAAGTTATTTCTATTACTAATATAACAATACAATCTTATGTACCTTTACAGAATCCCTTTTTCAGTTAAATTTTCACCCATTATCTCTAAATAGGTAATCTCCTGTCTGTATGCAGATTCACTGTTGTCTCAAATGAGACCAATCACTGTTGTGTCATCAGCAAACTTCAGTATTTTAACAGATGGATCATTTGAGATGCAGTCACTGGTATATAGGGAGAAGAGAAGTGGAGATAGCACACAGCCTTGGGGAGCCCCTGTGCTGATTGTACAGGTATCAGATGTGATTCCGCCTAGCTTCACCTGCTGCTTCCTGTCTGTTAGGAAGCTTATGATCCACTTACAAGTGTGTTCAGGTACTGCTAGTTGGTTTAATTTACTTAGAAGTGTGTCTGGAATGATGGTATTGAATGTTGAACTGAAGTCTACAAAGGGGACCCTTGCATAGGTATTTGGAGATTCAAGGTGTTGTAGGATTTGAACCATCATGCAAATGAGGGTGAAAATAATACTTGCATCATAGCAATAAATTCATTAAAGCTATACAGTAATTAAAACATAGCAAAACCTGTGCCAAGAAGATAATAAATTAATAAATAATAAAATGGCAGCTCTCTAATTTTGCCCCTTGGAAACCTTAAGAAAGTGAAATATATGTTATGCATCTTTGTAATAATCTCTCCCCGAGGAAGAGATGCCCAACCTTCTTTCATCATCTTCTTTTAATGACCCCATAATCCCTTGCAGGGTGGAGTCTGGACAACTGAATGAGTGTTTACTGGCCAGATGCCCTTCCTGTCACAAATGCGGAGCTTATTTTTCAGCAGATATATTTTCATTGTGCCCAGAGAGAGAAATATCTGCCTCTACCTAGGATCGAACTCACAGCCTCCTGATTGTGAGGTGAGAGCTCCACTTCTAGGCCACCGCACCACTCATGCCCAACCTTCTTTAATCTTTATGGATTTGTTAAATATATTTTATAAACTATACTTGGCACTATTAGATTTTGGAAATCTGGAGGTTTGTTTTTCGCTGCTTAAATATTAAATTGATGCCAATCTGCTTGGAATCACTCAAAAATATTAGCAGAGAAAAATCTCTAAGCAGATACATCAATTTGGAAGTAGAAAGAAGTCATTTTAATACTTTCATCTCTCTGAATAAACTCAGGCGGATTTTTACCTACCTATATCAATTTTGATCTGAGATTTTTTTTTTTCACTTTACATATTTTACACACTTATATATTTTAGAAGTACAATAAAGAGCCCTCAATAGGTCAACTGGATGGCCATCTGGACTGGAGTTTTTCCTGTTTTCACAATTTTAATTGTGCCTCTTAGTTTTGGCAACTAGGAAGCATTGGTAAATAGCAACTTGGTCATGCTAAAAATTAAGACGTATAGGTAGTCTTTAGCTTACGACCACAATAGATTGTATTGCGAAGATGCTAGGAAATATTCCAATGTAATCTACCGAATCACCTGCATGGATTGCCCATGTGACTATGTAGTACAGACGGGTGGTATTCTACCGGTTCGGACTGGTTCTATAGAACTGGTTGTTATGATTCTGCGCAGTTCAGAGAGCCAGCAAATCATGCCCCTAGCTGGCCCCGTATCTCTCCCTGCCCCTCCCCTCCCCACCCAGTCAGTCCTTATCGCGCATGTGCAGCATCTGACATCACTGATTGCATTCTTCTCTGCCCAGTCACTCCTTAAGATATTTCTTTTTTTTCCCCTCCCGACAATCAGCTGATCCTATGATCAGCTGTGCTGGGATTCTCTTGGCTGTCTCACTGCTTCGCCCAGGAGGCTTCCCTGAGGCCCAGAGACCGCAAAACAGAGCATTGGGGGGTGCTCTGCACCCCCTCCAGGCTCCATTTTTTTTTCTTCTTGAGCCCCAGGTGGGAGCAAAAACACCCTGTGCAGGAGGCTTCCCTGAGGCCCAGAAGTCCCCAAAAATGGGTGAGGGATGCTGCAAAAAGCCATACCCACTAGCACACGGCCATGCCCACCTAGCCACGTCCACCTAGCCACATCCACAGAACCGGCTGTTAAAAAATTGGAATCCCATCCCTGAGTGCAAGTAGCAAGCTAGCCACAGGATTGCAAAAACACTAGCGAGCGGTCAGATGAGGAGACCCAAACTCATTGCAGCCTCATGCTGCAATGAACAAGGATACATCTTTGCAGAGCATCTTGTTATAAGTCAAAAATTCTTCCAACTGCCATGGCATTGGGTTAGTTTTTGCAGTGAATCCTTGAAATAAAACATATTTCAATACCATCTAGAAAAGCTTGTGTAGCTGTTTCCCTGCACAGTAGGGTACAAGCTGATATGAACAGAAGGATTAATAGACGATGGAGAGTCTTGTCATAGAGGTTGTTCCAAAGGCGCTTTTTCAAAAGGCAACTGGACTTCTTTCCTTGTTTTTTTTTTCCTTGAAAATGTTTCACTTCTCGTCCCAGAAGCTTCTTCAGTTCTGATTGAATGGTGAAGAATGGAAGGATTTATATTCCTTGAAGTCATCTGGTCATTAGCTCTCTCTCTCTCTCTCTCTCTCTCTCTCTCTCTCTCTCTCGTTTTGGATGCAGGTGAGTGCAAGGAGGATCAGGGAGGGCGAAAAATGGGCCTCCCAGAAATTCAGGAAGGCTGGACATGGGCCCATTTCTGGCTTCCAGAGAGCCTCTGGAACCTGGGATGGCCATTTTTGCCCTCCTGGAGGCTTGAGGAAAGCCTCCAGAGCCTGGGGAGAACAACCCCCCTCCCCGCCATGGTGCAGGAGGCCGATTAGAGAAAACCTTTTGCTAACATTTTGGAAGCCCACCCCTGAAACAAGAGATAGGTGATGCTGTATTTCCCCCTCTTCCTTCTGTTGAGGTAAGACTGTTCAATTTTAATGTAGATGGCCTCTTTCATCCCTTAATCCTATACAGTATGCATTATAGAATATAGTATTAATACTCTCTTTAGCTATGGATCAAAATATTAGAACAATAATCTAACCCAAAGCTTAGTGTTTTAAAATGGTTTTTTTTTTTAATGCACTAGAACAGAAAGGGAGGTTGTGAATATAAAGTATTAAAAAGAAACCCTACAAGGCAAGAAAATAGGCAATTATATATTACACCGAGTGAAATTGGATATGGTTCTTTTCTTTGTATTCTCTCCCTCCCCTCTCTTATTATTATTATTTTTTGCTCCTCATTCTATCTTCCCTTCTGCCCTTTACTAAATGGCACAGTTCACCAAGATGCATAGGTTGGTGTTGATTGCGGGCAATGCTCAGACCTTAACTACAGAATCTGCTCCTTGGATTCCTCCAGGAATTATTTCCAAAAGGGCAACAGAACCAAACATGGTATTTCAGCTCCTGTTCCCGTCAAAGCAAAACAAACTCGGCAGTATACATAATAATCATGCAAAGTGACCTGCAGCTATGTCTGACTCGTTTAATGAAACCTCTTGTTCGCAGAGCCTGACAGTATGGCTATAAGGTGGTTGATACAGTCTTGCAGGGTTGGCCTTACCGTTGGGCAGAATGGGGCAACTGCTTCTAGAGTCTGCAGGTGGAGTATAAATTCTTCCATTCCCCACCATCCTGTCAGAGCTGAAGAAGCTTCTTGGATGAGATAAATTTTCTGACAGGGAGAACAATCAACCCGTGGAACAGAAGTTGCCTTTGGAAGTTGTGGGAGCTTCATCACTTGATACTTTCAAGAAGAAATTGGACTGCCATTTGTCAGAAATGGTGTAGAGTCTCCTGCTTAAGCAGGGGTTGGACTAGATGACCTAAAAGGTCCCTTTCAATTCTGTTAATATGTAGAAAGGAAAATTATAAATCAATTTTAAGAGAGTAATCAATTAACTAAATGTAATCTGAAGCCAAGTTTGAAATGAACTCAAATATTTATTTATTTTTATTTTATTTGGTTTGTCAATTGCTTACAAGATAATAGGTATAAGTAAAAACATAGTTATGAATACATGGATACATATAAGAAAAAATAAAAGAAACAATAGGACGGGGATGGTAGGCACATTGGTGCGCTTATGCACGCCCCCTACAGACCTCTTAGGAAAGGGGTGAGGTCAATAGTAGAAAGTCTAAGGTTAAAGTTTTGGGGGTTTGGGGAAGAAACCACAGAGTCAGGTAGAGGGTTCCAGACATTGACCCCTCTGTTGCTGAAGTCATATTTCCTGCAATCAAGCTTGGTGCAGTTTACCTTGAGTTTGTATCTTTGGTTGCTCTTGTATTGTTATGGTTGAAGCTGAAGTATTCATTGACAGGTAGGACATTGCAATGTGTGATTTTATGTACTATAATTAGATCGGACCGAAGGTGGCATTGTTCTAGGTTTTCTAGGTCTAGAATTTCAAGTCTGGTGGAATAAGGTATTCTGCAATGAGTAGAGCATTTAGTCCTGATTTTATCTACTGCTCTTTGGATTTTGCTTTTCCCTCTGTCTGCCCTACAACTTTCCTCTCCCTTCCAACTCTATTATACCATTACTGTCTTTCCTGATTTTATCTTCTTCTGACAATCTCACTGGAGCTTTGAGAACTGAGACTGCAGGTATGCAAAACAAGTGCTACAAATGGTATTGCTCTTCCCCCCCACACCCCTAAGGCTCCTGGTTGCAGATAAAGACTCTGAAATGCTCCTGGGATGATCATAAATGTGTTGGCTTCACCTTTCAACAGGACACAAAACAATTTAAAGGAAGATATGAGAGAGTTCCCCAAGGTCTGAAGCTCATATCAGCTAATAGATTGATTTTGGTCAGAGGAACTGATCTTATTATACAGGCTCTGAAAGTCTCACTCTCGGTGTGTAGGCTTGTATGCGTGTGTGAGTTGCAAAGGGTTGCTGATTCAGCTGTTCCATAGACAAATAAATATAGCACTTTCTCAACCCTTCTCATAAATCTGTGTCAGATGACAGATATTCGTTTTTTTGAATCTCTCCCGCATCATTTTTAAATTGCATAGGCGAGTTACTGCAGGTGACTTTAGACCTCCAGATCCCGAACTCAGGGACTTGCACAGGTATTTTTAGGTAATGCAAATTATTGACAACTCCGATTTTTTTTTTTAGAATACATAAACAATGAGAATAATGGCAGAACAGATTATTTCTCTCCTGCTTGACTTGTTTTTAAAAGGAATGCAGGGTTGGCATTTTATATACCTGCTTTTGTTTCAAGGTAGAAATAAGGCCTCATTTGCATTCAGAATGTAAGCAGGGTTGATCTTATATATATATTATATATTATTTTGCAAATCTCAAGGCTTTACATTAGACTGAGAAGTGAAAAAGAATCCTAGGAGAATTGTGGATGCCCCATCACTGGAGGTTTTTAAGAAGAGTTTGGACAGCCATTTGTCCAGAATGGTATAGGGTCTCCTGCTTGTGCAGGAGGGTTCGGCTAGAAGACCTCCAAGGTCCCTTCCGACTCTGTTATTCAGTGGCATAGGAATCCTCGAGTTGGAAGAAACTTTGGGGGTGTTCTAATCCAATCCCTTGCCTCTCAGGGCTTAGGCCCAGGACCCACACCTTGATTCTGAAGAAGATGCTTCAGCTGAATCTGTGGAATGTCAGTCTCAGAAGACATCCACCCACAAACGATTTGAGGCTGATCAAACACAGGCACCATCAGAGCAGCTGGAGCAGTCAGGCCTCCCAACCCCTGCGCTCAAAGAATAGAGAGAAAAGCAAAATTAAAACATTCCATGAGAGTCCTTACAAAGCAAGAGAGCAAATCTCTTGATAAGTGATAGCTGCCTGCAAGCCAATTGAAAAGGCAACCCTGGCCCACGTTCCTTTGCAAGAAATAACCTCTGATCTCTGGCTCTTATATGAAATTCATGTGGATTCTGCCTGTAAAAATCTGACCTCTGGACTGGGCAACAGCCCTGATCTGGCTCTTAGAACCTGGGACTGAATTTGGACTATTGTTCTGTGTGTGCCTATTAAAAGTGAACTCTCCAGGCAAGCATCTGTCAGAGATTCTATGTTGGTTCGCATGCTTGAACTATTGTTATCTCTTTGAACTTGAGTAAACTGTGAACTACCATAACAACTGTGCATGAGTCAGAATTTGAAACCAGAAGCAGGAATCCTTATACCAACTCTGACCAATGGCAATCCAACTGTAGGAGATGGCAAGGCTGAGCCTGAAGGAAAAGACAAGCATGTTATCAGTTTGAATCCACAAGAAATCTAAGTCCCAATTCTGTTGACTCTTATCCATTGCCAATTTGTTTTGACTTTTAGTAGTTCAGATTCTTATAGACAGATAGCATGGCACCTGAAAGGTGTGAAGGAGACAAGGAAATGGAGCTGTCAGAGAGTGGGGGGAAGAGAGAGAGGGGGGGGCAGAGCCTGCGCCATCCGTGAGCCCTTGGATGGAGAGTCAACAGTCCCCAAGTCTGAAGGTGGCTGATGAGGAAGAGAAGGAACATTTGGGGCTATTGCCTGATAGAATACTTTATTAGCCAAGTGTGGTTGGACACACAAGGAATTTGCCTTGGTGAAAATATTTCTCAGTATACATAAAAGAAAAGATACATTTGTCAAGTCATAGGGTACAATAAGCAATCAAATCATACTAGGAAACAGTCAATATGATGTGCAGTGCACAGAAGGCAGAGGAGAGGAGAGGAGAGCAATAGAAATCCATGGGCTGGTCATTAGGAAAGAAGAGCCACCTCTGCTAGCGAAGCCCCACCCTAGCTTGGGGGATAAAAGGCAGGGGGCAGAGATGAATAGATGTGGCAAACAATTAGTCATCTTCCAGACAGACAGACTTGTTAGCCTGCATTGAGAGAGAAATGTTTTTGCCAGGGCTCTGGCGCCCCTAATAAAGGATCACCAGTTAACTTCAGAGGATTTGTTGCATTTGGGGTGCTGGGTCAGAACACAACCTCTTTAGGCAGGCTGTTCCACTGCTGAAAAAACCTTACCACCAGGAAGCCTTTCCTCATACTTAAAGTAAAATGAGATAAGTGCTACTTATGCTAATATTTCCAGTCGTAGTTTCCACTGACATGAAAAGCATCTCCTCACTCTCTTCCTCTTGAATATCCAAGCACGGAATCATGCGTTCTCTCCATTTTGATTTCTCCAGGCCAAACACACCAAGTTTCTTCACATGTTTTCATAGGATATCGCCATGATGGTCTGCGACCATAATAAAATTGATTGAATGGATATTGCTATAGGAAATGCCCAGTGTTTTGAGGTAACATGTTTTATCCCCTTTTTGAGGGTTGATTGGTTTATGGTTTCACCACTGGGGATGGTATAAATGTTGAAAATAGATGTGCTAGGCCCACCCAGGGCCCTTCAAACTTGACAGCTTTAAGACTTGTGGACTTCAACTCCCAGAATTCCTCCTCCAGTCATGTTAGCTCAGGAATTCTGGGAGTTGAAGTCCACAAAGTCTTAAACTTGCCAAGTTTGAAGACCCTTGTGCTAGGCCATGAACATTAAAAAAAAAATTCAGTAATGCAAAACAGAAGGAAACTCTTGGAACTGTGATCTTGAGAAACTCTGGAGCTGTAAATTGGTATGTGGCAGCCTCATGTGGCCTGCAAATTATTTACGCTTCCATTTTTTTTAATTAGGTGAAAGCCATTCTTTCCTCATAAAGTGGAAAAGCCATCTCGGGTTCTCCAGTGCCTTGGGCATTGTGGTACCCAAGTTGTGCGGTGTGGAACAAGGTCGCTCTTATTAAAACAGTTATGAATCATTTCAGACCGGGACCGATCATTTTCCCTACAAGCCTTCAGGCTGTTTTTGTTTTTTAAATGGTACAAGTCAAATCAGGTCGGATCCTGATATTCCATTGGAACCAATTTGGCCCTTTGAATCGAACGGATGTTCTGAATCCATTTGAATGTTCAGACTCAACCCCCGTTCGCCAGCCCTGATCTCATGTTTCAATCATGCTCGCAGCCTTTTTACAGAGTAAAAATTCCTCTCTCCTTGCCTTCGTTTTGAAGCTCCTGTGAGCCTTTTAAAACTTGGAAACCTATTTTATTATATTTTACTGTACAGCGTTATATAATTTGAAAGTTAACATGGGTCACTGCCCTAGTTTTGCGGGTAGAATTTTGCTGTCGCGTAAAATAAAATGCCTTGGAATCCAAAGTGTGTTGAATTATGAAGCTAAAATAAAATTATGCCTAACCTCTTGAACAGTTGATGCACTTAAGAAATTATTTCTCCATGAGTGGAAAGTCCCTTTTTTTCTCTCCCCGCCCCCCTCTAATTTAACCACATTTTTTTAAAAAAAGATTTGCTACCTTTTTCCCCTTTACAAGTCCCTGGTTTTCTCCAAGCAAGATACAGAAAAACAGATTCTTGAAATGTAGAGTTAGCAAGAATAGCCACAATGCCTCAGTAAATATGATGAAATATTTACACGTTCAAAACTTATTTTAAAAAGCAAGACAGCCATTAAGGTCTAAAGCCTTGTTTTTTCTTTTTTTAAAGGAAAGCTAAGTGAGAGCTTCAATTCCCACCACTGTCGTGTTTCCAGATGGGGAAAATGGAACAGAATAACTTCAGCACTGTGGTGCTCTACATAGTGATGAAATTAATCTGATTTACTAGTCACAGGGCATTGTCAAATCTTAACCCACAGGGCACAATCAATATGCACAACAATCACAGGTAAAACACAAAATCTTGGGAAATACAATATAAATCCCTTGTATGGGTTTATAAAGATCAAGTTTCTTTGGAAGTTTTTAATGGATTGTTTTCTTGGGCTTTTTGCAAGCTGCACTTAGCTGCTGTGTGTTAGATAAACTAGTAACAAACTCCATTCCTATTCTGTCCTCTATAATTACTGACTGAATGTATAAAGGCAGATAGATAACTCCCCAAAGCATCCATACAAAGTCTTTTTATTGGTTCATCAGGCATCCTCAAGATAATTCACAGTTATGACTTCCGGTTTGAGTCTCTTCGGTGATAGACTGAAATCCGCAATTGTGCGTAGTTTTGATCTGTGCTCGCCACCAGAGCTCCCTGAGCCAGCTGGTTTCGGGGCTAAGCCACCCCGTAGAAGTGGTGAAGAAGGGGGAGACTGCCAGCAGGGTGGAGGAGAGCCGCATCTCTCTTCCCCAGCTGGCCATTATTCCTTTTCCTGAAGGCAGTTGCAGTGGTGGTCAGAAATGGCCACCTCAAAGAAGAACTGGACCGGAAAAGAATGTGCAGGAGGAAGATAAGAAGAGAAAGTTTTGGTTGACCGGGTTAAACTGAAAAAGCAACAACGTAAGGTACCCTGAAATTTAAATTAAATAACACTGTTTCCAAAGAAGATTTTGAAGCTGCGAAGGAGAGAGAGAAGGGAAAGGATTAGGTTTTTGTTCTTCCCTTCCTTATACTGACAGCTAAGAGACTTAAGCAAGAAATTGAAAACAAAATCCACTTTGACATTAATAGGCATCTAAGCTGAAAATAAAAGTCAAAGGGATAATAAAGATTTCTGGATATTTAAAAGTTTTTAAAAGCAGGAAAGGAGGAAAAAAAAGAATAAAAGGGCAGGATCTGGACAAATGGAGGAGACTGCCTGGAACTAAGGAATGGAACTGTAATTAAAAGGAACTTACAGTGAAATACTAACAAGATTCCTCAAAGATACATTTTAACTGAAACTTGGTAACAAAATAATAGAACCCCAGGAAGAGAAAGTGATAAAAAAGAAGCAAGAATATACAGCCTTGGATTATTTGGATTACTTGGTGATTTTTAGTTTTTGCATTTAGATGACTAAAATTAACTGGGTGGTTGTTTAAAAGTCTTTAAAATGGTATCACTCTTAGAAGAACTGAAAATGGAACTTAAAAAATGGAAAGAAGATGCACAAGAAGGGAGAGGTTTTTTTGGCTTCGTATTTCAATTCTTAGAAATGGAGATCTGGAACTATGAGAAACAACAAGAAACGCTTGCTGAACAAGAAGATTGGGACAAAGAAAAAGCCATCTTTAATGATCAAATAATTTTAAGTGGGGGAAAAAAAGAAAAGTGGGGAAAGAGAGTGAAAGGTTTAAGACTAGAAAAAACAACCAAAAAGAAGAACAATTTGAAAGATAAGTATAATATTAGAAAGCAACAGAAGAGAGGATTACAGATGAGAGAGTTAGAAGTAGAGAGACGAGGGGGTAAAAAGGGGAGGGAGAAGAAGAGGGGGAAGAAGACAAGGAAAAGAAGTTGTAAAAGACAGAAACAAGAAATAGAGAAACAGGGGAAAGATATAAGGACTGTAACCATAAGCTTGTTTAGAGATAATGGGTGAAAATTTAATTGTAAAAGGGATTCTGCAAAAGTACATAAGATAGCACTGTTATATTACAAACAGAAATAATTTTAGAAAATATGACTAAAATGATGGATAAAATCTTTACTGTAATGTAGTGGAATGTTTGTTAATAAATAAACGAATTAAAGTGATTGAGAGAATTAAATGGGAACATATTAATTATTAGTAATGATTTATAAAAATATAAGTGAGAAATATGGGGGGGGAGAATTAACTATGGAAAGTTTATAAGTGTTCTCAAGGAAGTATGATATTTAATTGAAAAGAAATGTTAAAGATGTTAAGATTTTAATGAATATTAATGATAGAATTGAATTGGAATGGAATGTGTTTTATTTATTTATATATATATAATTTTTTTAAAAGAATATAGTGTGTATTTTAAGAATGCACCAAGCAGAATTCGATTGGAAGTTATGCATTATATTGAATGCTATAATCTTAAAGGTATACACTGAAGCTTAAATAAGAGTTTGAATGGATAAAATTAAAAGATATAAAGGTGTCATACTCCAATTAGTAACTACAGGGAAAAAAATTGTTTAATGAGAAAAGATAATATGAAATTGAAACAGGACAGACAAAAGTATAAATATAATAATTTGAATTGAGATGAGATAATTAAAATAAAGTTGAGAAAAATAAAAGGGGAAAAACTATGTAGAAAATATAAAACGGTAATAAGATATGGAATAGAATATAAAAAATGAGCATGAAATTGAGTTTTGTGTCTGTACGAAGAAATGATAACCTGGGACCATGCTATTTTCAAAAAAAGATGTTTTATTTGTATTTTGTTTTTGTGAAAACGCAAATAAAATTTTCAGAAAAAAAAGATAATTCACAGTTATGACGAGATTCTGTTCAATGTCCACTTCTTTGCATATCTGTCTTTCTGGTGTAAAAAGATGGTAATCTTTTATCCCTTCCATCCCATATTGTAGGAGCAGGGGTAGAAATGCTAGCATGAGGCTGGTTTCAGGCAAGAGTGAAGAAACCTCCCCCAACCCACCAAGGGTCAATTCAGTGACCAATCAGGATTACTGATATGGCCACATGACATGGGCTACATTTCCCAGGATACCTTAACTACATTTACCATGATGCATTCCCTTAAGGGGACAGCTCCCAATTACTAACTAACTATACCGATTCCCATGAACTATAAACTGTCTGGACAGCACAATTCCCAGCTGCTGGTTGTTAATGACTGAAATTCGTCCCATGCCTTTCTCAGGCTTCTAATAAACTTTCTTATCTACTTTCAAACACTCTCATCCTTCAACCCCAAATGCCTAGATCTGGTGATTTTCAACCTCAGGTTAACTCCCACCTGTTCTCCAGAACCAATGGTTTTCTACAACACTCAGTCCTGACTCACATATTGAACACCAAACAGGGACAAATTTAAATTATGTCTTTGTAAAATGGGTCGCATTGTGCAAAGACAGGAACCAGGCAAATCACCTTATGCAGAAGGGTGTGTTCAAGGAAATCAAGATGCTGCCCATGTGATGGTGTGAACAAAACTCTGTTGTTGTTGTTTTTTTAAAAAAGAGTAGAACTTCCATGGCAGCATCACATCACGTGGCGCAGTGGTAAGAATGCAGTACTGCAGGCTACTTCTGCTGATTACCAGCTGCCAGCAGTTTCGCAGTTCGGGTCTCACCGGCTCAAGGCTGACTCAGTTTTCCATCCTTCTGTGATGGGTAAAATGAGGAGCCAGATTGTTGGGGGCAAGATGCTGACTCTCTAAACCATTTAGAGAGGGCTGGAAAAGTATTGTGAAGTGGTATATAAATCTAAGTGCTATTCCTAATTCTATCTTGGCCATTTGATAACAACCTGTGGACATACTTGACATTATGGCTTAGTTATAAGAGATGATCAGATAGAGCCTGAGCGCAGGATCAAACACATTATCAGTTTGGAGTTGTTACATTGGTCCAAGAGACCCAAGTCTAGCACCCACCCCATTCCCCATGAATTATATTGACCCTGATCTGTCACCAATTTGATTCTTGACCATTAATAGATCATAAATAGAAGGTCATAAATTCAATAAACTAAAGAAGCTTCTTGGATGAGAAGCAAGTCCAGTTGCCTTTTGAAAAAGCTCTTTTGGGACAACCATGACCTGGATGATTGAGAATTTAGACAGTGCAGAGAAGAGCAACCAAGGTTATTAGGGGACTAAAGGCTAAAAGATATGAAGAATGGTTGCAAGAATTGGTTATGTCTAGTTTAATGAAAAGAAAGACTAGGAGTGACCTGATAGCAGTTTCCCAATATCTATGGAACTGCCCAAAAAAAGAGAGTGTCAGCCTATTTTCCAAAGCATCTGAAGGCAGGACAAGAAGCAATGGATGGAAACTAATCAAGGAGAGAATCAATCTAGGAGTCAGGAGAAATTTCCTGACAGAACAGTTAATCAGTGGAACAGATTGCCTCCAGAAGTTATGGCTGCTGCAACAGTGGAGATCTTTAAGAAGAGAATGAATGACCGAAATGATATAGGGCTTCCTGCTTGAGCAGGGGTTGGACTAGAAGACCTCCAAGATCCCTTCCAACTCTGTTATTCTGTTATTCTGAACAAATGCTCCTGGATCCATGCACCTGACATTAGTCATGCATTATGGATTAGCCAAGTCCCTGTTTAATTTGCCAACAAAGCACACATTCTCTGCTGTACCTTCTCTCTTACCTTGTTTATGAGAACAATATATCAACATCGTAAGCTTCTTTCAGTCATTTTATTCTGTAAGGGCGCCTTTTCTCTCCATGCTGAAAAAATCCTGAATTCACCCCTTTTCACACTGTGCGGAGCTGAAAATGCTACTTCTTGTAGTCAAGACTGAGATGATTCAAGAGACAGCAACCAAAACTGATATGAGGTCCTACAAACAAGGACTGAAGAGCAAATAAGGCCCAAATTCTGAAGCTGAAATGAGAGAAGAAGCTGAAATTTGAATCTGACGTGTTCTATCATTTTGCTTGAGCAACTTACTCCATATTTTATTTTATGAAATAATTTAGGGAACTGTCAGGGAATTAAACTTCTATGGTGATTCCCCCCCCCCCCCCAAAAAAAAGTATCTTTTGATTTTCAAACAATCCTGCTTGGAAAAAACAATCTCAAATTTAAGAAACAAACAGGAAAATGATAGTAAGCAGCTCAGAGTTGTAAGGGACGTAGACCCTTTACTTCATTTGCCTGTCTGTACACCTATTACAAGATAGAAGGGATGAGGGTCTATAGGAGGGATCTTCAAACTTGACAGCTTTAAGACTTGTGGACTCCCAGAATTCCTCCTCCAGGCATGTTAGCTCAGGAATTCTGGGAGTTGAAGTCCACAAGTCTTAAACTTGCCAAGTTTGAAGAAATATGGCTGATATGACTCATACCTGGGGCTATAGACCTAGATCCAGGTATGATTCATATCAGCCATATTTCTCTCTTCTCTCTCATTTTCAGCACATTTTAACCAACATTTCCTGGAAATGTGAGCTGATTGCACTTACCGGGGACCACATTTTGTGTTCAACCGACAAAATTCTGACCTGGTTAGAATTTGAATGGAGATTATCAGGAATATCTACAGGTAGGAAAGTAGCAAGCATTTTTTTTCTTTTTTACAATTCTGTAGTTGCTTAATTTGGGGTGAGGTCAGGGTGGCTGGGTGGAGCTGAGCGTTTACTGGCCAGATGCCCTTCCTGATGCCTATGAGGAGTTCACTGCAGATGTTTTCTCATTGGGCCTTAAAGAGAAATATCTGCCGCTACCTAGGATCGAACTTTCAACCGTTCCAAGTGGGAGGTCTAGCATCTTTACCTTTAGGCCACATCACTGCTCAAAAATTAACAAACATAACATTTCAGAAAACATTTTTTTTTAAAAAAAAAAAGCCGTATGGTTCTCCCTAGGCTGTCTGCTTCATACAAGGTCATCTTTTTCGTTTCTTCACCTCACCTAATATAATATCTGGGAAATACTGATATCTTTTATGTACAACTACTATTGTACCACAGTTCAGCATGAAGTAGTTTGTGGTCAACTTTTGTTATATGCATGCAAAATTAGACAGACTCTGTCTATTGATAATGCACCACCAATCATAGTATATGGAACGCAGTGACTCAGGGGCTAAGACTCTGAGCTTGTTGATCAGAAAGGTTGGCGGTTCGAATCCCTAGTGCCACATAATGGAGTGAGCTCCCGTTCCTTGTCCCAGCTTCTGCCAACCTAGCAGTTCGAAAGCACGTAAAAAATGCAAGTAGAAAAATAGGGACCACTTTGATGGGACAGTAACAGCGTTCTGTGCGCCTTCAGCATTCAGTCATGCTGGCCACATGACCATGGAAACATCTTTGGACAGTGCTGGCTCTTCGGCTTTGTAACAGAGATAAGCACTGCCCCCTAGAGCCGGGTAAATGACTAGCACATATGCGCGAGGAGAACCTTTACCTTTATCTAATAATAATATATTATTCATCTGTTTATTATTGTTGTTTTTAATACTTTTATTTGTAATGCTGGTCTGCGATCATAATAAAAATTGATTGTTTATTGTTATGATGAATGTAGAAATAATGAAAAAAAATGTGGGTATATGGGTATATTTTTATATGTTTGTCTCTGGTTCAAGGATGACCCTTCTGCCAATGGCTAAATTCAGTATTTCCTCAAAGCAGACCACCCATACAATTAGCCATTGTGACTACTCTTTTTTCCCCGTAGCATTCATGTAATTTAAATTGATCTCAGTCTCATTTTCTTCTGGATTTACTAAAACCAGGACTTCGGCTCTCCTGTCAACTATACATCTCCGTTTTCTTCGGAGAAGTTGGAAGCTAGAAAGAAACTCAGCCTAAGTGAAAAGAGGATTTTTGCCCCTTCCTTTCTGCCATCCTGGGAGACAAAAAGATGCAAAGAACTGGCTATAATTAGAACTTGGCCCTTTTTTTTCTGAGCTGGAATTTGGACTGACCCTGAGCTTGTGAAATAATTAGTCCAATAGTGCAAAACCAGCCATTTTTTGAAAAGACTAATCCACTCCATATGCAGTGTCTCAGCAGGTGCTCTCATTAATCAAAGAAGGCCACGTACATCAAAGTGTTCAGTCGTGGCCGCCGTGGCATCCATCATGCTGCTATTAAATGTGTTATGGCAGCACTTGATAAATATAATGTCTTTGATCTGCTGATAATTTGGGGCCTGAGTGGGTTGCTGCTAGGAATTCCCTGGGTAGAGAAAGGAAGAAATCGGAGGCAGACAGACTTTCTGTTCTAAATTGTGGTATAAACAAGCCTTTTGCTGCCTCAAAAAGGAAGCCGTGAGCTGAGGGAAGGAAAATCTTCTTACTAGTTCAACTCCCGTACAAAATAAATTCCATGCAGGGTCTGTGTGGGGTTAGGCTGTAGGGAGAAGAGAAATTATATGGCGTATAATTGGGAGGATGGAGGCTAAAATGTAGGAAGAAAGGTTGTAGGAATTGAATATATCTAGTCTAGTGAAAAGAACTAGTGGTGGCAGGACAGTAGTGTGCCAATACTTGAAGGGCTGCCACAAAGAAAAAAAAGGTCAACCTATTTTACAAAAGAGCAGAAGGCAGGACATTTATTTTATTTTATTTAGCATATGGCAAATAGGGACATGGTGGCTCAGTGGCTTGTCGATCAGAAAGGTCGGCAATTTGGCGGTTCGAATCCCTAGCACTGTGTAATAAAGTGAGCTCCCATTACTTGTCCCAGCTTCTGCCAACCTAGCAGTTCGGAAGCATGTAAAAATTCAAGTAGAAAAATAGGGACCCGTTTGGTGGGAAAGTACAGCACTCCATGTGCCTTCGGCATTTAGTCATGCCAGACATATGACCACGGAGACGTCTTCGGCTTTGTAATGGAGATGAGCACCATCCCCTAGAGCCAAAAATGACTAGCATGTATGTGTGAGGGGAACCTTTACCTTTACGAAGGCAAATACATGGACTTATAGTAGACTAGAATAAAATATAATTCTTTATTGGCCAAGTGTGGTGGGACACACAAGGAATTTGTCTTGGTGCAAATACTCTCAGTATGTCCAGTCCACCCAGCCACTCAAGGACAAAGTGGTCTATGTTGAAAAAAGCAGACATTGGATATAAGCTCTTGATGGATTTTTGGACACAATGTGATAGATAATTTGTCAAGGAGCAACACAGTCACACTGAGGGGTAGAGACAAGACCCCACTTAAACACTGAGTCCTGGCAGACACTATGCTGGGTACGGATCCTGTTCAGAGTTGACCAATATTGGCGAGGAAGGTCAAAACCTGGCACCTTTTGTGTAAAGTCATCTATGTAACTGCCCGTATCTGGGTGGTTGCCAGCTGATACTGGCTGCCCGTATCAGCAGCCCATTTGGCTTTCCACTGTGAGTTGAAGACAGCTGTTGAGCGAGTGCCAGAAGGCAGGATAAGAAGTAATGGATGGAAGCTAACCAAGGAGAAAACCAACCTAGAAATAAGGAGAAACTTTCTGACAGTAAGAACAATCAAACAGTGGAACAATTTGCCTTCAGAAGTTGTGAGTGCTCCAACACTGAAGACTTTTAAGAAGGCACTGGACAACTATTTGTCCAAAACGGTATAATGTCTCCTGCTTGAGCAGGGGGTTGGACTAGAAGACCTCCAAAGTCCTTTCCAACTCTGTTATTCTGTTATTATTCAGTTGTATAGAGTTAAGCTGTTGACTTGGACCATTAAGATTAAAGTCCTGATCTCATTCAGCCATGAAAATTCCTTGGTGACTTGGAGTAATCCCTTTCTTGTAGATGTCCAGCAGAAGAACAGCATCATGTCCTCTGTCGTCAGCTCCTTTGTCTATCAGGCATAGCCTTAAAATCAATTGTTGTCCAGCTTTTTGAATGTTTGCTGCATTATTATTATTATTATAAACTTTTATTCATTGAACATGAAACTCAGTCAACTGAACATTTAAAAATGTATCACAAATATTACTGCTGGTACTGATGGTTGATTTGAGTTGCTGCCAGCATCCTAGGTATCAACCAAGTATCTTCTTAAAATGTATTTTATATGTGTGTGTGTGTGTGTGTGTGTGTGTGTGTGTGTGTTCTTAAGTTTTCGCGGGTACTTACATGTATGGAATTCAGCTTTGTTCGGGTATTTTCCCACGTCATTGTAGTAGTGCTTTTAAAGTTGTAGCAACGTTTCGGCAGAATCTCATCTGCCATCATCAGGCTTCTGTATTGAGAAGACAATATAGAAGCCTGATGATGGCAGATGAGATTCTGCCGAAACGCTTCTACAACTTTAAAAGCACAACTACAATGACGTGGGAAAATACCCGAACAAAGCTGAATTCCATACATACATACATACATACATACATACATACATACATACATTTACTATATATTTATTATTATTATAAACTTCCCTGGGGCCCACGAGGCAAAAACATAGGGGGTACAAAAAAAAAAAGAAGCCACGCCCATCCAGTCACATGGCCACATCTACCTAGCCAGGCCCACAGAACTGGTTGTTAAAAAATTTGAATCCCACCCGTGTGTGTGTGTGTGTGTGTGTGTGTGTACACATACATATATACAAATACACATACACATATTTGTACTGTATATACTTACTTCTTCCCTGATTTCTAGCCTAACAACAAATCCATCAACTGAATAGATTAGGTCAAGAGTAGATGTTGAAGTACACACAACACACAAGAATTGGACTGAGTGTTGTGCATTTTCTCAGCAGATGGTAACAAAGGGGCCGTCATTTTAATCTATGAAAGTTGCTTGGCACTTTTTTTAGAACTCAGCCATTACTTTTCATTCATGTTAGTGCATCAACAGAGGGAAAGCTTACAGATCACAAGAAGTGATAGTAATGTGTTATACTTCACTAGTGAGGCCACACTTGGAATTACTCCATCCAGTGCTGGGCACCATAAAACAAAAAAGATGTTGAAACTCTAGAAAGAGTGCAGAGAACAGCAACAGAGATGATTAAGGGGCTGGAGGCTAAATTGCTTGAGGAACAGTTGAGGTCACTCAGTATGTCTAGTCTAACAAAGATAAGAACTAAGGGAGATATGATAGCAGTCTTCCAAACAGAGAAGGGGTCAACCCAGGGGTGGGATTCAAATTTTTAACAACTGGTTCTGTGGGCGTGGCTTAGGTGGTGGATATGGCTTGGTGGTCATGTTTTTGGCTGGGTGTGGCCAATTCAATATCACTCACATCAAGGCACACATCTCCTCGGCTGGCCTCTCATGACTATGGGGATACGGCAACAGTCGTAAGTGTGAAAAACATGTGAAAGTCACAGTGCCATTGTAACTTTGAATGGTCACTCCACACAAGCAAAGTACCAGCAAAGGAGGGGGAAAAAAACTCCAGAGAAGTTCCCGAGACAGGAAGTCTAGTCCTGCCAAGAATGTAATAAGGGTTAACGGAGAGGCAGTTTCTGTAAGCAACACCAGAATGTTTCCTTCCTGCCTTCCTTACAGGATTAGGCCAGTAATTTCTTCTAACAACCAGTTCTCCGAACTGCTTGGAATGTTAACAACTGGTTCTAGTGAATAGGTGCGAACTGCTAGAATCCCACTGCTGGGTCAACTTATTCTCCAAAACTCTTAAGGGCAAAGAAAAGAAGAAATGGATGGAAGATTTCCTGACATGAGAATAATTAATCAGTGCAATGGCTTGCCTCCAGAAGTTGTGGATGCTCCATCACTGGAGGTTTCCAAGAAAAGATTTAGCAGCCATTTGTCCAGAATGGTATAGGGTCTCCTGCTTGAACAAGGGGGTTAGACTAGAAGACCTCCAAGATCCCTTCCAGCTCTATTCTGATTTGCAAAAGTTGATTAAACATGGGTTTGCATTAAAAACAAAACCATAGGATTCAGTGCATTGTTTTATGCTGCATCATACCTGACCTATTACTATAAAAATAATACAGAGAAATGCCAGATGCTTTCAAATGGGTTGGATTCTGTACCAGCCTTCCCGGATTGAACTCAAAAGGCCTGGAGTTTTTGCAAAGATTTATGTTGATTTTAATAGACTAAAAATAATTGGTCTTTACAGTTTGAGAAAAGAATATTGGCTTAAACTTTCACCTATGATTAAATCATTGATTTGGAACTTCAATGGATCGTTCTTTTTTACTATTACATTTATTGCATTTATAAAAGGGGACCTTTGGGAGGGAAGCAAAATAGAAGTCTCAGCAGTAGTAAGAAGAGAGGGAGGAAAAACAGGACTGTAAAGCACTGATAGGTATAAAGCCCCACTTTCTAATATTATTAAACCATCATAACTTGAGTTTCATTCATAACTTTTAGTATCAGCAGCAGTACAATAAGCCACAGTGGTGCAGTGGTTAAAGTGCAGTACTGCAAGCTAATTCTGCTGCCTTAGGGCTGCCTGCAATTTGGCAGTTCAAATCTCACCAGGCTCTAGGTTGACTCAACCTTCTGTCCTTCCGAGGTGGGTAAAATGAGGACCCAGATTATTGGGAGCAAAGTGCTGACTCAGTATAACTGCTTAGAGAGGGCTGTAAAAGCACTGTGAAGTGGTATATAAGTCTAAGTGCTATTGCTATCAGGTTCAAGGGTGAATAAAAGACTCACACACAGAGAGAGAGTTGTGAATGATGGCACATGAAACTAATGAATAAAGTTATTAATCTATTCTCCAAAGCATGAATCTCTTTTCTTTTCTTCTCTACTCTTTCCTTGAGAAATTCTCCTGCATTCTTCCCGTTTCCATTCAATATTTTACTGCATTTCACTATTAATGCAATGATTGCTTTTTTTAATTCATTTTTCTTAAAAAATTCAATATGAGCTTCCTAAAATGGAACTTTAATGACCTCATTAATCTCAGCATTTGGGATTTTCCATCAAATGCATCATTTTATCCATGAAAATTGGTGGTTTAGGAAAGGTTTGGATGTAATTATGAGCCTCAGCAATGGAGAAAAGTCACACTGGGTTTTTCTGGATTTATCCATTTCTTTGAACCAATAAAAATAAAATAAAAATATAAAAAGAAAGACAATATGATGCTTGGATTGGCACTGGGTAAGTAGGTCGAAGGTAACTGGATCAATATCTAGATATTTGCAGGTACCTCCTGAAAGTGTTTCTGCTTGTCTGCAGGAAAGCAGAAGTAATTTCTTTGTTTCTTTTTTTTTCTGCATATTTCGCCCCACCATTTTTCTCTCTGCATTTTTTATTTTTATTTTTCCTCAGTTTGTATTAGTTTTTTTCTTTGCATTTTTAACCTTTAACAAAATTATTATTAAAAAACAATAATTTGCAGGGTAGCAAGTAACTTTTTTTACCCTTAAAAAATTAGATATCTACTATACCTATCCAATACGTAGAACCAATTGCTACCACTCATGTTTTTCAGCAGTTGTAATCTATACAGGAATCTCTTCTAGTAATATGTCAGGCTTCCAACCATTGCCCTAATAAAATCAAGGTTTTTTTAAAAAAACCCAGTTGTTTATCAGGAGCGCCATGTCGGCACGACCTAAATGAAGTCAGATCTGACTTCAGCCAGTTTGTGCCTTGCCCTTAAGTTTTACCCTAACCCTAAGTTTCATCCTATTCTTTGTGGTAGCTCCACAGATATTAAGGATAGGATAGGATAGGATAGGATAGGATAGGATAGGATAGGATAGGATAGGGTAGGGTAGGGTAGGGTAGGGTAGGGTAGGGTAGGGTAGGATAGGATAGGATAGGATAGGATAGGATAGGTGTCATGCCCCTGTTGGAATCTGACTTCAAGGGAGAGGAGGAACAGCCAACAGGGAGTGGAAGTGTGGCTCCGGAAGTTGTGGAGAAAACTAGGGAAGGGCACAGGTCGGCAGGGCATTCAGAGGAAGACCCAGGCCCATCCCCTCTTCAGCTTAGGGCACACAGGGAGGAGTGGATAAGGGAGAAACATGAATGGTGTGGTCGGTGGAGGAAAAGGTCCTGATCCCCTTCATGGCTACAGCTGTGAGGCCTGTTTAAAAGGACATAATGAGCATGGCCCAGTGTTGGAAGCAAAGTGTGAAATAATTCTAGTCTTTCGGTTCTTATCTGAGTTCTGGCATCCTTCCCAGTGTGTGTATTTTGATATCTGTGGACATCTTCAAGCCCTTATCCTGCCTTGTCTCATTAATTGCTTCAGTGTGGTTTGTGTTGTTTTTTCTATTTATAATTTATATGTATTTTGAGTTTGAACGGCATTTTTTCCTTTTTGCAACTGTTTGTGGGGGAGTTTTTACTCCAGTCAATGATAATTGGAGCTTTGAAACCAAGTTGATGGAATTAAAAGAACTTCACCTGTTTTTGTGACTTTGTTGCTTTTGTATCCTACCCTGGGTCATCACAATCGGAGAGGAGAGGAGAGGAGAGGAGAAGAGAAGAGCTCATGGAATATTCCTCAAATCTGCACATCCTTTGTCCAGACCTTTCCATATCCAGCCCCAACATGGTCCTAAAAAGACCTTCCAGAACCTTCTCCTCTTATCTTTATTCGGGCATTTGTGGTTCTTTCTTAACAGTCCTGCCAACCCATCTTTTCCTGAAAATACGAAGCATTCCAGCATATCGAGTCCACAGCCTTTGGATAATGAACTGCATCAACACATTTCCACTAAGACCAGCTTTGGTTAAATAACGCTGCCATACCCCATTGGCTCCCTGGTGATGGTCCACCGATGATGTATTGAAACAAGATAAGAGCAGAGCGCGAGCTGTGGCATTAAAAATGCAGAATGTGGAATTTCAGGGAAAGTGAAGGGCCACAAAAGATTAAGCTGTATCACAGTATGGATGATGGAAATGTTCATTCAAGGAAGCTGCACTCAAAAGGTCTGCTAAGGAGGGAGGGTGAGAAGTGCTGAGATTTGTAATTCTCCAATTCCGCCCTCCCCCCAGGGGGGGTCTCTTTCCTAGTTTATAGCAGCTGAATGCTCTGTCAGGGAGGTAAGTAAAACAATATAGGAATGAATATATATAGAACAATACAGGCATTCCTCGATGTATCATCCCAATTGAGCCCAAAATTGTTAAACAACTCACTGTCAGCAGTTCGATTCTCACCGGCTCGAGGTTGATACAGCCTTCCACCCTTCCAAGATCGGTAAAATGAAGACACAGATTGTTGGGGGCAAAAGGCTGATTCTATAAACCACTTAGAGAGGGCTGTAAAGTACTATAGTACTTAGCAATAGCACTTAGACTTATCTACTGCTTTACAGTACTTTACAGCTCTCTCTAAATAGATGATAAATCCCCAATAGCTGAACGAATGTGTACATGTGGCAATGGAGATGTTGAAAATAACTGACATGTCCTATTGTGCTGCAAGTTCTACAGGGACATTGGATATAGAATGAATGAGCTGGAAGGGACCTTGGGGGGTCTTCTAGTCCAGCCCCATGCTCAAGATCAATGTATATTCTCCTTCTCTTAGAGAGATTTCTTGAGAGATCTGATAATTTTTACATGAACCACCTTCTTCAGAATTCAACTCCATCCACCATTCATGCAGTAGCAAAATGTTGTGCTGCTGCAATGATAATAAGGAGAGGAGAAAAACACCCAATTAAAGGAACCTCTGTGATGCAGTGGTTAGAGTGCAGTACTGCAAGCTATTTCTGCAGCCAGCTGCCTACAATTTGGCAGTTCAAATCCCACCAAGGCTCAAGGTTCACTCAGCCTTCCATCCTTTCAAGGTGGGTAAAATGAGGACCCAAATTGTTGGGGGCAATATGCTGACTCTGTAAGTCTAGGTGCTATTGCTAAATAACTAAAGATCCTTATTCATATTACTACTTTGATTAGTTATTTTCCAGTAATTTCTAGGGAATATATTTATTTTAATGTTTGACTGATCTGCGACCATAATAAAGATTGATTCTGATAAATCTATTATCAGCTATTGCTATTATACTGCACTAGTGAGGCCACATTTGGAATATTACATCCAACTCTTGTCATCAGAATGCAAAAAAAAAAGGTGGTTGAGGCCCTAGAAAGAGTGCAGAGAAGAGTATCAAAGATTTCGGATCGTTTAAGGATCTGGAGGCTAAACTTTATGATGAACGATTGAAGGGAACTGGGTATGTCTAATCTAACAAAGAGTAGATTACAGATTAACAGAGCTGGAAGGGACTTTGTAGGATTAGGAGAAATAGGAGGAATAGGAGTAGGAGTAGGAGTAGGGGTGACATGATAGCTAATTTTCCAGTATATGAAGAGCCATCACTGTGAGGAGGATGTTGACATTCTCCAAATCACCTGAAGGTAGGACTAAGCTAATGAAAGGTCCAAACTGGAAGAAGCGGAAATTTCTTGACAGCAAGAATACTGTAATTAATCAATGGAATAGCTTGCCTTACTGAGTTGTGGATATTCCATTGCTGAAGGTTTCCCAAGAAAACACTGGACAGTCATTTGTCTGGGGTGGAATAAGAACCCCTGCCCTATTGAGCAGGGGGGGTGGACTATAAGACCTCCAAGATCTCCTTCCAGCCCAATGCTTATATGACTTTTAAAAATGCTTGGCAGGCAAATTCCTGACATTGACGTTGAACATCACAATCCCAACCTAGACCAAATCTCCTGCCCTATTTTTCTGCAACCTCAAAGTAAGTTCACAGTTTGTCATCACTTCAGTTTGAATATTACGAGGTTTTTATACGTACAGTATGTCTTTCTCCTCTTTAGACAATTTTAATGGCTATCAAGGTGAGAAAGTGTGCCATTTCTTTTAGTATTTAAATATAGCTATAGCACCAGTAAAAAGGGTAGGGAATGGGGAAATATATTGGATATGTATTTCAGAATACCTTCAGTGAAAGTGGAATTAAATTATCTCCCTTCGCTGTAAAGCAATGAAAGTTGATAGAAGAAGGAAGGGGTGTCATTTCAAATCAAGCTTTTCCTATTTGTTATCTGATTAAAGTTATGCCTAAAATGAATGACAAGCAGTTTCACAGGACAATAGTATGGCTCCAAGAAATGGAGACATTTCTTTTTAAGGCAGGCTATTTTTTTTCTCTTTCTCTCTTTCCCCATGCAGTAGAGACATTGGCCTGCCAAAAGGCTAAGATGCCAATTCTAAAGAAGTTGTGGATTTAAATCAGAGGATTATCAGAAAAAAAAAGTGCAGAGAAGAGCAGCCAGGATGATTAGGATACTGGAGGCTAAAACATATGATGAATGGTTGCAGGAACTGGGCACGGCTAGTCTAGGGAAGAGAAGGACCAGGGGTGACACGATAGCTAACAGTCTTCCAATATTTGAAAGGCTGCCACAGAGAGGAGGGGGGCAAGCTATTTTCCAAGGCACCGAAAGGCCAGACAAGGAACAATGGATGGAAACTGATCAAGGAGAGATTCAACTTGGAAATAAGGAGGAATTTTCTGACAGTAAGAGCAATCAACCAATGGAACAGAAGTTGCCTTTGGAAGTTGTGGGAGTTTCATCCCTGGAGGCTTTCAAGAAGAGATTGGACTGCCATCTGTCAGAAATGTTGTGCTTATTTTTTTCCAAACCATCATAATTTTGAACCACCATTCAATGAATGGTCATAAGTTCAAGGACTACTTGTAAGTCATCCATCCGTTCCATTTCCTTCTTATTGCTTATTACATTTATAGGTGCAACTCAAAACATTAGAATATCGTGCAAACGTTCATTTATTTCAGTAATGCAATTTAAAAGGTGAAACTAATATATGAGATAGACATGTAAAGCAAGATAGTTCAAGCCGTGCTTTGTCATAATTGAGATGATTATGACTTACAGCTCATGAAAACCCCAAATCCACAATCTCAGAAAATTAGAATATTACATGCAATCAATAAAACAAGGATTATACATAGAACAATATCGGCCCTCTGAAAAGTATAAGCATGCATATGTACTCAGTACTTGGTTTGGGCCCCTTTTGTAGCAATTACAGCCTCAATGCAGCACAGCATGGAAGCTATCAGCCTGTGGCACTGCTGAGGTGTTATGGAAGACCAGGATGCTTCAATAGTGGCCTTCAGTTCTTCTGCACTGTTCGGTCTCATGTCTCTCATCTTTCTCTTGGCAATGCCCCAGAGATTCTCATGTGGTTCAGGTCAGGTGAGTTTGCTGGCCAATCAAGCACAGTAATCACATGGTCATTGAACCAGGTTTTGGTGCTTTTGGAAGTGTGGGCAGATGCCAAGTCCAGCTGGAAAATGAAGTCAGCATCCCCATAAAGCTCATCTGCAGAAGGAAGCATGAAGTGCTCCAAAATATCCTGGTAGATGGCTGCGTTGACCCTGGACTTAATGAAGCACAGTGGACCAACACCAGCAGATGACATCGCTCCCCAAATCAACACAGACTGTGGAAACTTCACATTGGACTTCAAGCATCTTGCAGTGTGTGCCTCTCCATTCTTCCTCCAGACTCTGGGTCCTTGGTTTCCAAATGAGATGCAAAAGTTGCTCTCATCAGAAAAGAGGACTTTGGACCACTGAGCAACAGACCAGTTCTGCTTTTCTTTAACCCAGGTAAGATGCTTCTGATGTTGTTTGTTGTTCAGGAGCAGCTTGACAAGTGGAATACGACATTTGAAGCCCATGTCCAGGATCCGTCTGTGAGTGGTGGCTCTTGATGCACTGACTGCAGTCTCAGTCCGCTCCTTGTGAAAGTCCCCAACACTTTTGAATGGCCTTTTCCTGACAATCCTCTCCAGGCTGTGGTCATCCCTGCTGCTTGTGCACCTTCTTCTTCTACACTTTTCCTTTCCACATCACTTTCTATTAATGTGCTTTGATACAGCACTTTGGGAACATCCAACTTCTTTTGCAATTACCTTTTGAGGCTTTCCCTCCTTATGGAGGGTGTCAATGATGGTTTTCTGCACAACTGTCAGGTCAGCAGTCTTTCCCATGATTGTGATTCCTACTGAACCAGACTGAAAGACCATTTAAGGCTCAGGAACCCTTTGTAGGTGTTATGGCTTAATTAGCTGATTAGAGTGCGACACTTTGAGCCTAAAATATTGAACCTTTTCACAATATTCTAATTTTCTGAGATTGTGGATTTGGGGTTTTCATGAGCTGTAAGCCATAATCATCTCAATTATGACAAATCACTGCTTGAACTATCTTGCTTTGCATGTAATGAGTCTATCTCATTTTTTAGTTTCACCTTTTAAATTGCATTACTGAAATAAATGAACTTTTGCACGATAGTCTAATTTTTCAAGTTTCACCTGTAAGTTCTCCTTCAAAATAATTTTCAAGCCATCCACTATATCTTGCTCATATTCTGTAACTTCAGTGCAACATGCTCTGTCCATTTTATGAAAGAGTTTGTCTATCTTATCAAGATGCTTGGCAGAGTAACACTCAAAAGTTCCTGCTAGAGATTTCTGCTCCATTGTCTATGCTCTAGTTCCCTCTAGTTTCCAACCTTCAAAATCTCCTTATTATGTAAAGACCCAAAACAACTGTCATTTTTACCATTTGTATTGATTTGCCAATTTGGTTGTATTTACGTACGCATAAGTGTGGTTTTTGCTAAATTATATGGATGCTTTAATAAGAATGGATTTTTATTGTTCAGTACACTCCTAGGTGAGGGCTTTATTTTATTTTATATTTTGATGTTTTTATTGTTATACAGGGATATTTTCTAAAACAGTATGTTTCAGCTACTAATTCACAATATGTTATAATCGTAATATGGGAGGGGGAAAACCTGTGGGAGGAAATTTCCTGAAAATTTATATCATAAACAAAACAACTCTAGACAATTTTACTAGATGACTCAATTCTTATCTATTTTCTATCTATCTATCTATCCCTCTCTCTATCCATCCATCATCTATTTATTTATCCCTTTCTCCATCCATCCATCCATCCATCTATATCTATCTATCTATCTATCTATCTATCTATCTATCTATCTATCTATCTATCTAATCTGTTTCAAATGTTGATAAATATTATGTCAGCAATCCACTATTTCAAACCAAGTTGTGGTATTGTGCCATTTTCTAACAATGTCTTAAGATCCTTTAATAGCAAGGTCAACATATAACATAACGTAACATAACATAACATAACATAACATAACATAACATAACATAACATAACATTAAACTAGCATAGTATTAAAAGATACGGTAGTTCTCCACTAAGGTCATTTTCAACCATAGCTGAAAGATGTTACAAAGGATATTTGGTGCTAGTCTGTTTTAAACTGAAATATTTTCATATTGTGAGCAGGCTATTTGAAACAATACATTGAGTAATATATTTAAGAACAGGACTTGCCATACCAGAATCCCTATAATAAACTTCCATTGTTTTAGCAAACTATAAATAATTGTTTAGTTCTGTGCTTTACCCTAACATTTTTGAACACAAAGAAAAAGAGAAGAAGGAGAAAGATTGGGGGAGGGAAAAGATCTTAACATTTGGTAACAGAGAACAAAAAATGCTTAGAACAATTGATAGCAGGAAAAACACACTGGAATGTTGAGAGCTATTTGGGCCAAACCCTATTAAAATCACCAGTGGAGAATAATGGCTCAATTGTTGACTTGAAGTGCCGTTCAGAAGAAAATAGGAATGCAAACATAGCGTGAACATTTTTTTTCCTGCTTTCTACAGACTTCGTCTCTTTAGACAACCAAACAAAATGAAGCATCCCTTTTGGCAGGAAAACAAGCTTTTCGCTGAATCTTTAGAAAACACTCTCTACGGACGCAGAACACAACCAACACAATTTTGAGGCCCAGGGAACAAGGGGTAGGAGAGGGGGAAGTGAACAATTCAAAACAAACAAACCAAAAACCCCAGAAACTGCCAACATCTGTTTCGTCTTTGTTCTCTTAGCTCTCCTCAGCCCCACCACTAATTCTATCAAAGTCTGTGGTGTTTGGTTAAGCGGTTTAAATTTCATTTCTATTAAGACTGGGGTTAAGATGTCAGTTGAAATCCTCCCCTCTTTAGGGGCTGCCAAGGGAACTGATGTTTGCCAATAAAGCATTGCCTGGGCTGAATGGAAAAGCTGCCTTGCGCGTTTCTCTCTTGTTTCTTCAGTCCAAAAAATCAGTGGCGTTGCAAGGCCAATTCTGACATATGCACTGGCACGCAGATTGCCAGCCAGTGTAGAGACTGGACAACCTCTTGTCTTTAGCAAATTAACAGAGTTGGAAGGGACCTTGTAGGTCATCTAGTCCAACTCTCCACTCACCCAAGCAGGAGACCCCACACCATTTCTGGGTTGATCCAGCACAAAGCCATTCTCCCCAGCAGCACACATGTCCCAGAACGAATGATGGGGGCAGGGGAAGTTGGTTGGTCAGAATTTTCCTTCTTTTTCACAATATCCTTGAAAGTAGATGAAGGGCTGAGAATATGATGTAGTTTAGCCTGCAATCACACTACAATAAGTTGGGGAGATGTACTTCTGCCTACACCCCACTGACTGGAGGTGTCTTCCAAAGAAAAAAAGTCAGAAAGGAAAAAGTAGGGACCCCCAAGGAGCGTTTGTCAGGAACAAATGCTGTTATGTCCTGAGAACTCTAGGAGTTCTCACTCAGGTCCACTCACTTTGTGTGGGCGTTATTCCCCCATTCCCATTGGTTGGTTCTCTCCAGCAGCCAGCTATAAAAGCAGGCTGCGGGGTCCAACCAGTCGCTGATTGCTGCGAGCCAGTTCCAGGCGTGGCAAGCACGGTCAGCCCTTTATTGTAAAATAAAGTATTGTGGCACTCATGCTCTGGTTCAGCCTCTCATTGCTCAAACTTAACACTGGCGACGAGGATGGGATGGCTACCAGAAGCACCATGCAACCACTGAGTCACTAGCCACCGATCCGCAGCCCAGAGAGAGCGATCGGCTGGCGATAAGGGAAACGCTGATCCGCAGCCAGAGAGAGCGGTCAGCCAACAAAACGAGCGATCAAAAAGAGCAAACGCTGATCCGCAGCCAGAGAAAGCGGTCTGGTTCAAAAAGTTAGAAGCGTCTGTAGCCGCTTGTTAGCCCCGCTACAGGGAAAGTGAAGCGCTGCGAGCCGCAGCCGCTCTGTATTTGGCGCGAAATTCAAACGGGTGTCATTTGAATTTCGAGCCAGTAGGAGACACAGCACAGCGCTGTAGGAAGTCACTAACGCCCACTTTTTTGGCGCGAATCAAGACACCTCCAACGGCTAGCAGCCAACGTGGTAACCCAGAGAGAGAAAGAGAGGGTAGCAAAAAACCTCTCCAGAGCTGATATCACTAGTAACTCACGAGCGCCCGTTGTCCCAGAGAGATTTTTCCGCAGGTAGCCCAGCCGTTCCAGCACCATGAGTTCCAACCCAGTATTCCCGGCGTTTAAACCAGACGAAGAGAAGTGGGAATCGTATAAGAACCGCTTCAATCATTACATCGATGCGGTCGGCATGGCGGACGCGGGAGAGCATCGGAAAAAATCCTATTTCCTAATCTACTGCGGAGCCACCGTTTACGATACCGCCGCAGCACTCGTAGCGCCGAGAGAATTGAAAAACGTTCCGTGGTCCGAGTTGCTTGAGATCCTCACTAACCACTACGCTCCCAGGCCTTCACAAATCGCCAGGAGGTTCACGTTCCGTATGAGGAAGCAATCAAGTAAGGAGACCATCAATCAATATATGGCCGCCCTCAGAACAGCAGCCCTGCACTGCGGGTTTGGAACATACCTGGAGGACATGCTCCTTGATCAATTAGTTTGTGGGGTCAAGGATCTCAACCTACAGAGGCGCCTGCTAGCAAAAAAAGACCTCAACCTCACGCAAGCGGTCGAGGAGGCCCTAGCAGCCGAGCTAGCAACGAACTCAGCCACCGAAATTCAGGCCCCAAGTGCCAAGCTAGCATCGTTCCCAGTCCATTCCGAAGAGGTGGAAGCGGAGGAAACCCACAACGATGAAAACGACATCCACCGCCTCGCCAACGACAGACGGTCGCAGGTAGGGGCCAAACAAGAATACACCGGTCCACCCAAGCACATCACATTGTGCCTAGCCTGTGGGGGATCGCATCAAAGGGCCACCTGCAAGTTTAAAGGAGCCACTTGCAACAACTGCCATAAGAGGGGGCACATCGCGAGAGTCTGCCAAGCCCCCCAAAGTGCTGCACACAGACCCCCGTCCTCGCACTCGGGACCACAGAGGCAAGTATTAAACTGTCGCACGCACCGCCTTGCCAGGCGTACTTGCCACACTGTTAGTAAAATTTCTCTCTCCGTTTCCCTAGAAGGTAAACCGTGCCACATGGAGGTTGACACAGGGTCAGCGCTCTCAATAATCTCGTGGAACACCCTCAAGAGACTCCACCCCAGCCTATCTACTACCCGGCTTCAGAGATGCCAGTTCGGTCTGAAGGACTACCAGGGGAAGGCCATTCCCGTGATCGGCAGAGGCAAGTTCTTTGTCAGTTTTAGAGCTTTTAAAGGCCACCTACCTCTAGTGGTAGTTAACGGCAATCTACCCACCTTATTGGGGCTCGATTGGTTTCCCCACCTCGGCCTAGGGTTAACAGGAGTCCATGCTGTCTCAACCTCAGACACTGACTCCTTATTCGCTGACTACGCAGATGTGTTCAGCGAGGAGCTGGGGTGTTATAATGGAACCCCCATCTCGTTCACCGTTGACCCCCAGGCAGTCCCAATCAGATTAAAACCACGTAGAGTTCCATTTGCTATTCGACCAAAACTAGACGCTGAATTGGATAAACTACTAAAACAAGGGGTCATTGAGCCAACAGATTTCGCCAAGTGGGAGACGCCCATTGTCACACCCCTCAAAAAAGATGGTAGCCTGAGAATTTGCTCGGACTACAAGACAACAATCAATAAATATTTACAAGTTAGCGCCTACCCTGTGCCCGTCATTCAGCACTTATTACACACATTCGAGCCGGGCAGTATTTTTGCTAAATTGGACATGTCTCAAGCATATCAGCAGTTCCCTGTTGATAACCAAACAGCGGAACTTCAGACCATCGTCACTCACAGGGGTGCCTTCCGATGCAAGCGTCTCCAATTTGGCGTAAGTGTTGCCCCAGGTATTTTTCAATCCCTCATGGAGCGGATATTACAGGGCCTCCCTGGTGTAGTACCCTACTTCGACGACATCTTGGTCTCGGCCAGGGACAGACCCCAACTCTTCCAGAGAGTGCGAGCAGTGTTAGAGAGGTTCAGACAGCATGGCCTCAAGTTAAAAAAAGAAAAATGCGCCATTGCCACTAGACAGGTGGACTTTCTGGGTTATAAAATTGACGCCTCTGGCATTCACCCCCTGGAGTCCAAGGTTAGGGCAATCCACGAAGCTCCCACACCAACCTCCAAAACGGAGCTACAAGCTTTCTTGGGGCTGCTGAACTTTTATGCATCCTTCTTGCCCCATAAAGCCTCAGTAGCCGAACCCCTACACAGATTACTAGACAAAAAGTCACCGTGGCACTGGGGGCACAAAGAAGACCAGGCGTTTAACGCCGTCAAATCACTACTTACGTCAGAGGCAGTGCTCATCCAATTCGACCCCAACCTTCCTTTAGTACTGGCAGCAGACGCATCCCCTTTTGGAATTGGGGCGGTCCTTAGTCACAGACTCCCCAATGGCGCCGAGGCCCCCATCGCCTTTTTCTCCAGGACGCTCTCGGCCACAGAGCGAAATTACAGCCAAATAGACAAGGAAGCCCTAGCAGCTGTTGCGGCCGTGAAAAAGTTTCACGAATTCCTTTTTGGCCACTTCTTCGAACTGGTCACCGACCATAAGCCCCTCCTGGGCCTACTGGCCGGCGACAAACAGACCCCTCAAGTCCTTTCCCCTAGGATGACAAGGTGGACACTTTTCCTAGCGGCCTACTCATACAAACTTATTCACCGCCCGGGCAAAACTCTATCCCACGCCGACGCTCTCAGTCGCTGCCCCTTACCCGCTCCGGCTGAAGACTCAGCTCCTGTCAACGCCATTTTCGAAATCACCCAGTTGGATCTGCCCATCACCGCCCTTGACATCGCCGCTAAAACCAAGGCAGACCAAACGCTCGCCCAGGTGCTCGACTGGGTGAGGAGGGGGTGGCCGGGAGGCAACGTTGATAACAAATTCGCACCCTTTAAGACTCGCATGCAGGAGCTGTCCAGTTTGCAGGGTTGTCTACTGTGGGGCACTCGAGTGGTCATTCCGACCTCGCTGCGTACCCGAGTCCTGGAGGCATTGCACGAGGGACACCCCGGTATCGTGAGAATGAAGGCATTAGCACGCAGCTACGTGTGGTGGCCGGGTCTAGACGAGGACATTGTCAATTGGGTAAGTTCCTGCAGCATTTGCCAGGAATCCCGGCCTGCTCCCCCCATCGCCACCCCTACCAGATGGGAGAGCGCCAGCGCCCCTTGGTCTAGAATCCATATCGATCTGGCCGGCCCCGTGCATGGAAAGATGTTCCTAGTGGTCGTGGACGCTTATTCCAAATGGATAGACGTGGCACAGCTATCCACGACCACCACACTAGCAATCACCAACGTGTTAACGCGCCTGTTCGTTACACATGGACTACCCGACTCCATTGTCTCCGATAATGGCCCACAGTTCGCATCAGTAGAATTCAGCCGTTTTGCTGCCAACCTGGGCATTCGCCACATTTTCACAGCCCCATTTCACCCTGCCAGTAATGGGTTGGCTGAAAGGGCCGTCAGGACCACCAAAGAGGCCCTCGCTAGGTTTGGCAGGGATGACTGGCACCACAAACTCGCTCGGTTCCTGATGAGCCAGCACTCAACCCCCTGTGCAGTCACCAATAAGTCCCCAGCGGAACTTCTGATGGGCCGGCGCCTGAGGACTGTATTGGACAGACTGCACCCACAATACTGCCCTGACTCTCCCCTCGCTTCTACTTCGGGGGTTAGACATTTTATGTTACAGGAGCCAGTATTCGCAAGGAATTTCGCTGGGGACCCACTTTGGATTCCAGGCGAGGTCATCGCCGTCACCGGGCCAAGATCGTATAGGGTCAGGCTGGAGGATGGTCGCGTCTGGAGGAGACACATAGACCAGCTTAGAAGGCGCCTCAGCACCCTTGCCAACAAGAATCCAGAGTCTCCAGTCGAAGAGGAACCACCTCATCCGCCGCCCAGCCACATCGTGCCCAACGACCAGTCTGCACCAGCGGTCGTTCCGGTCAACCCAAACTCGGACAACAGCACCCAGAGAGTTGACCAGCCTGATCCAACCCACGAGGGCTCGACCCCAGTAACCAACCCGGTGGTTTCCGAGGATGCCCAGTCCGGAGGGAGCGTTGGCGACACTATGCCGGCTCAACCGTCACAGACTGATACCGAACAGACAGACAATGTTCCCGAGCTGCGCCGTTCCGGGCGCCAACACAAACCCCCCGTCTACCTCAAGGACTATGCATGTTCGCATCTGGGGGGAAGGGGTGTTATGTCCTGAGAACTCTAGGAGTTCTCACTCAGGTCCACTCACTTTGTGTGGGCGTTATTCCCCCATTCCCATTGGTTGGTTCTCTCCAGCAGCCAGCTATAAAAGCAGGCTGCGGGGTCCAACCAGTCGCTGATTGCTACGAGCCAGTTCCAGGCGTGGCAAGCACGGTCAGGCCTTTATTGTAAAATAAAGTATTGTTGCACTCATGCTCTGGTTCAGCCTCTCATTGCTCAAACTTAACAAATGCTGAATTTGTAGAGTTTGTTGTGCCAGTACAGCAGAGGTGGTATTCAGCAGGTTCTGACCAGATCGGGGAACCGGTAGCAGAAATTTTGAGTAGTTCAGAGAACCGGCAAATGGCACCTCTGACTGGCCCCACCCCCATCTAGTCTCTGCCTCCCACTGAGTCCCAGCTGAGCGACTGGGTCTTCTTTGGTTGCCCTGCACAGGAGAACGGAGCTCGAAAGCAGATTAGTGGGGTGGGGAGGGAATGGAGATTTTGCAGTATCCTTCCCCCAGGAGTGAGGAAGGAATGGGGATTTTGCAGTATCCTTCCCCTGTCACACCCACCAAGCCATGCCCACCAAGCCACACCACACCCACCAAGCCATGCCCACAGAACCGATAGTAAAAAAATTTGAATCCCACCACTGCAGTGCAGACATTTGGAGCTTGCAGGACTGCTTGCTTGTTCCTTGTTTCGTGGTCTCATTTCCTTGTTCTTTTGTTTTGCTGGACCTGCGCACAGCCAGAGGCTGCTGTGTGTGTGTATGAGCGCACGCTTTGCTCTGGGACTTGCCAAGAATGTGGGAGCGTTTGGTGGGGGAAATGGAGCATTAAAGGGGAATTTGAACTCTCAGCTGGCTGTGTGACCTTCGTGAGTTAGTCCCGGGTCATCACACCAAGGCAGATCCTTCTTTGAGTCCAATCTACCTTACAGTTTATGGTTCTGGGTCTGGGTACAAAAATAAAATTGGGAAGAGAGGGTGTTGACCTTTTGGGAAAAAAATTCAGACTTGTTCAACCAGCAAAAAAGAAGAAGAAACAAAAAAGGAGAAAAGGCAGTCTTCGTTAGAGAAGACATATCTGAAGGTTGTAAGCATGGGAGAACAGCTCCTTCCAAGGAACTTTCCACATTCCTTACGGAAGATGCTGGATTTAAATCAAACCTGTTGTCAGCGGTTTGAATTCTCCCGCTATGCTTGGATCTTTAAAAAGCTACGCAGACTTGCTTTAGCCCAACTTTGTACATGACACGGAACAGCAGACTGCATTAGTAGAAACATTCATCAATATGGCTAGCTGGAAGATGATGGATTTTGCTGAATTCCCCAAGGCAATAATTTTCAAACACAGAAGGATGGTTGCTTCTGTGCGCTCTGGACGAGGGTTCCAGTGCTTTGAAAAAAAAAGTCCCTCCTAATTCTCCAAGCTAGAATCACTGCCACTTCGATAACTGCAGCCAGAGCAAGGAAGTTGGCTAGAGAATCGTTGGAATGTACCAGCTCCTACCACACCAACCTCAGAGGGTTTCTACCACAAAATGCATTGCAATATGTCGATGAAGGTTGGTGTGGCAGGAGTTGGTACATTCCAATGATTCTCTGCCTAACTACTTTGACATCATTGGAGGCTACCAACCTGACTTCATAAATCACAACTTGCGGACATTCCTGTGACTAGCATTGACACACTATGTATTCAAAATGGACAGTGATTAATCTTACGTAGCTTTTTTCTCTGGTAATATTACACTAATAACTAGAGCATACAAAACATTTGCTAGGCCAATACTCAAATATGGCTCATCAGACTGGAACCCACATTACATATCAGATATTAACACAGTTGAGAAAGTCCAGAAATATTTCACAAGAAGAGTTCTCCACTCCTCTACTTGTTGCAGAATACCTTATGCCACCAGACTCAAAATTCTAGACCTAGAAAACCTAGAACCACATCGCCTTCAGTCCGATCTAAGTGTAGTACATAAATTTATATATTGCAATATCCTACCTGTCAATGAATACTTCAGCTTCAACCATAACAATACAAGGCACACAATAGATACAAACTCAAGGTAAACTGCACCAAACTTGATTGCAGGAAATACGACTTCAGCAACAGAGTGGTCAATGTCTGGAATACTCTACCTGACTCTGTGGTTTCTTCCCCAAACCCCAAAAACTTTAACCTTAGACTGTCTACTATTGACCTCACCCCTTTCCGAAGAAGTCTGTCGGGAACGTGCATAAGTGCACCAATGTGCCTACCGTCCATGTCCTATTGTTTCTTTTATATTTTTTTATTTTTCTTATATGTACCCATTTCATGTATTCATAACTATGTTACCTTATAATCACTTGACTAAATACATAAATAAATAAACAAATAAATATTTCAGGAGTATCACAAGAAAACATGAGTCCCTAAATGATTAGTTTTCTAGGTCCATTCCCAGGTACTGTAGATCTTTGGATGTTGACAATATCCAAAATCTTGCTAGATGGCTTTCTTTCCAGCTGTGTCCAAGATGTGTGACCTTCAGACTTACGAGTTGACTCTCTAGAGGTGGGTTTTTTAAAAAAATTGAATAGTCTTGCAAGCATGGGGAGTAGAGGTACAACCATATCTCCTCACCAATGACTAGATAACAAATGGAAACTTATCAAGGGTAGAACCAATCTAGAATGAAGGAGATATTTCCTGACGTTGAGAACAATTAATCATTGGAATGATTTGCCTCCAAAAGTTGTGGGTGTTCCATTACTGAAGGTTTTTAAGAGGAGAGTGGACAGCCATTTTTCCAGAATTTATGGGGTCACTTGCATATACAGAAGATTGGTCTAGAACAGGGGTGTCAAACTCAATTTCATTGAGGGCCACATCAGGGTTGTATTTGACCTCAGGGGGCCAAAGTAGGCATGGCCAGGGTGGGTGTGCGAGCTCGATGTCATTCATGTCAGGGGTGCTTGGGGTGGCCTGAGCACTCTACCAGAGAAAACAGGCTGCCGAGCTCTGTTTTTGACTGCAATGGCCTCCTGCAACCCTTTGCCAGTGAAAATGGAGCCAGTCCTTCACTGTTTCCAGGACAGCCCCACAGGTTGGATCAAGCACCGCATGAGCTGGATGCAGTGGTGGGATTCAAATAATTTAACAACCTGTTCTCTGCCGTAATGATTTCTTCCAACAATCAGTTCGCCAAACTGCTCAGAAAGTTAACAACCGGTTCCCCTGAAGTGGTGCAAACTGGCTGAATCCCACCACTGGATCCAATCCAGCCCATGGGCCTTGAGTTTAACACCTCTGGTCCAAAAGATCTCCAAGGCTTCTCCCAACTCTGTTGTTCCATAGTCTGTAACTTTGATAGTTGTTTTGGTTTCATCGAGCCCTCTCCAGTATATTATCTCTTAAAATATCTCTCCAAGTGTCAAAACAGGATGTTACATTTTGTACACATTCCTTAATTCTGTTTGTGATCCTAGTTCTTGCTTTGTTCCCACTAAGGTGCCTCCAGAGGCCTTCTGACAATTGGTGGTGAAGAAGCTTTTTCTCAATGAATAAAGCTCACTTTGTTGTTGGCAGTTTCTACTTGTTTGATATCCTCTAAAGTACCACCCAAGTTGGTTATCAGCCAGGCCTAACTTCATGCAAGACAATATCTTCCCACAGAGCGATTTTAGGAATCATTGCAAGAATATAAACTTGCCCTGAATCAAGCATAACTGCATGTGCTTGATTCAGAAGAAGAAACAGAAAAAGAATAAAGGCATATGAGTGATGGGAGCTGGAATCTCAGAATGTGAGATTCCTCCATGGGGACCAGGAAGGATGAAGTATATTGTTTCACTTGACAGCTGGCAGAAATGTGCTTATTCCCAGAAAAGCAGTTATAGTCATTGCGATTCCTTGAACCTGCTAATCACCATCTACAACAGGGGTGGGGACCAGTGGTGGGATTCAAAAAATGTTACTACTGGTTCTGTGGGCAAGGCTCAGTGGGCGTGGTGTGACTTGGTGGGCATGGCTTGGTGGGAATGGCAGGGGAAGAATATACTGCAAAATCCCATTTCCTCCCCACCCCACTAACTTGCTTTCCAGCTCCATTCTCCTGGGCAGGGCAACCAAAGAACACCCAGCCGATCAGCTAGGACTGGAGGCAGAGATTAGATGGGGCCAGTCAGAGGTGGTATTGGCCGGTTCTCTGAACTACTCAAAATTTCTGCTACTGGTTCTCCAGAACGGGTCTGAACCTGCTGAATACCACCTCTGGTGGAAACTATGGCCCTTTTATGTCCTGTGGACTTGAACTCCCAGAATTCCTGAACCAGCATGACTGGCTCAGGAATTCTGGGAGTTGAACTCCACAGGTCATAAAGGAGCCATAGTTCCCCACCTCTGATCTACAGCATGGGTGTCCAACCTTGGTAACTTTAAGACTTGTGGACTGCGAGTTGAAGAAACGGTGTTGTTTCTAGCCACTTGGGTCTCCTCTTGGCCCCTTTCTCAAAAGACATTATTTCCTTGGCAGTGGAGTTCCAGAGAATTCATGTCACCAATACCAGGTTCACCCGATGGGCCACAAAGTGACTGAACCAAGCTTGGGAAAATGGCCTACACACCATCCTTCCAGCTAATTAGGACTTGCTGTCAGCTGGTACTCCATTCAAAATCCAAGGAAGAAATACTTAGACTCCATTAATCAGAGAAAAGATATCTTTTACTGGAAATCAAGGGGTAGCAACAAAAGAATTCTGAATCTGAGAAAATGGGTTCGTAAATCACATATACAAAGTAATGGCAACGTTTCCACCCCCAATAGTTCAATTGGCTCATCCAATTAAAAGTTGTGTATATCATCATGTGGGCATCTTCAGGTGATGATGAGGCCTCTGTTCATTGACCTTGACATATTTTGATAAAGAGTTGCAGCTGCGCATAGCATAGGTTAGAAACCAAAGCAAGAATTTACCCCCCAAGCTTATACAGTTCTGTTTTGTAACACCTCCAGCTCACTTCCCATAACCATTCCCCCCCCCCCCCCCATTACTTATGACAGCTGAAAGATGCAAAGCAAAGGGAGAAAATCTTGAAGGCTGACATTCGGCCCTCCTGCAAAAGAGACGTTAGTCCTAAAAAAGATAAAATTAGAAGGTAATAGAAAATATACATGTAACACCATCATACTATTTTTTAGGGTTTATCAGGATATTTGGTACGAAATGTCTTGATAAGTTTAGGAGCTCTAACATCCTTTTCATTCACCCACTCAGACTGGGAAGGAGGAAAATGTTTCCAAACAATCAAATATTGGAGTCGACCCCTTCGTTTTCGAGAATCCAAAATTTCTTTAACTTCAAAATGTACACCTTCAATTAGCAATGGTACAGGGGGATCAACCTGAGTTAGTCTCAAGTCGGAGGTATGTTCAGGTTTTAATAAACTAACATGGAAAACAGGGTGGATCCATCAAAGGGTTTTAGAACTCCTTCCAAAAGTTTGAAGTAAACTGGACACCACTGTCTGAGATTATGCGTTCAGGAACCCCATGTAACCTGTAGATATGTAAAATAAACAGTTTAGCCAACGTTTTCGCAGATGGGATTTTCGGACAAGGTATGAAATGCTCCTGTTTGGAAAACAAATCGGTTACTACCCAAATAACTGTATTCCCCCCACTTTCAGATAATTCCACTATAAAATCCATAGAAATTTCCTTCCATGGAGTCGTTGGTCTAGCCACATTTTGTAGTAAGCCTACTGGTTTACCAGGAGGCCGTTTGGCTGAGGCACAGATAGGACAGCTAGCCACATAAGTCTCAATGTGCTTTTTCAAGGTAGGCCACCAAAATTGCCTTTTAACCAAGTGTAAGGTTTTCACAAATCCAAAATGTCCAGCAGCTTTAGAGCCACGAGCTTGCTGTAATATTTGGTTTCCCAGCTTTTCTGGCACATATAATTTGGCACTCAACCCATGCGAATCCATCTCAAACCGTACAGTTATTTGAGTTAGCAAGGAACCAATCATCAAGTTTTAGAGAGTCTCTTAATTGTGCAGTCAAATCATTTGATAAATCAACCTCCTTCTTTTTCTGGGCTCTGGTAACCACTGTTTGGTTGGGACAATAGGCCGTACCACTTCTTGGAGAGCACTATTATATTGAGGTAATCTAGATAAAGCTTCCACCATGAAGTTCTTCCCCCCTGGAATGTACTTCAATGAAAAATTAAAGCGCTTAAAGTACTGCGCCCAGCGAACTTGCTTGGGAGGCAGCTTCCGAGGCGGTTTCAAAGCCTCCAAATTTTTATGATCCGTCCACACCTCAAATGGGTGTTTTGCCCCTTCTAAGAAATGCCTCCAGGTTAACAGAGCCCAGAAAAAGAAAGAGGTTGATTTATCAAATGATTTCACTGCACAATTAAGAGACGGCTGACACTTGCATGACGGCTGATACTTGCATTCTCTTCATGCAAGGTATTTAAGATAGTGCTGAATGTACTCCTTTTTTTCCACCTAGAGTGGGTATAGGATTCCTAAGGAAAGGAAATACCTAAAGAATTGTGGAAAGAATTAGACAACATTTGTTTTAGCTCTCAGTCCACACTATGAATCTGTGGCTGTGTTCACATGTCATGATTGCCTATGGCTTATGTAGCTCTAGTCTGCTCACTTAATCTCATTTCCTGGATCCACGTAATACATTTAATGAAACTAAATGGCTTGGGTTTTCACGGCTGCCATAGGCAGGTGTGCAAGTTGTGCAATGCACAAAAGTGCTCTGGTATGGAGGGGGAGGTGATGGGAAAGATGGTAGCCCAGGGTCCCACTGCAGGTGTCTGAGTTGGGGGAAGGAGCTCATTTGGTTGCTACTCCATGTTTCTGTGCATGGGCTGGAAGGAGAATGAAGGTCCAGGAAGCCACAACTGTCACAAGACATGACTCACACAAACTTTTTCACAAGGGTGCAGTGGCCCTCTGGGTTTGCATGACATATTAAGAGTTTGGCTATGTTTCGATGGCTTGTCTTTAAGCTTGCCTTCGCAAATTGTGGGAGCTTCGTCTCTAGAGGCTTTCAAGAAAAGACTGGACTGCCATTTGTCAAAAATGGTGCAAGGTCTCCTGTTTGAGCAGGGGGTTGGACTAGATGACCTAACAAGGTGCCTTCCAACTCTGTTAATCTGGTTAAAATCATGTTGGCAAAGACACCTACAGAAAACAACTAATCCTAACTCTCAAGATAGGTGGCTATTTGCCATTTCAGACAACTAAAGATTCTGGGAAATTGTCATCAGCCTCAAGAAGAGGAATGGTCTTGGCTTGCCCTCTTCTACTGAGAAAGTTTGCTGTTTTTCTACAAAGTTTGGAACCTGGAAGAATTCCTGTCTGGTTGGATTTATTTCAGTTTTGAAACCGCAGCATCCTTTGCAAGAGTTCACTCACTGGAATGTGTCCGAGTCACAGTGAGTCCATTGAACTTATGATAATGATGGCCCTGGGAATTTCCTTCTGGCAGTGCCAACATTGCCTCTTGCATTTCAATGTGAGAGAAGGGCAAATCTGTCTTCTTTCAGCCTGTTCCACTCACAAATGAGCAAGTTCAATGCATCCCATTGCTGCATATATTTGCAAACAGTACGGTCAATAAAATGCAGTTTTCTATACAGTTGTATATACAGTAAACTAATTTGGGTAAATGTTTTTTTCCAAATGCCAGTGTTAGAAGAAACATATACCATAGGCAGGGGTCCCCAAACTTGGCAACTTTAAGACTTGTGGACTTCAACTCTCAGAATTCTCCAGCCAGCTATGCTATCTTTATTCAAAAGGGAAGCAAGCACAGAGTACTCCTTATCCAACTTTTGTGATAGGTAAACTGAGTCATCATTAACCCAAAGGCCCAAAGACCCCAGACCATGGGTCTTCAAACTTGACAACTTTAAGACTTGTGGACTTCAACCCCCAGAATTCCTCCTCCAGTCATGTTAGCTCAGGAATTCTCGGAGTTGAAGTCCACAAGTCTTAAATTTGCCAAGTTTGAAGACCGTTGCTCTAAACTGTTCTGAAAGTAAGGCAGAAGTACAGAACCACCTTTCTTAAAAATAAAAGTTTTTCAAATTAGAGGACAAGTTTCATTACCATGCTAATATGTAGGAGAACTTCCATGTATGCGTGGGTCTGAGAAAACAGGAACATTGATCTACTTTCTATCATGTAATTAACTGGTTTTTATTGATGCTGGCTTTAATTTTATTTTGCTGGATTTGGATTTCATTTTTAATTATGGTGTTTTTTATTTCTATAATTATGTTTTATGACTTGATTTCAAGAACTCCCTATTAGTCAGTGATGAATGCTTATCCTGAATGAATTTGGGGAGACTGTCTCCTGAAAATTATCTGAGTCAAATCAAAAGTAACATTTCAATTTCAGCACCCCTTCCTGATGCGTTAAATGCTTTAAGTCTAAGACAACTGATCTGGGGAAAATACTGTTGAGATAGGAATTAGTTTCTGGTGCACAACCTAGGTTTTATGTATATAAGGTAAGGTAAGGTAGGGTAGGGTAGGGTAGGGCAAGATAAGGTAAGGTAAGGTAAGGTAAGGTAAGGTAAGGTAAGGTAAGGTAGGGTAGGGTAGGGTAGGGTAGGGTAGGGTAGGGTAGGACAAGGTAAAGTAGGGTAGGGTAGAGTAGAGTAGCATAGTGTAGGGTAAGGTAAGGTAAAGTAGGATAAGATAAACTTAAAGTTAAAATTAAAGATAAAGATAATCATAAAGATAAAGATAAAAGGCAAGGCAACTTTATCATTGTTTTTTTACTGGGGACACACTGGCCCACATTAAAAATGAAATTCTGTTGCCTGCTCTCAGGAGGAAGTATATATCTACCCATATATAACCACGTGTGTTTGTGTGTGTGTGTGTGTGTGTTTATTTTTATTTATGTATTTTTATTTGTCAATTGCTTACAAGATAATAGGCATAAGTAAAAACATAGTTATGAATACATGGATGATATAAGAAAAATAAAAATATATATAAAAGAAACAATAGGACAGGGACGGTAGGCACATTGGTGTGCTTATGCACACCCCCTACAGGCCTCTTAGGAAAGGGCTGAGGTCAATGGTAGACAGTCTAAGGTTAAAGTTTTGGGGGTTTGGGGAAGAAACCACAGAGTCCGGTAGAGTATTCCAGATATTGACCACTCTGTTGCTGAAGTCGCATATCCTGCAATCAAGTTTGGTGCGATTAACCTTGAGTTTGTATCTATGGTTTGCTCTAGTGTTATTATGGTTGAAGTTGAAGTATTCATTGACAGGTAGGACATTGCAATGTATAATTTAATATAGTATACTTAGATCGGACCGAAGGTGGCGTAGTTCTAGGTTTTCTAGGTCTAAAATTTCGAGTTTGGTGGCATAAGGTATTCTGCACTGAGTAGAGGAGCGGAGAACTCTTCTTATGAAATATTTCTGGACTTTCTCAACTGTGTTAATATCTGATAGGTAATGCGGGTTCCAGTCTGATGAGCCATATTCGAGCATTGGTCTAGCAAATGTTTTGTATGCTTTAGTTATTAGTGTAATATTACCAGAGAAAAAGCTACGTAAGATTAATCACTGTCCATTTTGAATACATAGTGTGTCAACGCTAGTCACAGGAATGTCCGCAAGTTGTGATTTATGAAGTCAGCTTGGTAGCCTCAAACAATGCCAAAGTAGTCCCCTTTACACTGTTACATACTCTGGGGTCCTTGGTGCGCTCTGAGCTTTCTTGTTTTCTTACATTTCATTACCAAACTTGGTAACACCTCGCCAGTGATATTACAGTGATGAGGTTACCTAGTTTGTGCCCCAAAATTCTGTTGCTAAGCAAGACAGATGTTAAGTGAGTTTTGCGCCATTTTGTGGCCTTTTCTTGCCACAGTTGTTAAGTTAGCAACATAAGTTTGTTAAATGAATCTGGCTTCTCTGTGGACTTCGCTTGTCTGAAGGTCACAAAAGGGAGTCATGAAAATCCAGGCCAGCAAAATAGTCATAAATATGAGTCAGTTCCCAAGTATCCAAATTTTTAATCATGTGATCATTAGATGCTAGAATGGTTGTGTGAAAAGCAGTCATAATCACTTTTTTTAGTACTATTATAACTTCAAACAATCACTAAACAAATGACTAAATCAAGAACTACCCGTAGTGTTTTATTGTTGACCATAAAAACCATCCAAAAAAAGTTTTTACAATGTGCTCCCTCCTTAGGTTATTGTTGACATTTTATAAAACCCATCACAATACAACCAGGCTACAAATTTTCTATTGTTCTAATTTAATTGTTCATGTTTGATCTTGGATGGTTATTTTTTTGATATATTATTTATTCATTTGAGGTTTAATTTTTTATTGTAAACAGCCATAAGGCTCTGGCAGTTGGCGGTATTAAAATTTTTGAAACTTTTAAAAAGGTAAAAAGTTCCGTAGGTTTAAAGTCTGCCAGTTCAGATTTCTAACGAATCTATCTTTTTGGAACACCTTGCTTTACATTATTCTGGAGCAAATAGGAATTCATTGGCCAGACATTATCCACGGTAAACAGCTGGACTAATAGGAAAACTTAAAAAAAAAATACAGGGAATTCTTTAAAGGGCTAATATTTTCTGCGAAAGAGAACTGCTGGTGGGAAGGATCCAGACAGCAGTCACTTCTGCAGCTTCTCGTGCATCTCTTTATTTCAGCAGATAAACACTGGTGGAATTGTGGGCTGTAACATCAGCTCTGCCTTCATTTAACAAAGTTTGCAATTTTACTAAACTTTAGCAATATTTGCCTCCCTTTTGCAACCTGAACTCCGGAGCTTGGTTGTTGCATTTATTTGCAAGGTGAATAAAAGAAAGGAAAAAACAAGTCACAAGCTTCAGAAAGCTTATTAATTTCTCCCCTGGAGGTGGTGGATAGGGACCTGGTGTTCTCTGATAATTGCTTTCTTTCAACTGCTCCAAGGATGATGCTGGGATCCTTGGATCATGCTGGGAGGCAATAGAATTGTGTGTCTTTGGGGGGTGGGGGAGGCATTATTGTTATGAAATATTATGGATGCAAATGGCAGGGATGCTACTGCCTGACCGAGAAAGCCGAACCGATCCATGGAGCCCCAGACATCAGATGTGCTGAGGGCTGCTGCATCAGAGCAGCTGGGAGAATTTAGCATGGCTGAAACCCAAAGCAAAGCTGTAAATATTCACAACTTTCCATTTTCCAAATTATACACTTATGGTGATATACTAACATTCTGCTCAATTGTCATTTGCTGTCGAATTATTTAGGGATTCAGCATCCATATTTCATGCTTTTTTGGGTCCAGGAAGGACTGCATAATGTTCTAGCTGGAAGATTAATTTAGAAGCACTGGGGCAGGGTTGATCTTTTGGGATGTTTGGGTTAAATGAAGGCACCTGAGGCTGGTCATCACTTTTAAAGTGGGCATAGGGTTAGATTATCTGCAAGACCATCTTTCCCTAAGAACCTCTACTCATGCTCCTAGTCCCTAGTCCCTTCCCCTAAATATGGCATCTGATGGGAGCTAGGAAGAACACTTTTTCCATGACAACCACTGCCCTACGGACCAGTGGTGGGATTCAAACATCTTTACTACCAGTTCAGTGGACATGGCTTGGTGGGTGTGCTTTGTGCATGTGCGCACACTCTTTGCGTGCATGTGTGCACCAAATGCACAATTTGCACAGGCGCAGAGGCATTCCAACTCACCTCCTGCAGGCCTGCACTCTCCCGGTCCCTTCAGCAGCTGCCGCACAGCACTCTGCTGTGCTGCACAAAGCAGCTGCGCTTCCTTTAGAGGATAAAGATGAGTATGGGAGCCTGGGTGGGTGATAAGTCTCCGCTGGTCATTGGTGCTGCCAGCTCAGCAGAACTGGGCTGAATCGGTAGAATAGCGTCACCGCTATGGACCCGCTGCCCCTTCATGTTTGTCAGGCCTCCATTCTTTTAGCCTTCCATGGAGACTTACTTGAGTTTCTAACGAAGGTAGTGATTTTACCAAACTTTAGCGATGTTTGCCTCTGTTTTGCAATTTGTAAGCCTTCCATGGAGGCTTACTTGAGTTTTTCCCCAAGCATTGGGGGGATGATTAGATGATGGCACATTAGAAAGTTGATTTAGTGCCAGGTGTTCATTGTTTTTAATGTTCTAATCTGTTTAAGTTTTTGTAGTTTTAATATGATGTGGTTTTAACTTTTGCTTGAGAGCTGCACAGAATTGGTTGGAAGACGGGACATCCATATAAAATTTTAAATAAATATATAAACAAGCAAACCAATTTATGGTGTTTCTCTTCAATTTACAGGCAGATGGGTAAAGTTGTAGCATAGAAGACTTAAGCCTAGGCACAAGAATCTAGTCATCTAACAGTAGAACTAAATTGTCTCAAGGTAAGGGTCAAAGGAATTCAGAAGTGGCTGGACTTGGATCATTTCTAGCAATGTAAAGATTCTAAGTTGATGACATGTTTAACTTCACCCCCAGCTTTGCCTACTCTTTTCCTACAGAGAGCTGTGTGATCTATGGCCAGTCTTTCTCTCTCTGCCCTAGGAAGGAGCAATGGCAACCTACTTCTGAAATTTTGCCAAAAGAATTGCAGGGAGTTGTCCAGGCAGTTGTCAGGAATGAACACTGACTCAAAGGCACCCCTTGCAAACAAAAAGCAACAAAAAAAAGATTAAGCTTGGCTGTGATCCCAGCCAAGTAAGACTCACCTAGGAATGGAAAATATTTCAAAACCTGGTCAGTTGATGTGGGCATGCACACAGATTGACACAAATCATGGCGATTCAAAATGAAGGGAACATCAGCATTAACGTTAAAAAGAAAACCCACAAAAATGTTACAAAGCTATACAACAGACATGGACTGTATTCACATAGTACCAGAGTTGGGATTCAGCCGGTTCCAGCCAATTTGGGTGAACCGAATGTTAAATTTACATCTAGTTCACTGAATTGGTAGTTGAACCAACCGGCTGGCCCCGCCAACCCTGCCCCTCCCCTCCCAGGAATCTGTGGCCCATTTTGGATGCAGGTAAGTGCAGGGTCCACACGGAGGCCCTGGGAGGACAAAAAACAGGCTGAATCAGAAGTTCTGGAAGTCTGGATATGAGCCTGTTTCTGGCTTCCGGAGGCCTCGGGAGCCTGGGGGAGTCTGTTTTCACCCTCCCAGAGGCCCAAGGGAAGCCTCCAGACTCTGGGGAAGGTGAAAAATGGCCCTCCCGGAAGTTCCGATAGGCCACACCCACCATGGCCACACCCACCCAGCAACTGGGCAGAGAACCAGTTGCTGGGATTTTTGAATCCCACCCCTGCATAGTATCCTTAACTTGATCATTTGTAAACTTAGCGGCTCTTTTTTACCCAAGATGTTAAACTCTCTTGCAAACCCAACTCTGATCCAATGTGAAGCACAAGCAGGGATCATTTGTGGATTCCATAGCCTGGTTAAACATGTTGCCTAACACAATCCTAGTGCACACAGTACAATGTGAAATGTTTGGCTAGATTTGGGAAATCCAGATTGAAATTATAAATTCCCTGTCAGGCTCCAAGTTCACTCGGAGCCCGTCAGCTCTGAATATGCCTCGCAGCAAGTCAGCTGGCCATGTCACCTTACCTCTGCTGTTGCCAGATCTGTATTTCTGCTTGTGTGCTGGCTGATGTCTTTGGAATGACTCAGCAGAGCTGAGGATGGATTGTGCAACAACTGCGGGGCTGCTGGAAATGGCTCTTTTCATGTACTGATGTGGTGCATATTGTTAAAAGGGGTTGGGGCACACATAGGTGGTAATTAAGATTTAGGTTAAAACATGGTGAAGGTGGTACCAGGTGAGGATCAATTAGTGAGGGTCCGAATAGGATAGGTATGTAGACGTGTTACAGGGTCAATAGCATTTAGGGATAATGGGTTAGGCATGGCCACTAGAACTGGATATAGGCCTGTGTGTGGTAGGGTGTGTCTCATGATAATGGTGATAAAAGGAAAGGGAGCAAACTCAAACCCAACCCTAACCTTGCCTGGCTTTTAACCCTTCTTGTCAGAGAAGAGTATTTGTTGCTTGCTGAGCTAACGAATAAACCACCATTGCACTACAAAAGAGCTGGGGTTTGTATTCATTTCAGGACAAATCTTCAATACTCAAGGACTGGCTGAGATTTCCTAGGTCCAATCAGTGATTCTATAACCACTGATTATGCTACCTTACTCCATCCCATATTACGTGATTGTCACCTGAGAGATTAAAATAAGATGAGACTTATATGCAAAGAAGTTCTTGACTTACCGTTCAAAGTTACAAGGGCACTGAAACAAGTGACATAATCTTTTTTCACACTTATGACCGTTGCAGTATCCCCATGGTCATGTGATCCAAATTCAGATACTTGGCAACTGGTTCCTATTTATGATGGTTGCAGTGTCCCAGGGTCATGTGACCCCTTTTGGCAACCTTCTGACAAGCAAAGTCCACGGGGAAGCCAGATTCCCATCACAATTATGTCACTAAGTTCACAGCTGCAGTGATTTGCTTAACAAATGTGGCAAGAAAAGTCATGAAATGAGGCCAAACTCCCTTAGCAAATGTCTCACTTAGGAACATAAATTTGGGGCTCAATTGTGGTCCTAAGTTGAGGACTACCTCCATGTTCCTTTAAATCACTAAACAGGTCAGGTATAATAACTCACATAAATTAATGGGTATGGAATACATTCATCATGAGCAGCTTGAAGAGACTGGAGAATGAAACAGTGGCTAGCCACTGACACGAATAAAATTAGGTGAGACCAGGCTCAGAAAGAATAACTGTGAGAGGAACCTTGGAGTCTTAGTGGATGATTGCTTGAATATGAGCCAGCAGTGTGCAGCAACAGCCAAAAAAGCTAACAAAATCCTGGGTTGTATAAACAGAGGCATAGAATCAAGTTCACATGAAGTATTAGTACCACTTTATAAAGCCCTAGTAAGGCCACACTTGGAATACTGCAGCCAATTTTGGTCACCACCTTATAAAAAAGATGTTGAGACTTTGGAAAAAGTTCAGAGAAGAGCAACTAAGATGATCAAAGGCCTGGAGACAAAATCATAGGAAGAACGGTTGCAGAATTTGGGCTTGGCTAGTCTAAAGAAAGAAGAATCAGGGGCGACTATAATAGCAGTATCCCACTATTTGAGGGGCTGCCACAAGAAGAGGGGATCAAATTATTCTCCAAAGCACCAGAAGACAAGATAAGAAACAATGGATGGAAACTAATCAGAGAGAAGCAAGCTGGAATTAAGGAGAAATTTCCTAACAGGGAGGACAATTAACCAGTGGAACAGCTTTGCCTTCAGAAATTGTGAGCACTCCATCACGGGAGGTTTTTAAGAAGAGACTAGTCAGCCACTTATCTGAAATTATATAGGTTCTCCTGCTTGAGCAGGGGGCTAGACTAGAAGACCTCCAAGGTCCCTTCCAGCTCATTCATTCTATTAAAAAAAAGATTTTTTTTCAAGGTGTGCTAGATGACACTAAAATAAAAGGTGCGTTTTAGTCCCGAGAAAGCCTCTTACTATCCCTCACCTTAAACAAAAGAATGTCTGCATGAAACTACATGTTAACTCAACCTTCACAAGGTTCAGGAATGAACCTGGCACCTTTGGTCTGAGCTGACCCTGCGCTATAGCCCCTTTTGCTGAACACGGAGCAAGTCAGAATTGTTGCAATCTCTCCTTAATGAAGAAAAGTTCCAAGCCGATAGTGATGGGATTAGTCACTGGGGAAAAACAATCAGCAGCTGGATGGAGGTTGCCTATACAGACTCACCTAGCTGGTCAAGCAGTCAAAATTCTTATTTGGCAAAAAGGATTGGCTTTGTAACCTTGCTCACTCGGGCATAGCTGGCCACGTGTCAGCCGTTTGAATCTCCTGAACTCCCTCAGCAAGAATGAAACGGGGGAGCGGGGGAGTTTTTTTTTTTAACTCTTGATAACAGCAGAAAGAAACCAGTTAGGAACCAGACAACAAACACATTTTATCCCTCACAACACAGGAAGTGTCCTATGCATTTACTGTAGATTTGCATTTGACATTAGGCAATGAAGAGAAGAGCAACTCAGTTGATTAACGTCCTGGAGACTAAAACATAGAATAACAGAGTTGGAAGGGACCTTGGAGGTCATCTAGCCCAACCTCATGCTCGAGCATGAGAGTCTATTCTAAATATGAGCCTCTACATATAAAGAACTGCGGGATTTGAGTTTCGATAGTTTAAAGAAAAGACGAATTAGGGGCAACTTGGTAGAAGTATTCCAATATTTGAGGGGCTACCACAAAGAAGAGGGGGAGGTCAATCTATTTTCCTAAGCACCAAAAGGCAAGAGGGATGGAAACTAATTAAGGACAGAAGCAACCTGGAATTATGGAGAAACTTCCTAACAGGGAGGACAATTAACCAGTGGAACAACTTGTCTCCAGAAATAGTGGGCGTCCCATCACTGAATGTTCTTAAGAACCGACTAAACAGCCACTTGTCCGAAAATAGTATAGGTTCTCCTGCTTGAGCAGGGGACTGGACTAGAAGACCTCCAAGGTCCCTTCCAGCTCATTGATTCTATTAAAAAAGAAACTTTCTAACAGTGAATTGGTGGAACAACTTACCTTCAGAAGTTGTGGGTGCTCCAACATTGGGGGTCTTTAAGAAGAGACTGGACAGGCACTTAAGTGGAATGATATAGGGTCTCCTGCTTGAACAGGGGGCTGGACTAGATGACCTCCCAAGTACCTTCCAGCTCTATTCTGATTGATTAGCTTACTGCTCATGGATCAATGGTGGATTGGTTGAGGTAGGGTTATGGTTGAAGGTTAAAGCTGAGTTGCGGGTTGTGTGACTTAAACTTTTGATACAGTCAGCACGATAGTCAACTCGCCGTTGTCTAGATGTTTTTGAGTTCAGTGAGGAGTACACGGGAGAGGGCATATTGCTATATGGTTAGGTCAGGGCGAGAACGGAGGTTCTTATGGTTGGTGTTACTTTTGGCAAGTGAATTTATAGTATAAATGAATTTACGTTTGCTTGATTCATTTTTGCAAATGACCCTGCAGAAGCGTGAGGCCACAGAGCCATCTCTGTTTTTGAGCTCTCAGCCAACTTCATCTAGTTATTCCTCTCCAGGAGAATGAAATATATGTGTATACATATATTGTTCAGAAAATAACCAAAGAGATGGTTGGAAACTAATCAAGGAGAGAAGCAACCTGAAATTAAGGAGAAACTTCCTAAAAGTGAGGACAATTAACCAACACTTCAGAAATTTGTGAGCGCTCCATCACTGGAGGTTTTTAAGAAGAGACTGGATGCTTGTCACTTGTCTGAAATGGTATAGGTCCTGATGCTTGAGCAGTGGGCTGGACTAGAAGATCTCCAAGGTCCCTTCCAGCTCTATTCTATTCTAAGTACTCCGGAGGGAACATAGCGTGCAGTAAAAGCAGAAGTGGTACAGAAGTATCCCTTTTCTACTCTTGGAGTAAAATCTATTGTGTCATAAGAAAAAGAGATGAATAATAGCATTAAGAAATCAAAATAACATTTTAAATTTCATTTCAATAAAATGCAATGAAGTAAATATTAAATAAAATATTAAAAATGCAAAACAGAATTATAAGGAAAACAAGAAATCGCCGATGAACAAATGTTAAAGAACTAAATATAAACATGCACGTGCATTCACAAATACACACACGCATGTTTAGTCACTGTGTATTTAACTTGCAACTTAAATGGAACACACAATCACTGAAGTGAGTCCTTGGAAAGCTTGGCAATCCGAGCGGTAACATTTTAAATAGATTTGCACAGCAGATCGCAAGAAGAATCAATAGTGTGAGGCTTTTCTCAGAGGTCCCATCACAAGCTTCTTGGAGTTAACCTCGCTGCTATGCCAGGTCCCAGATGTGTGAGGCTAAGGGTCAAACTTGATGTTACTTTAATTGAGTGATTAGCAACCCTGCCTGCTTTTTCAAAGAATTAAGTCCTGGAGGTGGGGCCCTTTTCATTAAAGCCACAGTGTGTTAGAAGTTTTCTCCATTCCCTACACAGCAACAGTCCAAATGAAAATGCTGCACAAAAACTAGTCCTCCCAAAAAAATGAAAGAAAAGTTCTGATCTTTACCAAAAGAAACCTCCCTCTCTCTCTCCCTCCCTCCCTCTCTCTCTCCCTCCCTCCCTCCCTCCCTCTCTTGCGGTTACTTGCTGCATTGGGTACCAAAAAAAAAATAAAAAAATAGTGAGCCTAAACTGCAGAGAACCAAGATAAAACTCCTCAAAGCATTTTCGGCTTGCTAAAAAATGCAATCAATCAGAAGATAGTTGGAAGGGACCTTGGAGGTCTTCTAGTCCAACCTCCTGCTCAAGCAGAAGATCCTATACCATTTTAGACAAGTGGCTGTCCAGTCTCTTTTTAAAAGCCTCCAGTGATGAAGCATCTACAAATTCTGATGGCAAGTCGTTCCATTAGCTAGAATAACGCAGAATAATTTTATTGTCACTTTGAATGCACACTAATGGTCAGACATTAAAAATATACACTGCATAAACATGACAATAAAATTATGCATACCCTCTTTCTCCAACAATACGGCCTCCCCAATAGGAAGTCCCAGCATGTTTTATAGGCATGAAATGAAATTAAGCCCCTCCCCCAAATTAAGGCCTATATTAAAACATGCGAAATGGGTGGAATGGTGGGGGGGGGGTTGCCATTAGGAAGTACTTTTTTGGCACACCTGGATATGGTGCTGCCTGCGTTGACCCCGATACAAAGTGCCCCACCAATGTCGAGGTCAACATCCAAGCTGTCGCCACCCTCCCGAAGATGCAAGGGGAATTAAGTCACCCCCGAAAAGACGGCCTAGCCATTTTTTCGGGGCTCAAAAAAAAAATAAGACCCAGCCTTATTATATGAGAAACATGGTATACATATATTATACATATATTATACATATATTACATGATACAGAGAAACAACACAGTCTAATTCAGATGTATACATGTCCATGGCAAGAAAAACTAACCTTGCAAGTTTACTTGATGGATGGCATAGGGAACAAAGCTGTTACGGAATCTGATAGTCCTGCTAGAAATACTTCGAAACCTCCTCCCAGGGGGGAGCAACAGAAACAGACCGTGAAGTGGGTGTGTGGGGTCTCTAACAATGCTTAGAGCTCTAAGCACAGAGTGCTTATAAGCAGCATCCTGAATAATGCAAAGCGGGCTTCCTATAATCTCCACTGTCCTTACCACTCTCTGTAGGGACTTTCTATCTGAGGCACGGCTGCCACCAAACCAAACAGTGATGCATTTTGTTAAAACACTCTCAAAGCATTCTCTGAAGTTGGTTTCCAGGATGATTCTGGAAATCAAATTGTCAGCTGCCACTTTATGCTGACTTGCATTTCATTGCTATGCCATGATCATGCTCGGGGAAAATGAAACTAAGTGCTGTATCTCCTCCAGATGCTGCCTCAAGGTCACCCAACTGGAAGAAGGAGGGAGCCACTGCCAAAATGTGCTTGGACTGACCGTTACGGAAACAGCTTACCTGAACCTAATTGGTAAAACTGAGGTGGGCAAAGATAAACACTGAAGGGAGGGGAAAAGTAGGGATTTTGGTGTACAATTCTCAGTCCTGGCTTTGCAATACGGCAATAACTTGAACTCTAATAAAGCATATCTTTCTCAACAAATGGAGAAAAATGGTTTCTAATTAGAGGGTTTAAGTTGTGGCAGGTCCAACACAAACTCCAAAGAAGGATCATAGACAAACTCTTCTATCCCAAACAAGGAATTGTTTCTAATAGAAAATGCCCTTTCAAGGAAAGTTAGATATCCTGTGCAGGTAGTGGAAGAGACGGGTAAGTCTCCAAGCTCCCTGCTTATTTAATTATAATATATTAATTAGATGAAAAGGATAGTTGCTCCACATGGCAATTAACCTCTGGGCCTGTAATTTTAGGGCCATAAATACTAATCAAAGGATACTGCAGGATGGCATTTTGTAACTTCTACATTTTCTAGCATTCTAAGAAAGCTATCGTCAGTCAAGTAAAGATGAATGGTGTAATTAATAGCACCAGTGATATACCAGAGACCTCGATACATCATTTTTGATTTTCAGAGAATCACTCTGAGCTCAACTATTAGGAGCTTTGCGTTTTTGAAAGGGGAAGGAGTTTTCCCTTTGTATGGTTGAATAATGCATAAACTATTCACATAGGACACAGACAATTTGGGAGGGAAATGAGAAGACATTACGTTGCCTTCTTCTACTTAGCTGCTGCCATAATAAAATTTAGAAGATGAGGAAAAAATTCATCTTGTTTCAACTCAAAACTGAGAAGTTAAGAGCGACGGGAATTATATATATGTAGATATTAGTGAAAAGGCAAAATATACATGTAAGAATATTATTATAAGAATAGTATATCAGACGAAAGGAAAAAAATGAAAATACTAATATGTAACTATGAGTGATACTGAAACACTGTAAAGATTGGAAATGTGGTATAAATGTTGGAAAATGTGCAATAAAAATAAAATAAAATAAAATCTGAGAAGTTGGGATCTCCTCTTCTTTTGAGGCTGGTTCCAGTTGGTATTAGTATAAGGTAAGTGATTCAGCCCTAGATCCTTGCATTGCAGAGTATTTCAAGGCTCAGTCTCTTCCACTCTTATTTAACGTCAACCTGAAGCTATTGGGTGACACCATTCATCGGCACAAGATCAAGGATAAACAGTTATGCTGATGATACTCAGTTATACCCTTCTGCTCATGACTGTTCGAGTAATGACACTGAGGTTCTTCCCCAGTGCATGAAAACAATGCCATTGTGGAGAGAAGAACAAGGTTCAACTCGTATTAGCAAGACCTACCTGTGGTTTTAGGGATTCCCAGATCTGGATACATTCCATCCTTATCTCTGGATGGAATAGCACTCCACCAGGCAGATTTAATCTGTAATTCGGGATTCTTCTTGAGCTCATAGTTGGAGGATCTTGGCACAAATCCAACTTGTGTACCACTTACTGTTGTTCTCGATTGGGGAGGGGGCTCCAATCATGGTCATTCTCTTTACACCATGAGAAAGGAGCGTATCATGGTCATTCTAAGTTGGGCTACTGCAATGTGCAGTAGGCTATTCTTGAAAAACATTTGAAAGCTACAGCTGGTCCAGAATGCAATGGCACAGCAGTTTTTGGTGTATAGACACATAATATTGCTGCATGAGCTTCATTTGATTCCAGTATGATTCCGGATTCAAGGTGCTGATTGTCATCTTTGATGCCCTGCATGTCTGAGAGTCAGGTACTTGCAGGACTGCCTGACTCCAAATGTTTCTGTCCATCCCAACAGATCTACTATGGATTCTTTCTGTGACACAGAGTCCAGGAGGCATACCTACTTTGCTGAAATACTTAACCTTTGGAATAGTCTCTCCTGTTGGCTTTGCGGAATAGAAATAAAAGAAAAGAGAGTACGGTAGATGTAAGTTCTCTTGTCAAGGTATCAAAGGGTGAAACATTGACCCTAGAACCTCTAGGTAAGGTTCAGAACCGACTCTGATAGACCCCTTCCTAATTCACTGGAGTTTAAGGGAGACAAGAGGAGGAGGAGACAAGGAGGAAGAGGAGAGAGACAAGGAAGGGGAGACGAGGAGAACAGGAGAAGGAGGAAGAAGGAGGAGACAAGGAGGAGGAGGAGAAGAGAGACAAGGAGGGGGAGACAAGAAAGAGGAGACAAGAAGGAGAAGACAGACAGGAGGAGGAGGAAGGGAGGAGGAGGAGAGAGGAGATATAACACTATCACACTTATAAGTTTTTACTTGCTCTAGCCCATCTCAATAAAAATAACTTTAGCCTTCTTATAGAGCTGATTTCTTGGTCTGATCTACCTATAGCTTGCTGGCCTGCTTTTTCCCTCAGGCAATGATGTCAGGATGTTATTGGAGACTGGTATATCTGTTTGTTATGTGCTATGAGGCAGTTCTATCAGGAGTCTTATTTTTTACTTTTAATTATGTGTTGCCTTCTGGCTTTTATGCTGTGTTATTTTATGCATGGTTTTGTTGGGTGTCCAGAGTTATTGGGTTAAGATGAGCAGCCATATAAATTCTTTAAATCAATCAATACATTACAGGGAAATTGCAGTCAGGAAGAAACCTTTGTAAAGGACCTTTTACTGCTGCAGGATATATTTGCTGATTACTAAACAAAAACAGTCACCAAAATTAGATGCACTGGGTCCGTTGCACATTTTTCAAAAGTAATTCAAAAGAAATTATCTTTAATCTCTTAAATAAAAACAGAATATGTAGATTTTCAGGGGTACAGGTAAGTAGGTCTTGGCATGTTTGGGTCTTTTCCTGTGTAAGATTAAGAGTATCTTGGCGACGTTTTGATGAGGTCCCATTCGCCATCTTCAGGCTGGTGCTTTCGGCTTTGTGCTTATGTGACCAAAGCGTGATCAGAGAGACAGTAGCTCATGCTTTGCTCGCACAAGCACAAAGCTGAAAGCACCAGCCTGAAGATGGCGAATGGGACCTCATCGAAACATCACCAAGATACTCTCAACCTTACATGGGAAAAGACCTGAACATGCCAAGACCATTAATAAGGACACTAGACAGAGTGGAGGAAAAACCGGAGTCAGGAGGAACAGATGAAAACTAGCCCCAGGACATAAATTAGATCTGCAAATGTAAAATCAAACTGAGATTTTGAAGTTAAAAAAGAACAAAGATCCCTAGCTCCTGAATTCAGCAATGATCCCATGACCTGGGGACACTGCGGCCATCATAAATACATGCTAGTTGTCACATGTCTGAAAATTGATCATGTGGCCATGGGCATACTGCATCGTGTGAAAAAAGGTCATAAGTTACTTTTTTTCAGTACCATTGTAACTTCAAATTGTCATTAAACAAATGGTTGTCAATTGAGGATTACCTATATAATTATGTAGATAATTGTTTAGTCTGGCAAGATTCTGTCTATAAGTGAACAATAAAGATTACTCCATGTGTCATTCTTGGTTCTTGGGAGTAAGACAGTCACCACGGTTCTTAGACAAGATAGATATTTAGCTCCATTCCTGCCCAAATCTGACATTCCCCTTTTCTCCTATATTTTGTATTTTGAAATTAGGGATTTGCTGAATGACTGCCTCTATGTCCAGTTCATGTAAATCTAATTGATTCGTGTAACAGAATAGACTGCACGTGCACTAATTTGTACAGCCCGAACCATCAGTGTCTTGGCTTATTTATTGCAAAGTTGGTATTGCAAAGTCTACATTAACCATTTGCTTAGGTCACAAAAACTAACTGTACCAAACCCAGGCACGCCTCTCCATGTTCTACTGTACATTTATATTCATCTCTACAGAGGGGCTATTGGGACAGGGTATCTAATGAGTTGGAAGGGATCTTGAAGGTCTCCTAGTCCAACCCCCTCTTGAACAGGAGACTCTATACCATTCCAGACAAATGTCTGTCCAATCTCTTCTTCAAAACCTCTAGTGATGGAACACCTACAAAGTCTGAAAGCAAGTTGCTCCACTGGTTGACTGTTCCCACTGTCAGAAAATTTCTCCTTATTTCTAGGTTGAACCTCTCCTTGATCAGCCTTTTTGATCTGTTATTCCTTGTCTGGCCTTCAGGTACTTTGGAAAATAGCTTGTCCCCTTCCTCTCTGTGGCAGCCTCTCAAATATTGGAAGACTGCTATCCTGTCTCCCAGGTCCTTCTCTTCACTAGACTAGCCAGGCCCAGTTCCTGCAACTGTTCTTCATATATTTTAGCCTCCAGTCTCCTCATCATCTTGGTTGCTCTCTGCTTTCTGCTAATAATCCTCACTTCCACCCTTATTTTTTTTTCTAACACTATCACTGGTTCTTAGTTCCTTACAAGGAGAAGAACTCATAACTGGAGTTCTAACGTAACTGCATATTAGCATTTTTCTGTTGAAAATAATTAAATGGGTTTCTTTTGGGGGGGGATGAGTGGGGGCAAGCTCTTTGGATTAGGGAAAAATCTACTTGACACTGTTTGAACACTATTTACTGCATGCCTGACTAAGAATCCTGTGATTTCTTTTGCTTAATGAGGAAAAAAAATGTGCTGATATATTGCGAATCTAATTAAATTATGAACTAAAAAGGTACACTTGTGCTTTGCATTGATATCACACAAGGTTAGGTCTTGTAAATTAGATGAAAACTCCATTAATAATCAAGCAAAATATGGTCATCTGCATTATACTTTGTGTTCCTTCCATTCATATTATCATAATTTTACACTTCTGGTGCTTCACAATTGAGCAATGATTACTTTGCTAAATACTTAACATGAGTTTGATAAAACAGCCCCCTGAGGAATATAAGGGGAGAAAGTCATTTCTATTTAGCAAAGGTGGGGGGGGGGAGAATATTTTTTCACATTAGGCTGCATAAGGTATTATAAACTCAATTATCACTGTATGAAAGACACGTATAATAAAGTAACAACAATTAAACAGGAGCCAAATTAAACAGGCACCATGGATGAAAATGCCTTTCCACAAGAAACATGAGTGCTTCTAAATTGCAAAGAAGGAAAAAACCTAGAGGGAGAATAACATTACAGAATCTCTTCAGAAATAAGAGATTTAATTCTTCTTATCTTGTGCAAATACCTCAGGAGGTATTAATGTGATAAACTAAAGGGCTAGATTTGGGGCAATCAGACTGGCCTATTTCAAAGCCTTGTCTGTTCTACAGACTTCCGTATTATAAATCCTGCCCAGTTTCTGCACAAATCTGATTTTATTTCTCAAAAAAAAATCTGTGTTTTAAACATACACTCCTATTTTCTCTCCTAACTTTACATTTATGCGTTGACTCTGTCCTAAGATATACAGGCCTGTTTCCCTTTTATCTGATTATTTTTGTATTTTGCCCATCAGCATTTGCAGCAGTGAAAGCGAGTTCACTGCATTTTAATATATCCATTGTTTATTTTTGGTTTTTTATACCCTCAATCTAATCTGCTCATTACAAAATTCTATGAAGATATTAATCCCCTAAGTGTAAACAAAATTAGTCTGCTTTCAAATAATGAACAAATAAACACCATGAATACAGCTATGAGGCACTAAATTCTGGAAACCATCGTACAGACAATTTGGAGCAACTAAATTTTACAATTTCAGCACAATTCTGTTCAATTCAGCATTGATTCCCTCTCATCAACATATGACATGCATATGCACATTAATTAATGAAATAATCATAATAACAGCAATCTAGGACTGCATCACAATTTGTTGTTTGTGTGTGTGTCTGTGTGTGTGTGTCGTGTTTCAGTGTCTGCATTAGCAAAGTAGTAAAATCCTGATAAAATAAGAGGAAAAAGTAAAGATTTCCCCAATGTGTCCAACACAAGGGGACAATACTCATCTCCATTTCTTCACCAAGAGAACCAGCGTTGTCCGAAGACACTTCCATGATCATGTGGCCGGCATAATTATTCACTGAGGTGCACAGAATGCTGTTACCTTCCCACTGAAATGGTGCCTATTTATCTACCTGCACTTCCATGCTTTCAAACTGGTAGATGGGCAGAAGCTGGGACAAGAATGGGAGCTCACCCCGTCTCATAGTACTTGGGTCTCAAACTGCCAACCTTCTGGTCCACAAGCCCAGCATCTTAACCAGAGGTGGTATTCATCCAGTTCTGACCAGTTCTGGAGAATTGGTAGTGGACATTTTGAGTAGTTTGGAGAACTGGCCAATACCACCTCTGGCTGGCCCCACCCCTATTGACTGACTGGCCCCTATTCGCTGCCTCCCATCAAGTCCCAGCTGATCAGCTGGGTCTTCTTTGGTTGCCCTGCACAGGAGAATGGGGCTGGAAAGCAGGTTAGCAGGATGGGGAGGGAATGGAGATTGTTACAGTATCCTTCCCCTGCCACACCCACCAAGCCACACCCACCAAGCCACACCATGCCCACCAAGTCACGCCCACAGAACTGGTAGTAAATTTTTTTGAATCCCACTACTGATCTTAACTGGTAGATCACCACGTCCCCTTTCCTGATAAAATGGATGCAGAAAAAACAAATTATGTGAAGACCCAGGTCTCTGGAAAATGGCCTAATGCTGTAAAAGATAGAATGGAGGAGGAGGAGGAGGAGGAGGAGGAGGAGGAGGAGGAGGGGGAGGAGGAGGAGGAGGAGGAGGAAAGTATCAATAGCAAAGTGGATGGATTCAGTTACAGGAGTGATAAAGGATTTGGAAGACCTGAAGGACCAAATTTGAGACACATTGTCATGGAGAAAAATCTATCTAGGTTGTCTCTAGACGTCAACAGTGACTTGATGTTATACAATCATAAGCAGGCAATCCAACCAGTTTCAATAGGGGTAGAAGTTTCTCCTTGATGACTCCTTGAGTAGAGTATTGATTGTTAGAGTCAGCCCCTTCTCATCAATCTGAGCCTTGGTTGCTGGAGGGGATGAATTCTAATCTGTTTCTTTCCCAGCTTTATTTTTTTATTTGAATGGTGTGTAAATGTGGTTTGTCTCTTCTATCTGTTGATGGATGAATGTCTGAATGTCAAGCTTCTAAGAAATCTCTAGGATTTTTAGATTTGGCTTAGTTTAAGATGCTCACAGTTGCCCTGTTGAAATTGATTGAGATTGTGAGATTAAAAAGTTTTCATGGGGTCTTTTGACTGCTAGTTGATGTTCATGGATGCTACTCTTCTACCTGTCTTTCATACAAAGTGCCTGTTATAATCCTTGCACTATATGTTGTAGAAGATGCTTGATTGTTCCTCCTCCTCCTCATTTCTCCTCCTCTTTCTTCTTCTTCTTCTTCTTCTTCTTCTTCTTCTTCTTCTTCTTCTT
>NW_020769332.1:4154566-4195564 GCF_900518735.1 Pseudonaja textilis | reverse complement strand
TCTTCTTCTTCTTCTTCTTCTTCTTCTTCTTCTTCTTCTTCTTCTTCAAGGCTGCTTCATAAAGCATGGAAAAGAGATGTTACATCCATGTCTTTAAATGGAGTAAGCTTAAGCTATGCCATGATAAGGAAGGTTGACATTTTACAGATATTTTGTAAAGATTAAAAAATTATCTTTTCCTTGAAAAAGATGCTTTTTTGTATAATAATAAAATTTTAAATCTGGCAAACATTGACAGAATTTTTAACATACAGCAACAGAATTTAGTTTAGAGAAATGTGCTACAATAGCAATAAATCAGGGTAAAATAATGAACAGCAGTAGAATTGAAAGGCTAAATTTCCGAAGCATCATGATGGAGACCACAGGTATCTGGGCATTTTACAATTGAATAATACCAAGCACGGATAAGATAAAAATGTGATTAGTAAAGAATACATACAGTACAGAAAGTAACTAACTAGCTAAAGACAAAGTTGAATGGTGGGAACACCATTAAAGTGATAAATACCTGGGCCATACCTGTGATGCAATATATATCGCTAAATTTGTTAACTAGACATGAACTGAACTGGACAGTTTGAACTGAAAAGCAAGAAAACTGATGATGATTCACTATGCATTGCATCAATATTGATAGATTATACCTTCCTGTAGAAATGGAGGCAGAGGATTGTTCCAACTGCCAAGGAAGAAAAACATGCATTGTCTATGTAAAAGAAAGCCAAGAAAGAAAGCCATTAATGCAAGCTCCAAATGGGAACTTAATAAATGTACAGGGAACAGAAAGGAATATAAAAATAACGTAATAAAGCATGAACAGAAGGCTGGCAAGGAAAAGCATTATATGGTTAATTTTTACAAATGGTATAGGGGAAAGTAGATAAAGATGAAACCTGGCAATGGTTTATAACTAGAAGATTAAAAAATAAATAAACAGAAGGCTTGATTTTTGACTGCATAAGAGTGAGCTATTTTGGGAGCAGCCGAAAAAGCCAATGCAATCCTAAACTGCATTAACAGAGGGATACAACCAAGATCAAGTGAGGTACTACTACCACACTATAAAGCCTTAGTAAGGCCACACCTACTGTAGAGTACTGCATCCAATTTTGATCACCACACTATAAAAAAAGTTGTTGAGACTCTAGAAAAAGTGCAAAGAAGAGCAATCAGGATGATTAGGGGACTAGGGGCTAAAACATACAATGAACGGTTACAGGAACTGGGCATGGCTAGTCTAGGGAAGAGAAGGACCAGGGGACACAGGATAGCAGCATTCCAATATTTGAGGGATTGCCACAGAGAGGAGGAAGCTACTTTCCAAGCTACTTTCCAAGGCACCTGAAAGTCAGAAGGAATAATGGATGGAAATTAAACAAGGAGAAATTCAACCTGGAAATATTTTATTTATTTGATTTGTCAATTGCTTACAAGATAATAGATATAAGTATAAACATGCGTAAGAATACAGGAAATAGGTACGAATAAAAGGAGACAATAGGACAGGGACAGTAGGCACGATGGTGAGCTTATGCACGCCCCTTACAGACCTCTTAGGAATGGGGTGAGGCCAACAGTGGTTAGTTTAAGGGTAAAGGAGTGGGGGTTTGAGCAGGTGACAGAGTCAGGTAGTGAGTTCCAGGCATTGACCACTCTGTTGCTAAAGTTGTATTTCTGCAATCCAGTTTGAAGCGGTTTACATTGAGTTTCTATCTGTTGTGTGCTCTTGTATTGTTGTGGTTGAAGCTGAAGTAGTCATTGACTGGTAGGACATCGTAGCAGTTAATTTTATGTGCTACACTTGAGTCTAACTGTAGGTGGCATAGTTCTAGGTTGTCCAAGCCCAAAATCTCAAGCCTGGTGATATAGGATATTCTGTTGCGAGCAGAGGAGTGTAGTACTCTTCTCGTGAAATACTTCTGGACTCACTCAATTGTATTAATGTCTGATATGCAGTGTGGATTCCAGACTGATGAGCTGTATTCGAGTATTGGTCTGGCAAAAGTTTTGTATGCTCTAGTTAGCAATTCAATATTTCCGGAGGAGAAGCTTCATAAGATTAGATTTACAATTCTTAATGCCCTTTTGGCAATGGTGTTGCAGTGAGCTCTGGCACTTAGGTCATTTGATATGAGAACTCCAAAGTCATTGACAGAGTGAGGATCATCAAGGTCATATCCACCTAGTTTGGTGTACTGTTTTTTTTACCAATGTGTAGGACAGAGCATTTGTTGGTCAAGATTTGGAGTTGCCAGGTGTTTGACCATTCAGACACCTAATCAAGATTGCTTTGAAGGATAGTAGCATTGTCAGTGGTGTTGAATAGTTTTACATCATCCGCAAAGAGGATGCAGTTGCTTATAAGGTTATCACAAAGGTCATTTATATAAAGAGGGTGGGTCCTAGAATGCTGCCTTGGGGAACACTCCTGTTAACTGGAGCAAGGTTTGATATAGCGCTCCCTGTTTTTACTATTAGTTGCCTGTTTGACAGGAATGCAGTAATTCACTTATGGAGGGATCCAGAAATGCTGTAAGAGTTCAGTTTTAACAGTAGTTTGTTGTGTACCACTGAATCAAAAGCTTTGCAGAAGTCTATGTAAATAGCATCTATAGCTTTACCCTGGTCCAGTAGAGTAGTCCACATGTTTTTGCAGTGTAGGAGTTGTAGATTGCAGGACAATTTTTTCCTGAAACCAAATTGTTTTTTGGAGAGTAGGTTGTTTGACTCTAAGTGGAGAGTGATGAATTGGTTAATGATCGATTCCATGACTTTGCATGTGACACAACACAGTGAGATTGGTCTGTAGTTTTCAACCAGGCTGGGGTCACCTTTTTTGAAGATAGGAATGACCATAGCTAAAGACCATAGGTTTGATAAGGAGCTGGTTCTGAATGATATCTCATGTAATGCTTAGAGGTTCTGCTACGGCAGAGGAGAGCTTTTTTAAGAAGTATGCACATAATCCATTGGGGCCAATAGAGAATTTTTCTGACAGCGAGAGAAGTTCAGGAAGCTAAAACTGGAATTACTACCTTCTAATACCAATTTTTTCCATTCTTTATAGCCTCTCTATCTGCTCATACTTCCCAATCTGGAAAACACCTATTGAAGTTTAAAGGGAAGTGAAGGACACAAGGGTGCAGAGGGAAGACTGGGAATCAAATCCTTGGGCCCATTTATACACAGGCCTTTGCCATTGTACCACTAAATAAGGGCAAGGACATCAAATTCCACTCCTGAGAATTTGCCTTTGAGCTTTTTTATCCGGTAACAGAAAACCTAGAAATAAATCCATTGAATTGTGTAAGAACCGGTATAGAGAATGTGAAACAGATTTTCTGTGCTACATTTTGCCGTACAATTTTTTTCTCTCTCTCTTTATGCCCTGGTTCTAACCTGATTTTATAACCAAGCCTAAGGGAGAAAAAAAATCCATTTCCAGTCATTTGAGAGCCAGTCAAGTGAGCTCAGAATCCTAAATCGCATTATAATGTGGGGATTTTCTCTCCTTGTGCATGTGTTTCAAATGCCTTCTAATCTGACTTTGAAAAAAAAAAGACCTTTGGCTCATTCCCCAGCCATTCCCGCTTTTCATTCAAAGATGCAAACACTTTGCAAAAGAGGAGGAGGGGATGACACTTCTGAGTGTTGGACAAATTAAACATTCCTCTCTACTTGTTCCGGTGGTTGTGCAAAAGATTTGCAAAAGATTTTCCAAGCATCTCCATGATGGCATCCCCAGAAATGTACCTGGAAAAATGTCTTGATTGGACCCATTCAATCTATATGCAGATGAGGGTTCATCTGACTGATAATTTGGAGCCCGCTGAATGAGACCAGAACTTCACTGTCCAGGCCCATAAACATTTACAAAATTATATCTGTGAAAATATAAAGCAATGGTAACTCTATTTTAACCTCTGTGTTAACCGAAGACAATTTACTGGAATATTATGTAAGAATTCTGTGCATTGTTCTGTATGTTCTTTTCTGTATGTTCTTTTAGGACATTGTAGAAGGTCATATATTTGGCAGGTCAAACTGTCCTGTGTCATGTTAATTATGGAGATTACTGGAAATGGAAACAGGTAAACAGGATGAGGATAGTACAATAGTAGGGTGTTGCGCAGGGTGATGTGCAGCTGGATAGATGGTAAACCCGGAAAGGGGCATAGACTATATATTTGAAACTGTATATAAATCCCAGCCTTCCTAGGAAAAAAATGTCTTCTGTGGCTCTGCCTGTGAGCCTTTTGCAAAAGCTCCACAATAACGCTCTTATTCATTGTTCAAGAGTCTCCAGTCATATGAAAACCCGAAAGGTTGATTTTTATCACATGATGTATATTTACAGTGACTTGCAGATCAACCTTAAGAAGATAGCCAATTAAAAAAAGGTAATAAAATAGAAAATAAGAGTATTCAGCAAAGGATTTTCTCCTTGTTTTTTCCTACTAAAAAGGATTCTCCCCATTGTTTCCTCCTGTTAGCAAAACTTGACCCAAAACGCATTGTATTCCTTTGGAATAGATAATTGAGGAACATCTTTGCAGCATAATAGTTCTCCTGGTGTGAAGTTTCTCTCCTCTCTGTCTCCTATAATACAATACTTGAGTGTACAGATTACTGTTTTGGCATGATATCCATAGTCCTGGATCCTCTTCCGTTCTTGACTGATTGCTTCCCAAATGACTTCATTGTCAGGTCCTGAAAAGGCTTTCCAAATCAGCAGTAACTGAAAGGACTTCAAGAGCATTTCAAAGCCTACAATTCTACGATCTGAAGATATCCAGTTGAATTTTTTTTTTAAAAAAAACAGCATTCCATAAACAGATATGGAAAATCTCCTTGGCTTATTTTACAAATCTAGAGCACTTTGTGTACCTCTCTCTCCTTATCATTGGTGAGCTAGCAGGGATGACTGAAATCACTGTAGGAACGGGGACAAAATATTCAGCACATCCAAGGAAGATTATAGTTGTTGCATTCTTACGTTTCATGAAGATTTGAGGACTTATTCTTAGAAAGGAAAACTTGTCCTTCCTTAATTCACTACGTTGGTGATACATTTTGGATGAGCAATACAGGGGATGTGGCATATGGGGGTTGCCTTATTATCATACAATGCACAGATTAAAGTGAATTCCCACAAGGAAACTTGCTCGGGGATAATTTGTGTGTTTTCATCGCCAGGAAAATCTATCCTGCCTAAGACAAATAATTTTTTTTGATGGAGATTCTTGGGTAGTGTTTATATTTCATTTCTAAACTATATGAAATGATCAAGGTTTGTTTTGGGGGGTAGTTTGTTTGTTTACATTTGATTTTTTTAAATTTGTAATGTTTACAAAAGCCAGGAGCACAGGTATCCATTGTGTGCTAATCTTATTTTAAAAATGGGAAATATTTCCCCAAATTCCATTCCTTCCTCGTATTTTTTTTTTAAAGAATTGTGCCATTAGAATCTATCCAGTTGGATTATTATACACTATACTCTGCAAGTCATCATCATCATATGACCTTAGGCAACTGTCTCACATTGAACAAAATGTATCGGCATATATATATGGCATTCAGCTTTGTTCAGGTATTTTCCCACATCATTATAGTTGTGCTTTTAAAGTTGTAGCAACGCTTCGGCAGTATCTCATCTGTCATCATCAGGCTTCTGTATTGTGTTCGTCTGTGAGTCAGGCTTTCACAGCCGTTTCTGTTTTAAATTTGGTGCTAGCCTACTGCTGTGCCAGAATGGTTTTCTCTTCATCCTGATTGGTTGGGAGTCTTGGTCTGTCTTTATTGGTCTTGGAGTTTGCTGTGTTCTGCTTGATTGGTGTTTCTAATATCTTCTGTCTGTTTTGTGGCTTTTTTTTGTGTCTTGATTGGCTGGCAACATTGTGTTCCTGTATTGGAGGCTTTTAGTGCAGCTTGGCTCTGAGTAAATGGACGGCTATCATTTGTTAGGAAGCTAGGATTCATCTGGGTGCCTGGTTGGGGTGTGTTTGAGCTGGAGGTATCAGGGGGGATCTGTTTGTGCCCGGGTGTTTGCCTGGCTAGTGGTGTGGAGATTTTTTGTTTGTGAGTGCAGGCTTCCAAATGATTGACAGTCTAGTGGAATCATCAGTCTGTCCTAAGCAAGGGATACAATGATCTCCTCTTGAGAAACTCCTGGCCACCAAGATACTTCCCCCCCTCAATACCAAACAGGTACTTCTTCCTATTGTCTACATTCCTCAATTATCTGGCAATGGATTGTCCTTCTGGGCTTGAGTCTCATCAAAATGGGTCTCAAAACCTGGTACTTAAGTTTCAGTTTCACCAAATTCAATTCGCCCTCGCCCCGCCAATTCTTGGCTAAGCCTGAGATCTTTGAACTAGAACTTCTCACCAAGTTGGTCCCATCTCATCCTAACAATGAGGACAGTTTGCAATAGTGGTGAATAGGACAGTTAGGAATAAGGGCGGTTATGAGGAGCCCCTATCAGGAACATCTTCCTTACCCCTCTGAGCTTCCGGTTCCTCTGGTGTATATAACACCAAACTGGATGGCAACCTGGCCAAAGGGAAATTGATTTGGACAATTATGAGAAGCAATTAATATTCTCCCATTGATTATTATGGGTAGCATTCCCTCAACTTTCTGCACCAACTCAAAAAGCTCTGCCCAAGAAGCTGCTGATACAGTTTTACAGAGGAATTATTGAGTGTCGTCTGCACCTCTATTACTGTCTGGTTTGGTGCTGCAACCCAACAAGACAGACACAGACTTCAGAGAGTAATTAGGACTGCAGAAAAAACAATTACCACCAACCTGCCCTTCATTGAGGACCTGTATACTGCACGAGTCAAAAAGAGGGCTGTGAAAATATTTACAGACCCCTCACATCTTGGACATAAACTGTTTCAACTCCTTCCCTCAAAACGACACTATAGGGAACTGCACGTCAGAACAACTAGACACAAGGACAGTTTTTTCCTGAACACCATCACTCTGCTAAGCAAATAATTCCCTCAACACAGTCCAACTATTTACAAAGTCGGCATTACTGTTACTATTAATATTTTCATCACTCCTTATCGCCCATCCCCTCCCACTTGTGACTGTATGACTGTAACTTTGTCCCTTGTATCCTTACAATTTTTATTGACTGCTTCCTAGTATGATTTGATTGCTTATTGTACCCCATGACTATCATTAAGTGTTGCACCTGATGATTCTTGACTCTTGACAAATGTATCTTTTCTTTTATGGACACTGAGAGCATTTGCACCAAAGACAAATTCCTTGTGTGTCCGATCTCACTTGGCCAAAAAAGAATTCTATTCTACTCTATCACCAACAGGGGAGCAGGAACTCTGGTTGTCTTCTCACTGGTATGTTGCTTAAATGCTATGCCATTTGGATGCCAACCATTGTTTTTCCACTCATCCACAACAAGGCAACTCTGTTTGCTTGCTTGGCAAAATACAGCCCAAGCAACCAGTTTTGTCACATTTGGTTATTTTCCAAATTCTAAATTCAGAGAACACTGAGGACATGGGCCATTTCTTTCTGTTTTCACTTCTGAGGCTCCCACGTTGATGGGTTTTTCCCCTTTCCTTTTCTTCTTGTTAAGCAAAAGCCATCCTGGTTAATGAGCCAAGAGATCGAAGAAACACATGGCAAGTTATGCATAAGGATGGCATTTTTTAAAAAAAAGTAGCACTTCAGCAGGTGACAATAACTGGCTGACCTCTACGCTGGGAAGTTAAACAGAGATGGATCAGGAGGCTGTGGGTTTGATCCTAGGTGGAGGAAGATATTTCTCTCTCTGGGCACAGTGAGAATATATCTGCTGGAAAAAAAACTCCACATTGGTGACAGGAAGAGCATCCGGCCAGTAAATGCTCGGCTCCATTCAGTTGCCCAGACTCCACCCTGCAAGGGATTATGGGGTCATTAAAAGAAGATGATCTTGACATAAATAAAGGATGCTATGAGATGCCACAAATGGAGGTTAACAGGGAAGTAAAATAATAATAACAATGGCAGTATAGGTAGTCTTCCACTTGTTTAGTTTGTTCAGTGACCATTTAAAGTTACAACAGCACTGAAAAAGTGACTTAGGACCTTTTTTCACAGTTATGACCTCTGCAGCATTCCCCATGGTCATGTGATCAAAATTTGGATGCTTGGCAGCTGGTTCATATTTATGACCATTACTATGTCCCAAGGACATGTGAACCCCTTTTGTGACCCTCTGATAAGCAAAGTCCATGGGGAAGCCAGATTCACTTAACAACTGGGTGTCAGGCTCTGAGTTCACTCGGAGTCCATCAGCTCCAAATATGCCCCGCAGCAAGTCTGCTGACCATGTCACCTTATCTCTACTGCTGCTGGATCTGTATTTCTGCTTCTGTGCTGGCCCATGACTTTGGAATGACTCAGCAGAGCTGAGGATGGATTCTGCAACAACTGCAGGGCTGCTGGAAATGGCTCTTTTCATATATTGATGTGGTGCATATTGTTAAAGGGGGTTGGGGCACATATAGGTGGTAATTAAGATTTAGGTTAAAACATGGTGAAGGTGGCACCAGGTGGGGATCAGTTAGTGAGGTTCAGAATAGGGTAGGGATGTAGACATATTATAGGGTTAATAGCATTTAGGGATAATGGGTTAGGCATGGCCATTAGAACTGGGTATAGGTCTGCGGTAGCGTGTGTCTCATGATAATGGTGATGAAAGGAAAGGGAGTAAACTCAAACCCAACTCTAACTTTGCCTAGTTTTTAGCCCTTCTTGTCAGAGAAGAGTATTTGTTGTTTGCTGAGCTAATGAATAAACCACCATTGCACTACAAAGGAGCTGGAGTTTGTATTCATTTCAGGACAAATCTTCAATACTCAAGGACTGGCTGAGACTGAGCTACTAACATATCAACTGCGGTGATTCCCTTAACAATTGTGGCAAAAAGGTTGTAAAATGAGCTTAACAAATGTCTCAGCAACAGAAATTTTGGGCTCATTTGAGGTCATAAGTCAAAGGTATCTGGAGACAGCAGAATACAAGAGAAAGAAGTGGAGACAACCACAAAATCTAAAACAGAAATAGACAACTGTGGCAAAAGAAAGCAAAGATAGTACCGATAGTCAGAGGTGCCTTGGTTGCAATTGCAAAATGTCTGGAGCACCACTTGGACATCGTTGGGATTGACAAAATCCCCATCAGTCAATTGTAAAAAGGCAGCTTGACTTGGAACAGCTTACAACCTGCCACAAACCCTTTAACTCCATCAAATAGCCACATCTGCCTATCCCAGATCCTTAGGAAAAATTCAATAAATGGAGAAAAATGCCAAATCCAGTTGAAATGTCTGACTGACTGTATGATCAACCATAATAATGAGAAAAATACTTCAAACACAACAAACCTTAAAATTCAGCAACAGGGAGCCGCAGTAGCAAAGGGAGAGACATAGAGCGGAGAAGCATGCCTTAAAAATTGGGCCAGATTCTGCAAATCCCAGAAGGCTTTGGCAGGTCCCAGCCTCACCTTCATAAATCATGAGTTGCATTGATCTGCTGTAAAACTCTCCGTGTGTTCAACGAAAGCCAGTCTTCGCAAGCGACAATTGCAGTCTTGGTGGTTTAATATCTTTTATTTTCACTACAAATCTGCGGCAAGTAGAGTTTGTGCAAGGCGGGAGTGGGGATGGGGTGGAATTGAAACAGGTCCCTTAATGTATTTATGGGTAGTTCTCAAAATTAGTTTAAATTAACTAGACGGCACAAGAGTCTTTGTTTAAAATGCGAGCAAGTCGGAGAGGGGTAAAAAAAAAAAGAACCAAGAGTCGCTCGGAGAAGGTAGAAGTTGCGAGAGAAGGAGAAGAGCGCTAGGGGGGAGCTAGTAATGAGGAAAAACTCAGCAAGTGGGGGAGAACGATGCATTGGGCTGGAATCCGAGCAAACCTATGAATGGATGCTGCTTCCCTTCTAAAAAGAAGCTCAGGGAAGAAATCACGGCTTACTCCTCATCGCTGTTATCAGCTTCGACCTGCAAATCACACCCCATCCTCATCATCAGCGCTTATAAACAAACCTTTATCCCAGACAGCTCACTGGCTAAATGAAGATTTGGTATTAAACAGTATATTGCTTCTGTCAAGGCCGATCGGCTGTTTGTGCAGATAATAATAATGGCGGACTGGAACAACAACAGTTCGTGTAAATTAACTTAACTGTGTGAAATAATGCCTCCTCTATCAGATTAGCTCTCCGAATGACTTTATTCTTAAATTAAAGCTTGCCGGGCGTAATAGTAAATCATTTAAATAGCAGCCAGCTTGGTTTTTTTTTTTTTCCAGGTAATGTCTCCATATATTACTGTAATTTCAATTCGCCAAGGCGCGCAGATGGCTTTCATCTCCAGCTCTTGGTCTCCAAAGCTTTGCCTTCTCCAGGGCTGCCATTTTGTAATTACTGAACAAGTGCACCGCCTGCCGTGGCTCGATTTCCCAGGGTGCCCCGAAAGCCAAAGCAATGTATTTTAAAATTATTGTTCTTGTGTGGCCCTCATCACATCACGTAAATCTTTTATGCTAACACTGTCAGGGGCTTAAAAGCCACTGTTGTAAGGTGCTCCAATAAAGAACGTGCCAGCAATCCATCAAGGCAAGGGGCAGCTGCGGACCAAACAGCAAAGAGATTCGGGTGGTGGGTAGTGAGACAGTGGCTCTTAAAGCCACAGTGCTCTTTCCTAGCTTCCATGCCACAATTAAATCTCAAAAGGAATAGATTAGACACCCCCTTTCCTATTGTTGAAACCAGGTCTTGATACATTCTAAAAGATGATTCCCTTTCAAACCATACTTAGCAATAGCCATAGCACTTAGACTTATATCGTGCTTCACAGTGCTTTTACAGCTTTCTCTAAGTGGTTTACAAAGTCAGCCTCTTGCCCCCGCCCCAACAATCTGGGTCCTCATTTGACCCACCTCAGCAGAATGGAAGGATGAGTCAACCTTGAGCCAGTCAGGATCAAATTCCTGACTGTGGGCAGAATTAGCCTGCAATACTGCATTTTAACCACTGTGCATGATGGATGGATGGATGGATGGATGGAAGGAAGGAAGGAAGGAAGGAAGGAAGGAAGGAAGGAAGGAAGGAAGGAAGGAAGGAAGGAAGGAAGGAAGGAAGGAAGGAAGGGCAATAGCAGTAGCACTTAGACTTATATATCACTTTACAGTGCTTTACAACCTGCTCTAAGCAGTTTACAGCCTATTGGCCCCAACAATCTGGCTCCTCATTTTACTGACCTTGGAAGGATGGAAGGCTGAGTCAACCTTGAGTCAGTCAGGACTGAACTCTAGACTATGGGAAGAGTAAGCCTGCAATACTGCATTCTAACCATTGCACATGAGGAGGGAAGGACGGACGGAAGGAAGGAAGGAAGGAAGGAAGGAAGGAAGGAAGGAAGGAAGGAAGGAAGGAAGGAAGGAAGGAAGGAAGGAGAGAGAGAGAGAATAGGGCAATAGCACTTAGACTTATATGCCATTTCATAGTGATTTAGAGCCCTCTCTAAGGGGTTTACTTGCACATTGCCAGCAACAATCGGGCTCCTCATTTTACTAACCTTGGAAGGATGGAAGGCTGAGTCAACTTTGAGCTGGTGAAAATCGAACTGCTAGCAGTCAGCAGAATTAGCCTGCAATACTGGATTCTAACCACTGCATGACCACAGTTCCTATTTATACTCACAAATAATAGATTCTCTGTGTCATATAATACATGTGGGTAAGTGCATAATTTTGCATTTATTTATTTATTTGTTTGTTTTTGTCATGTTTATGTAGTGTACATTGAGAACACTAATGTACCTTTTAGAAGTGCATGCAATGAAATTTCATTTTAATGTATCTTTTCTCTGATGTCCTCTTTTCTTTGTCTCTGAGAAATATTTTGCCAAAAGGAAAATTAAATATGTTTCAAAAGATAACAGAATAACAGAGTTGGGAGGGATCTTGGAGGTCTTCTACTCCAACCTATTGCTCAAGCAGGAGACCCTATACTATTTCAGACAAATGGCTGTCCATTCTCTCCTTAAAAGCCTCCAGTGATGAAGCACCCACAACTTCTGAAGGCAAGCCGCTCCACTGAGTAATTGTTCTCACTGTCAAGAAATTTCTCCTTAGTTCTAGGTTGCTTCTCTACTTGAGTAGCTTCCATCCATTGCTTTTTGTCTGGCCTTCAGGTGCTTTGGAAACTTGGTTGATTCCCCCCTTCTTTGTGGCAGCCCCAGAGATGGATATTCAGCCAGTTCTGATCAGTTCTGGAGAACCAATAGTGGAAATTTTGAGTAGTTCAGAGAACCGGCAAATGCCACCTCTGACTGGCCCCGCCTCCATATATTCTCTGCCTCCCAAGTCCCAGCTGATCGGTTGGGTCTTCTTTGATTGCCCTGCACAGGAGAATGGAGCTGGAAAGCAGATTAGTCGGGTGGGAATAGAATGGGATTTTTCCGTATCCTTCCCCCAGGAGTGGGGAGGGACTGGTGTGCTGTCCAGCCAGCTATACTTAATGGGAATTGGATAGTTTGTTAGGAATTGGGAGATGTCCCCTTAAGGGAATGCATCATGGTAAATGTAGTTAAGGTATCCTGGGAAATGTAGATCATGTCATGTGTCCACATCTGTAACCCTGATTGTTACAGCCACAGAACTGGTAGTAAAAAAAAATTGAATTCCACCACTGGGCAGCCCCTCAAATATCAGAACACTGCTATATTTGTGGGGCTGTCACAGAGAGGGGGTGGGGTGTCATTATATTATATCATTATCTATCCTAACAATATATAAGTTTTATCTGCTTTCTCAAACACAATAGGTTGGATAACAAACTTTATGTAAAGCCAGAACCTCTTTTTGGATGGGAAAAAAAATTGCTTTGTTGTACTTCCTGCTCGCATCCGTCTCTTTCTCACACATCTGCCACTGGCATCCACAACTCTTGTTAGTTTTAGACCTTTTTTTTTTTTTTTCCCTTATTCAGCTTCTCAGTCATCCATCCTTGGTGCCTCTCCAGCTAATCCTTAAGGGCCTGTTTCTCTCTCTTTTTCTCTCCCTCTCACAAACGGCCGAATGCAGTAAACTACTGATTCAGGGGAACGTACGTCCCTCTATTTCACCTTCAAATGGCAGCTGACTCGGCCGAAAGCAGATAGTGGGAAAGGGGGAAAAAAAAGAGGAATCCAGCACTTTTGCAACAGAAGTGCAGAGATTGGCAACTTGCATGGAACAAGATGAAAAGCTGGGACAGGGAGCAGCCTCTCCACATCATTAGAAGGCAGAGACGGGACGTGGAAAGAAAAGGACAATGGCTTGTAAATCATCTCTTCTTGCATCAGATTGTTTAAATTTCCACTAAGGTATTAATTTCTACTAAGTAAATGTGAACATTTCTACCAGGAGGTAGAAGGTGGCAGGAAAGTCCTTGAGGGTAGTGGTATCTCCCCTGGTTCCCCAAGACCCTTTTCTCCATCGTCGGTCAGACATGCAAGGATCACAATGTTGGAAGAAATATCCATCGGGTTCAAGTTCCAAGCCAGGAGAAAGACACTGGAAAAATGGAGACTGATTGGAAAGAAGGTTTAATGATGAAACAGAACCACCAAGCACACGTCCTAGACAGCTGACCACATGGAGTTGAGAGTGACAGGTTTTTTTTATACCTTCTCTGGGCTTTGTATTTAAGCGTTCTGTTCCTGAGCAAGAACATATATTCATATATATTGGCTGTTGTCAGACTCCCATGGGATTATGTAGGTGTTATACAATAGGGGTCATAGCTGGCACTATAGGCAAAGTACAAATCCTAGATGTTTGTCTGAGCCAAGTTTGGTTGAAGTTTGGACTTCTCTGGAATGATGCTGTTAGATCTGGGAGGATGGTTCAAGAACGGAGGCAAGACTCAGATAACAACAACAGCTCTTTATTAGTGACTTCAGATCTGAGCGAAGAATCCCAGCCGCAGCAGCCCCTTATACAGGGCTGGCTGCGGCTAGGCAGCCAATGAAGGCGATTTGAGTTTGCCGCTCTTGGCTCGGCCAATCACGGCAGCCTGTTTACTAGCCAATCGGATCAGTCTGCGGTGACCAATCACAATCTGCTATTCGCGGGACAATCAGAGTTGCAGACTTTCGAGCCTGCTAGTCTGGAACAGATGCAATGACTGAAATGCCCTTAGGAGATTGTGCAATGTGGTGAGTTCTACACTGCACAGTCTCCTAAGGTCACTGAATGAATGGTTGCAAATCAAGAACTATCTGTAACCAGACAAGCCCAAAAGAGAACAAAAAGATTCCAGCACCTCTCCACCAGCAATCAGCCCCCAGATCAGCATAGATTAACTCCAAGGTTAACTTCAAACCAACAATCAAGTAATACCCCAGTCAAGAAATTGCCAAAGTCATCCGAAAACAGTTCAACCAACAAATCTCTAAGACTGTCCCTCACCCACAGAGACAGGCAAGACACCAGATGATAAACAGAGAGCAAACTGCACTCCTTACTAGCGCTGATGAGGTTACATAGTTTGGGTAATGAAACATCTGGGGGGAAAAAAGCAACTCAGAGAGTACCAAGGACCCCACAGTTCTCCTCCTCCTCCTCCTCCTTTTCCTCCTCCTAACACTGATGAGGTTACTTAGCTAGGGTAATGAAACGCCTGCAAGAAAGCAAGAAAGCTCAGAGAGCACAAAGGACCCCTCATGCCAACCCTGAGCAACAAATGTTTTCCTTTATCTGTCATCTCTTGAGATGGTTCCAAAATGCACCTGTTTGCCTGAATAGGACCAACAGAATCACCACCCGAAAGAAAGCAAAGCAGAAAATAAAAAATAAGAGCGTCGATATTGCCAGGGTGAAATGTGGAGGAATAAAGAGACTTGTGTTGAAAGCAGAACACTGAGCCTCACCAGTGCCAGAGACGAACAATACACATCAACATTCCACACCCCACACCATCACAGCACACCTTCCTCACCCCATCTTCCCCTTTCCTTCCTGGCAGGATAAAAGTTGTCCATTCACTGCAGCATGTTCCGTACACATCGAGAAACCCCTGGGATTTGGGGAAATAGATCCAAATCAACTGTGCAAATAAAGAGGGCACCTCAAGATCGCTGAACACTTGGAGACCTCTTTCCAACCCCCAGAAGTCTCTTGCCAGCTATTTGACAAAGTGTTGGATGAGAAACCCCACAAGCAGTGGTGCTAATGCAGATGATATCATGTGAGATTTGGTATTTATTAAATACGCTCTCTAAATATTAATAGGATGGATTCTGTAATCTCTTTGCTCTGAATATAATTCACATGCTCGGAGCCATTGGCGAGCGAAAATAAATTTATTTGGCCTCTGACGTGCATTTACTGCCATTGGGGGTGTGGGTCGGGGAAGAGAAGGCATAGAGATACCATTCCAAAAGGAATGCCTTCCATCATATCCAATTAAGAGGCAGACACTTATAAAATTGCTTTTTTTTTTCCAACAGGAACACTCTCCCAGTAGGAATGGCATGAAAAGGTAAAGATATTCTGATACAGAGGGTGTTTAAAGCTAAGCTGGGCACAAATAACAAGGAGAGAAAAAATCATCATCCAGTTCACAGGAAGAGAAACGGGGGGCGGACAATTTCTCTGGGTTTCTCCAGATGTTGGAGAAAGGTCTACAGTGGCTTCTTCAAGGACATTAGAGCCACGATGAGAAAGATCACTACTTCTCCTCCTCCTCCTCCTCCTCCTCCTCCTCCTCCTCCTCCTCCTTCTTCTTCTTCTTCTTCTTCTTTAAAAAAATGTCTGCCCTTGGAATAGAATAGAAGTAAAGGAAGTTAGGGAGACTTCAGGGCACAGATTATGGCACAGAGTAACAAGACATTTACTTAGAGGCCATCATCGTACAATGAATGGTTACAGGAACTGGGCATGGCTAGTCCAGTGAAGAGAAGGACCAGGGGAGCCATGAGAGCAGTCTTCCAATATCTGAGGGGCTGCCACAGAGAGGAGGAAGGGGTCAAGCTATTTTCCAAGGCACCTGAAGGCCAGACAAGGAATAATGGATGGAAACTGATCAAGGGGAGATTCAACCTGGAAATAAGGAGAGATTTCCTAACAGTGAGAGCAATCAACCCATGGAACAGAAGTTGCCTTTGGAAGTTGTGGGAGCTTCATCACTGGAAGCTTTCAGGAAGAGACTGGACTATCATCTGTCAGAAAGGGTGTAAGGTCTCCTGCTTTGGCAGAGGGTTGGAATAGATGACCTACAAGGTCCCTTTCAACTCTGTTAATCTGTTATTTCCTTCAGCCTTAAATATGTGCCAAAATACCAAATATTCACCTCTGACAGTCACTTGAGCAGGGGCTGGACTAGAAGACCTCCAAGGTCCCTTCCAGCCGTAGGTGGTATTCAGCAGGTTCTGACCAGTTCTGGAGAGCAGGTAGTGGAAATTTTGCGTAGTTCAGAGAACTGGCAAATATCACCTCTGACTGGAGATTTTACAGTATCCTTCCCCTGCCACGCCCACCAAGCCACACCCACAGAACCAGAAGTAAAAAAAATTGAATCCCAACACTGATTTCAGCTCTATTCTATTCTATTCTATTCTATTCTATTCTATTCTATTCTGTCCTATTCTGTTCTGTTCTGTTCTGTTCTGTTCTATTCTATTCTATTCTTCATTCCATTCCATTCCATTCCATTCCATTCTATTCTATTCTATTATATTCTTCATCCAATACATTCTATTCTATTCTATTCTATTCTATTCTATTCTATTCTATTCTATTCTATTCTATTCTATTCTGTTCTGTTCTGTTCTGTTCTGCTCTATTCTATTCTATTCTATTCTATTCAGTTCGGCTGCTTAAAAAATGTGCTGAAGTTAGTTTCTAATACTGTATTTCTTGTCACTGTAGTTGCTATATGGTTCAAAAGGCTTCCTTCTGGAGTTTGGAGAGACTCAAGAATTGGGAAACATCTTGTCACTGTAGTTGCTATATGGTTCAAAAGGCTTCCTTCTGGAGTTTGGAGAGACTCAAGAATTGGGAAACATTTAACAGAACGGAGTAACAAACAAATTAGTCCATCCCTCTGCTCAAGTAGGAGATCCTATACCATTCCAGAATAACAGCGTAACTGCTTTTTTTAAAAAAGCAGTGGTTTTTCAACACCAGACAGCTTAAAGATGTGTAGGCTTCAACTCCCAGAATTCTCCAGCCACTGTTTTAAAGAAATCAAATTCTCATTCACTATCTTAAATGAAAACTAGCCATACTCCCACAAGCAACATTTTGAATTCTTGCAATTATTGTTGTTTGCTGCATGGAGTTGCCTTTTTGTGAGTTGGGTGGCTATTTACATGTGGTAAATAAATGAATTGATTTCTCTGCTCAGCCGTGATCTAAGACAGTTTACAATGGGACTTAAAGGGCTTCCCTGGGGCCACTTCCCTTCTTCCTGTTGGACAATAAGGAGATTTCCCTCATGGAACGGCCATTGTCAATAATTTAATTCTCTTTCTCTGATCCCCCCAGAAAGACCATGCTTTGATTTTCGCTTCCCAAAACCAACATTTCTACAATCATTGCTTTCACACAACACATCCACACAGACTAGGAAGCCGAAAACAATGGATAGGTTTCCTTTGCAATTCCTTTCAGCCATTTTCCTTCAGTTTGTGAGAAAATAAAATTGAATTCAACCCTCCCACCACCACTACCAGAGAAGGAAAGATTGATTATCTTCTTTTGGACAGAGAATGGAGTTTTTGTAATCGTCTTAGTGATGAGCTGATCCAGGAATTGTGCAAATCATCTTTTTTGGCAGCTTGCAACTTCTGCAACCCAACAAGACACACCACAGACTCCAGAGAGTAATTAGGACTGCAGAAAAAATAATTACTACCAACCTGCCTTTCATTGAGGACCTGCATACTGCACGAGTCAAAAAGAGGGCTGTGAAAATATTTACAGACCCCTCACATCCCAGACATAAACTGTTTCAACTCCTACCCTCAAAACAATGCTATAGAGCACTGCACACCAGAACAACTAGACACAAGAACAGTTTTTTCCCTGAACGCCATCACTCTGCAAAACAAATAATTCCCTCAACACTATCCAACTATTTACGATGTCTGCACTGCTATTACTATTAATCTTCTCATCACTCCTTATCGCCCATCCCCTCCCACTTGTGACTGTAGGACTGTAACTTTGTCGCTTGTATCCTTATGATTTATATTGACTGTTTCCTAGTGTGATGTGATTTCTTATTGTACCCTATGACTATCATTAAGTGTTGTACCTTATGATTCTTGACTCTTGACGAATGTATCTTTTCTTTTATGTACACTGAGAGCATTTGCACCAAGACAAATTCCTTGTGTGTCCAATCATACTTGGCCAATAACGAATTCTATTCCTATTCCTATTTATTCTATTCCCAACTACAAACCAACATTTCTACAATTACCCTGAGCTGTTTTATTTTGGGAAGTAAGAGTGGCCAGAGACGTCTAAGGTTCATTGCCTAAGCAATCAACCTTTCACAACCTTAGCAACTTTAAGATGTGTGGACTTCAACTCCCAGAATTCCACAGAGCCAGCAAATCCACACATCTTAAAAATGTTGAAAAGGCCTGGAAGAGATGGGAAGACATGCCGCCAAAACCAAATCTGCCACCATGGATGGCCATTAAAAACAACCCCACCACCATCACTTCATGATTACAAAAAAAGAGGTTTCAGTCCCTAAAATAAAAGCAAATGCCTGTCTCTTGTGCAGAAGGCAAAAACTTCATTGGAGTTAATCCTAGGGCCCTCCTTGAAGCAGAAAATTTAAAAGCTTCCCCCAAAGAAGTGACCTAGAGATGGGTCTACAGAATAGTGGCTATCCCAAAGCTTGTTCAGCCTCAGCCTCCGTAGTTAAAAGGCCTAACAATTTGATAAAGTTGTGGAGGGGAAAGCAATGCTTTCAAAGCACCGGTGCACCAAGCAGCCAGCGTCTCCCCCTGCCAGCTCACAATTTCCTATGTTGATTGGAGATTTTTATAACTAAACAGTTGATTGGCTTCAAGAAGAGGAGTTTAGAATAATCTCACTGATCAAGAATTAAAAGCAAATTGTCTCTGAGAGAAAACAGTTTTCTTGTTTGCCACTCGGCTGATTAGGAACTGGACTGAGGATAATTGAGATGGCATGAAAACACCTAGCCACTTGCGCTTCCAATCTTTTCCCATTCCCCTCCCACTTCTTAATCCATTAATTCCTACTGAGTCTTACATCTGCGTTTAGATGGCCGCTGGAGCGACTTAATTCATTACCAGCAAATTCTGCCCCATTTATTTTGGCGTGTGACTTGATAAATGGAAGCAACATAGGTTTGCAAAACAGCAGTGACCTTCTAATTCCTTGGGTGTTTGGCTCCTGCTGTTGGCATCATTTGGCTTCCCATGGAGTGGTTGTTTGATGGAAGCTAGGACAAGTAACGGCTTCATTTTTTTTTCCCTCCAGTGTTTGTTTTCATACTTATTGGGGGCAAGTTTATTTGCCTTTCTGTGGTAAGGGGGGATGAGTTCTGAAACTACTGTTCAAGTTCAGAAAGCACCAAGGACCCCTCAATTCAGCCTTGAGCTACAAACGTTCTCCTTTATTGGTACCTTTCACTTAGGATCCCAAGGTGATGCTTTCAAACTTTACAAAAATCTTCCCAACTATAGGTGGCATTAAATGTTTCGTTGCATATGACAATGAGAGCCAAAGTTAAATCTTAGAAGTGGTGTGGCTACAACTAGAGACAATCTGGACTTGGAGTACCACTCTAGGAAGCCTTGGATAAATGGTATGGATATTCAAACTGATTTTAAGGGATTAAGGGTTGTGGTTCTGAACATTTGCAAGCATCTATCTGCTGCTTTCATGTACAAGAGTGTAGGAGATGACCGGACTAACTGTGAGGGAAGGGTCAAACATGTCATCGGTCTTGAGTCCTTTTGCACCAAGAGATCTAAGTCTAGCCCACCTTGAATTCGGTTGATTCACATCCACCGTCAATTTGCTTTGGCCATGAGTAGGTCAGATTCTTGTAGAGAACTTAAGCCAGAGGTGGTATTCAGCAGGTTCTGATCAGTTCTGGAAAACCGGTAGCAGAAATTTTGAGTAGTTCGGAGAACCAGCAAATACCCCCCATGACTGGTCCCACCCCCATCTATTCTCTGCCTCCTGAGTCCCATCTGATCAGTTGGGTCTTCTTTGGTTGCCCTGCAATGGAGAATGGAGCTGGAAAGCAGGTTTGTGGGGTGGGGAAGGAATGGGATTTTGCAGTATCCTTTCCCTGCCAGACCCAACAAGCCACAGCCACCGAGCCATGCCCACAGAACCGGTAGTAAAAAAAATTGAATCCCACCGTTGACTTAAGCTAGCAACAAACCTGTCAGCAGTTCAACTAGCAAGGAAAAGTAGACACTCTCAGGCACTTTGAAATCCCAAAAGCAAAACTTTATTGGAAACACCATTACGGTCCTGAAGAATCAAAACCAACTCTGGGTTTTCCAGAGCAATGCTTGTATATTTAAACAATAGCTTCCCTTCTCCCAACACTTGGTTGATCACATTGCCCAATTATGAATCGTCCCTTTGTTTTGGGAACAGTTCATCTTTCACCTATATCCATAGCCTTGGTGGGACCTTGGCTCTCACAGTCCATCTCTGAAGCTCCAGCATTCTTTCTCCCCTTCCTTCACTCTCTCCAGTTCTTTGGCAAGTTGAATAGCGATAAGATCTAAACATTTCAAAAACTTCAACCTTGACAAAACCTTTATATTCATTTGAACTGCCTGGATTTCCCGACTTCTTGTACCTGATAAAAAGCTTCCTATGCAAAACTAGAAAGAGATTTATCTGGCAAAGTGATTAATAACTGCATTCTGCTAACAAAGCACCAAAAGCACTTCATGCATTGATCTTACTTTTAAAGTGCAGCTTTCTCAACAAAAGTCTTTATGTAGAACAGACCTTGGACCTCGGATGTCTTAAGGAATCACCTCTGATTGTATCAAAACACCTCCATCCAGTCCGAGGGGGATAAAACTCAATCCTTTTCCGAATGAATAAATCTTGTAATCCATCACCAAGAAGTGTTTGGTGTATTTTTTCACCCTACCATATCAAGGAGGGCTGATAAACCATTTTCTTAACCAAACCTGTTGGGTGATCATTAGATAGCTTCAGGAATAAATTATCAGTGGTGGTTCTCTGGAGTTAAATACTCCAACGATGTTTGCTGTCAGTTTCATTTATACCCTTAATTTATTTAAGTGAGCTTTCTAAGTTATTGAAGTGAGTTAGAAATTAAAAAAAGGAAGGGGCCCATTTCTTGAGAAATTCTACCATCCCTGATCATATTTTGATGTTCATGATAACATAACCAATTTGGAAATAAGCTAAGACTATACTGGCAGATTTAAAACAAAAAAAACAAAAAACAGTAAGTCATTTTCTTGCAATTTTTTTTCCAACACTTCTCATTAAATTTGATTAATGTCTTCTATAAACTAATTTCAAAGGAAAAGTGAATTTTGGAGCATTTCTTCCAGCTGGAATATGGAGTCTTTGCATTTTGTTAGCAACAAGAAGGCTAAGGGATTTCTCTGTGTTTCTTTCATTACACAATCTTCTCTGCAGTCATTTGCAGCTCCTGGGTTTCTGCAGTTGCATGAAAACCCAAGGGAAGACCTCAGGAAAAACTTCTCCCACGAGTATTCTTCCCTCGGGGGTACCCTTGTTATCCTTGATGTATGATGGGAGGAATTCAAAGAATTCATCCACTCAATTTCAGTCTAATTCAAATTATACCCAGTCCTATCTAGCAGAACATATTGCTTACAATGGATTGATCCATTCTCCTCTTTCTCCTCCTCTTCCTCCTCCTCCTCATTTCTCCTCCTCTTTCTTCTTCTTCTTCTTCTTCTTCTTCTTCTTCTTCTTCTTCTTCTTCTCTTTCTCTCTCTTCTCCTCCTTGTCTTCATCCTCCTTTTCTTCTATCATCTTCTTCTTCTTCCTCTCCTCCTTGTCTATCTCTTCCTCCTCCTTCTTGTCCTCCTCCTCCTTCTCCTCCTCCTTCGCTCTCCCTCCCCCCTGCTTTGTCTTTTCTCATTCTCAGTTGGATCCTTCATCCAGAATCAGCAAACTACTGGGATAGTAGTTCTCCTTATGTTTTATCTCACTCTTGTGCTTTCCCTGCAAACATTTCAACTTTCCTTATCAAAATTACAAACCAAAAGACCTCACAGAGCACAGCCCCTTTGAATGAAAAAAAGGTTATCTGGCAGTTGGAGAACTAAGTGTCAGCTTTCTTCTCCTTCTCTTAAAAAAACCTGACAACGTTGATAAACAGGCAGAACTCAGAACATCAGGCTTTCATCCATTTTTCCTGTTACATGGAAAAAAGGACCAGTAAGACAGGTATCTATTAGCAGCAGTTTAGACATAATGAATGGAACATCTGTCTGCTCATTTGATGTTTCTACTTATGACAGTTTGGTTATTAAACTTATTTAAGATTCAGACCATTAATTCTAGGGGACTTTCCAGCAAAAAAGAGAGAAATGCATCTTAGTAGCGTAATCTGGCTCATCTCACCAATGAGAATTTGCAATTGCATTTTTAGAGCAATTTTTTATAATTATTCACCTGAAACAAAGTTTAAAACACATTTAAAGGTGCCTGCTCATATGAAACTGTGTTCTGATCCTGGCTTCATCAAACTTAATAAAACATAGGGGTTCCAGTTTGAGCTTCTTTGGCAACGGACCAAAATCCATGATCGTGTGCAGTTTTGATCCATGCTCGCCACTGGACCACCCCAAGCTGGCTGGATTTGGGGCTAAGCTACCCCATAGAGGTGGTGAAGAGGGGGGAGACCACTATCAGGGTCAATGAGAACTGTATCTCTCCTCCCCAGTTGGTCACTACTCCCTTTCCCGAAGGCAGTTTCAGCAGTGGTCAGAAATGGCCACCTCAAAGAAGAACTCAACCAGAAAAGAATGTGTAGGAGGAAGATAAGAAGAGAAAGTTTTGGTTGACAGGGTTGAACTGAAAAAAGCAAAAACATAAGGTACCCTGGAATTTGAACTATAAAGAATCACATTGTTCCCAAAGAAGATTTTGAAGCTGCAAAGGAGAGAGGGAAGGGAAAGAATTTGGCTTTTTTTTTCTTTCCTTCCTCATATTGACAGCTAAGAGATTTAAGTAAGAAATTGACAAAAATCCACTTTGACATCAATAGGCATTCAATCTGAAAATAAAATGTAAAAGGGATAACAAAGACTTTTGGATATCCAAAAACCTTTAAAAGAAAGGAGAGAAAAGGAAAAAATAAAGGGGTGGGATCTGGAAAAATGGAGGAGACTGCCTGGAAGTAAAAGGAATTTACAGCGAGACTTCAACAAGATTCCTAAAAGATATATTCTAACTGAAACTTCGTAACAAGATAATAGAACCCCAGGAAGAGAAAGTGGAAAAAAGAAGCAAGAAGAAACAGCTTTGGATTATTTGGATTACTTGGTGATTTTTGGATTTTGGGTTATTGGATTTAAATGACTAAAATAAATTGGGTGGTTGTTTAAAAGGGTTTAAAATGGCATCACTCTTGGAAGAACTGAAAATGGAACTAAAAAAACAGAAAGAAGATGCACAAGAAGGAAAAGGCTTTTTTGGCTTCATATTTCAGTTTTTAGAAATGGAGATCTGGACCTATGAGAAACAACAAGGAATGCTTGTAGAATAAGAAGGGTGGGACAAAGAAGAAGCCATCTTTAATGACCAAGTAATTTTAAGTGAGGGGAAAAAAGGAATGGGGAGAAAGAGAGTGAAAAGTTTAAGATTTGAAAAAAAAAAAAGAATAGTTTGAAAAGTAATTACAATACTAGGAAGAAACAGAAGAGAGGATTACAGAAGAAAGAATTAGAATTAGAGAGACAAGGGGTCAAAAAGGGGAGAGGGAAGAAGAGGGGGAAGAGGGAAAGGAAAAGAAGTTATAAAGGACAGAAACAAGATATAGAGAAACAGGGAAAACATACAAGGATTAAAGATATAAGACTATTTAGAAGACATAGAGATAATGGATGAAATTTAATTAAAAGGGATTCTGCAAGGGTACATAAGATAGTATTGTTATATTACAAATAGAAATAAATTTAGAAAATATGAAACAAGTGTGATTAAAATGATAGATAAACAATATAGGACAGGGACAGGAGGCACGATGGTGCACTTATGCACGCCCCTTACAGACCTCTTAGGAATGGGGTGAGGTCAATAGTGGATAGTTTGAGGTTGAAGGAGTGGGGGTTGGAGGATGTAACAACAGAGTCAGGTAGTGCATTCCAGGCATTGATCACACTGTTGCTGAAGTCGTACTTTCTGCAATCATGTTTGGAGTGGTTAACATTGAGTTTGTATCTGTTGCGTGCTCTTGTGTTGTTGCGGTTGAAGCTGATTCTCAGTTAGTATGAATGTTTCTAGGTCATCGTGACTGAGTCCAGTTCCACCCAATCCAGAGCGGCAAATCAACTCATCAAATCATATCATCGACCTATTTTCCAAAGCACCAGAAGGAAAGACAAGAAACAAATAAATGGAAACTAATCAAGGAGGGCAACCAGGAATTGAGGAGAAAATCCTCACAGTGAGAACAGTTAACCAGTGGAATAGCTCACCTTCAGAAGTTGTGGGTGCTCCATCACTGGAAGTTTCCAAAAAGAGATTGGACAGCCACTTGTCTGGAATGGTATGGCGGTCTTCTGTTCAAGCAGTGGGTTGGACTAGAAGACCTCCAAGGTCCCTTCCAACTTTATTATTCTGTATTATATTGAACATCTCAGGACAGAACTGGGCCAATATGAACCAAATTGGAAATTTTTTACACCCATGCACATTCATTTTAATGATCAGAATCAACTGTCTCTTGATTGTCTTCATTTAGTGTGTGCCTAGTCCAGAAATCCAAAACTGTGCTTTTGGTCACATATTTAGTGTGTGCCTAGTCCAGAAATCCAAAAACTGTGCTTTTTGGTCACATATTTACTATGTGACTAGATTTACTGCAATCTCATAAGGTAAAGTAAGATTACGTTTAGACATTTCTCCATAAGAGCTGATTTCCCTACTTGCATTACCTCCATTTTATCTGGATGAAGTCTTGTTTCCACCATCAATCTCAGAAGTGCCTCTAAACATTAATAGCAAGAGCACTTAGACTTTACAGTGCTTTACAACCCGCTCGAAGTGGTTTATAGGGTCAGCATATTGCCCCCAACAATCTGAGTCCTTATTTTACTCACCTTGGAAAGATGGAAGGCTGAGTCAACCTTGAGCCTGATGGGATTCAAACTGGCAAACTGTAAGCCGCCAAGCAGTCAGCAGAAATAGCCTGCAGTAACTGCACTCTAACCACTGCACCACCATGGCTCTTATGATTTCAATATTGCAACAATAGAATAGATATTAGATGTAATATTTTTCATGCTCCAATCCATTTAACAATGGTATTAGTGGGATGGTATTAGTGGGAAACTCATAATATACCATAGGTCAGTGATCATGGAGTAGTAGATGTTTCCCAATACCACTGTCAGGAAGAACAGAAATTATAGAAAAGGCATGCTTGTTAGATTAAACTGAGATAAAAACCCAAAAGATTGCAATGGACAGTTGTATGGAAAGTCATATATTTAAACAGTCATATAGATCTGCATGATTGCTTCTCACCTTGATTAGTTTCCATCCATTGTTTCTTATCCTGCCCTCTGGTACTTTCAAAAATAAAGTGACCCCATCCTCTTTGTGGCATCCCCTCAAATACTGAAATACTGCTATCATGTCCTTCTTTTCTCTAGACTAGCCAGATCCAAATCCTGCAACCGTTCTTCATATGTTTTAGTCTCCAAGGCCTTTAATCGTCTTAGTTGTCCCTCTCTGAACTTTTTCCAAAGTCTCAACATCCTTTCTCTAATGTGGTAATCTGCAAATGTCACTGTATAATGTGAACTTGAAAATGAACACTACACTAAAATGTACATAAGTCTTTGCTCCGACAATCACATTGTAAACAGAACCCATTTTTCAATGATGAAAATTGCAGTATCATAAACTACCAATGCTGAGGAAAGGATTATCATGTTCCATTGATTGTATTGCTGATGATATCTCAAGGGACCATCAACTCACCCTCCCTCAAGAGTTGAAATGTAACTCCAATGTGCCCACGTGGTAAAAATGCTCAGATGCAGGATTACTTCAGCATCCCTTAGAGATAAATCTTTGAGACCTTTGGCACCTATGGGGGGAGAAATATAATTGTCTTCCTAATTAAAATTGATTTTTTTTCCTGGTGACTGAACCATTCTGTACTTTTCTTTGACTGAAAGTTTTGTCCTGTGTAGTAGAAGATATTTATGGTTTTTCACTGACAGTATATTCAGAAGAGAGTCTGAACTACAATTGTGGAGCCAAAGGAACTGGTGGAAAAGGTAAATCTTTCAGAATATTCGTACTCTGCTACTCGTGAACATGAGGGCATGGCTGGAGGAAAAGGAGGTTGAGCTGATAGAACTGTTAAAACCTTCATCTATTGCTTACATTGATTTTTCTCCTGTCTTGCCAGAGAAATCTCAAGGACTAGCAATAGCTGTTCTACTTTTGGTTCTCAAGATGTACTGAATGTACACTTTCTGGAAATGGAGTTCACTGCATTCACTTACACACATTTACCAGTCAACACTTTTCAAATTGGTCAATATTTATGCTGAATAATTAATATTGCCTGGATTCTGGAAATAGATGGGTTTGTGTATGGCAGATTTATCCTTGATCCATTCTTTATTAATATTGTTTTGTTTTTTTAATTTATTCTTTAGATAAATTTTGGGTTATGTTTTGTGAATACAGTCCCAGTGGAAGGGAATGATGAATTTGACTTTTTTATTTCAGTGAATGCTTATTATTCAGTGAATGCTTATTCCCTCTCAACAACTGACAAGATGAAATCCAACTTCACTGGAGACTTTTTGGGGTAACATTTTAATGTAAAAAAAAGGAGCTTTTAAAGGGAAACAATGAAGGAGAGAAGCAACTTTGAATTAAGCAGAAATTTTCTAATGGTGAGAACAATCAGTGGAACAGCTTGCCTTGAGAAGTTGTGGATGCTCCATCAGTGGGGGTTTTCAAGAAGAGATTGGACAGCCATTTGTCTGAAATGGTACAGGGTCTCCTACTCAATCTGAGGGTTGGACTAGAAGACCTCCAAGATCCCTTCCAGTTCTATTATTCTATTATGTTCATGTTATGTTGAATTATGTTCCAACTATATAGAATCTGACTGGGGGTTTTTTAGGAACTTTTCTTATATTGTCCATGGGGACTTGCTGAAAGAATTATTTTGAGAAATTGGGAAAGCAGCTTTAATCCGAACAGTAAAAATAGGATGGAATACATGTACAATTTGCCCATTTTAGGAAAAGCCATTTTCCCCACTAATCAAAAAAATAATGCAATCTATTTCTCTTTGACACGTATGTTATGATATTCTATAATATTGGAGCTTCTTTTTTTCTATTTTGAATTTTTCATATATTGTTTAATATTTGATATGCAGCTGACATGTCTAGATGATTGATTTTTTCCATTTTTATTTGTTGTTGTTCATTATTAATTATGTTCCATGTTTTATTTTTGCTCATGGCTTTTTGTTTCTTTTTCGCTCTCTCTCTTCTAGGATTAATGATTTTTGGTGGCGATCACCATGAAATTAAAACAAAAAATCTTAAAAGGGCTCCTCCCTCTCAAATTTGAGCATAAATCACATTCTTAAGTTGTCATCACACCAAACAATGGTTGGAGACACAATCTAATGCATCAGGAAAGTGACATTTCCATGAAATGTAGCATGGGAGAAGCACTTTTCTAAATTAATCTGAGGCAACAAAGGAATCTTAGGAATCTCCAGAAGTGCATACAGATAGTCCTTCACTTACAACCACAATTGAGCCCTACATTTTGGTTGCATTTGTTAAGTGAGTTGACAATCTTTCTTACCACTGTTGTTACATGAATCACTGCAGTTGTTAAATTTGTAACTCAGTTGTTAAGTGAATTTGATGTCAGCCTTGGAAGCCATATTTTACTTAGAAGCTTCAAGGCTGCCACATTCAGTGCCTGGGAATTTGGGAGGGGGGATTTCATAGAGAGGTGGAAGATTAGACTCAACAACATTCTTTCTCAGAGAGTCAAGGACATGTTGCCCTGCACCTGGAGGGGAGTGACTGGAGGGATGTCTCCAATTGGGATGAAGGTTTGATTGGGTCATGTGAAGGACTGATGGGTGCAGTGGATGGATCTTTGATTTCTCTTTTGAGAAGGGAAAATCCAGAACTCTGATTCAGGTTTTCCCCAGATGTGCCAATATGACAACTCTAATAAAAATAAAAAATAAAAACTCTAATAGAATGGAACTTTGAGGAAATGCTTGTCTCGGAGTTTATTGGTTTGGAGTTGGTTAGTTGGAACAGTGACAAAAGGGAGAGGGAGGGAGGGAGGAGGGAGGGAGGGAGGGAAGGAAGGAAGGAAGGAAGGAAGGAAGGAAGGAAGGAAGGAAGGAAGGAAAGAAGGAAGGAAGGAAGGAACATAGGGGGCAGAAATGGCAACTATATTGTTGGAAGAAATATCCATCTGGTTCAGTTCCAAGTGAGGAGAAAGACGCTGGAAACATGGAGGGTGATTGGAAAGATGGTTTATTATCCTCTTCCCTATTTTCCTGGTGGGGGTTTATTTGGGCTTCTCCTTCTTTTACTTGAAGGGCATTCAATTTGATAGCCTTAAAATGTATCCAAAAGAATTGTGTGGGGGACAGCTGTCCTGCCCTACATAAGAGGAACAACAGACAAAATCAGCAAGATACTACACAGGCATCACATCAAAACTGCCTTCAAAACAGACAGAAAAATAGCAGCTATCCTAAGACACCCCAAAGATAAAATTGACTGAGAAAACCAAGGCATATATGAAGTCCCCTGTGCATCATGCCCTGCCACATACATAGGACAAACCAACAGAAGGATAAGTACCTGCCTTGAAGAACACAAGAATGCAATAAAAAAGCTGGAACACACTTCCTCACTAGTCCAACATATGAAAGCCACAGGTCATAGCATCGACTTCAGTAGCACCAAAACCCTAGCTACTATAGAAAACCCCAGCTACAGAATCATCAGAGAAGCCATAGAAATTGATAAAAGACCTAATAGTATGAATAGAAGAGATGACTCCACCAGACTATCAAACATCTGGAAGCCTGCACTCACAAACAAAAAAATCTATACCAGGCAAGCACCTGGACACAAACAGACCCCCCCAATACCTCCAGCCCAAACACGCCCCAGCCAGCTACCCAAATAAAACCTAGCTTCCTAATAAATAATTATTGGCCATTCACAAGAAACCAAGCTGCACTAAGAAACCCCAATGCACAAAACACAATGTGGCCAACTAATCAAGAACACAGCAACTCGAAGACCAATAAAAACAGACCTAGACTCCCAGCCAATCAGGATGAGGAAAAAAACATTCAAATAAAGCAGAAAGCCAGCACAAAATTCAAACAAAAAATGGCTGCCAAGCCTGACACACATGATTAAAAAGAACCCAATACAGAAGCCTGAGGATGGCAGATGAGATTCTGCCGAAACGTCGCTATAATAAAAGCACAAATATTAAGACATGGGAAAATACCCGAAGAACACAAGCCTGAAGACAACGAATGAGATTTCGTTGAAACGTCGCCAGGATACTTTCAATTTTACATGGGAGAAAACCCAAATAACCAAAGATCCACACACAAATACCCGTGAAAACATGTATATGTATATGTGTATGTATATGTATGTATATGGTATTCAGCTTTGTTTTGGTATTTTCCCACATCATTATAGTTGTGCTTTTAAAGTTATAGCAACGTTTCGGCAGAATCTCATCTGCCATCATCAGGCTTCTGTATTGTGTTCGTCTGTGAGTCAGACTTTTACAGTTGTTTCAGTTTTAAATTTGGGGCTAGCCTACTGCTATGTCAGAATGTTTTTTTCCTGATTGGTTGGGAGTCTTGGTCTGTCTTTATTGGTCTTGGAATTTGCTGTGTTCTTCTCGATTGGTGTTTCTAATATCTTCTGTCTGTTTTGTGGCTTTTTTTTTTTTTTTGTCTTGGTTGGCTGGCAACATTGTGTTCCTGTATTGGAGGCTTTTAGTGCAGCTTGGCTCTGAGTAAATGGATGGCTATCATTTGTTAGGAAGCTAGTTTTCATCTGGGTGCCTGGTTGGGGTGTGTTTGAGCTGGAGGTATCAGGGGGGATCTGTTTGTGCCCAGGTGTTTGCCTGGCTTGTGGTGTGGAGATTTTTTTGTTTGTGAGTGCAGGCTTCCAAATAATTGACAGTCTGGTGGAATCATCTCTTCTATTCATGCTTTCAGGTCTTTTTTCAATCTCTATGGCTTCTCTGATAATTCTGTGGCTGGGGTTTTCTATAGTGGCTAGGGTTTTGGTGCCATTGAAGTTGATGCTATGTATTTATAAAAAAGGAGCAACTTTTACCCCAAATCAGGCAAAGCAGGCAGGCCAATTGAGTTGCTCACAGAATCACAGATTCATTCAGAGATCTATCTATCTGCCATCGGCTAGCTCAGTCTGTCACATAAAATTTGCTTGCAAGCAAACTCATAAAATTTGCTAGCAAGCAAACTCACAAAATTAACTCACAATACACCATGTATGTAAATATTGAATTTTTATTTTAAAAAAGAGCATTTTTTTTATCCAAAATCAGGCAAAGAAGGCAGGCAGATTGAGTTGCTCACAGAATCATTCAGTGATCTATCTATCTGCCATCGGCTAGCTCAGTCTGTCACATAAAATTTGCTTGCTGTGAGTCTGCACTGAACAATAGAACCTTCAGTCCTAAGGGTGGTTCGGCTGTGCTTAAAAGTAGAGCCGAAGATCTAAAGACTAGCAAGAAAGCAAGAAATCCAACCATTTCCTGCTTCCTAGCTAATCTAAATCTCCCGGCTCAGCAGAATAGCTAATTGTTGGAAAAAGGAAAAATAGCAATTTGGCAGGCAAGTTTGCTGGGTAAGGAGTGAATGGGTGGGGAGGGTTCCTGTGGGCCATGTGGGCACAGCCTTGTGTTTCTGCGCAGCCTGGATTAATTGCTTTGGGGGGATGGTCTGAGGGTGACATTTATCTGTAGCCCACCAGTGGGCCATGGCCCACCAGTTGATGACCGCTGGTTTATATTGTTTAATTAATTTCCTAGTATGGTTTTGATTGCTTATTTAGTGTGCTATGACTATCCCGCAATGTTTTATCTTAAGATGAATGCATTTTTATGTACACTAGAGCTTATGCACCAAAAACAAATTCCTTGTGTGCCCAATCATACTTGGCCAATAAAAAACTCTATTCTATGCTATGCTATGCTATGCTATGCTATGCCATGCCATGCCATTCTATTCTACATTCTTTCATTCTATTCTCTTTTCCTTGCATTCTTTCTAGATCTGAGCATCCTTTTTTGTATCATGGTGACCAGGAACAGGGTATGTCTAGTCTAATGAAAAGAAGGACTAGGGGAGACGTGATAGCAGTGTTCTGATATCTCAGGGGTTGCCCCAAAGAAGAGGGAGTCAAGCTATTCTCCAAAGCACCTGAGGGCCGGACAAGAAGCCACGGATGGAAACTAAGAGAAGCAACTAGAACTAAGGAGAAATTTCCTGACAGTTCAAACAATTAATCAGTGGAACAACTTTGCCTCCAGAAGTTGTGAATGCTCCAACACCGAAAGTTTTTAAAAAGATGTTGGATAACCATTTGTTTGAAGTGGTGTAGGGTTTCCTACCTAGGCAGGGGTTGGACTAGAAGACCTCCAAGGTCCCTTCCAACTCTGTTATTCTATTCAGGACAGGATGCAGTATTCCAAGTGTGTTCTCGTGTTCTTTTTCTGTTATGTTCTTCTTCCTTCATTCTTTTCTTACATTCAGTCTTCAAAATCCTCCTTTATCTCTGTATGCATATTGGCTTTCCCTTGGGGAAACTCCCAGCCAGAAGCCAGCTGCAAATTTATGGGTCATGGTGATGCTGCACAGCCAGGTGCATTCACCTGTGCATGTATATATACTGAGAAAATAGACAGTTTCACAAACCATTAATTAAACTCTTCCTCCCATGCAATGAATAGAAGAGGCTTCCATCCAAATATGTGGAAAATACTTTGCATCCTGAACCGTTATCTTTAAGGTATTGACTTAGCAATCTTGCAGGCTGAACCTTAACAGCTTCTATATATGTCTCTTTTCACAGGAAGTCCAAAGGACCAAACAAAGACTGGCAGATGTTTAGGGCTTTAGGAAAAAGACATGCTGCCAAGAACTGGACTAATGTGAACAAGCTGGCATCCATTCTTATGACAAAAGACAGCCAGGAATCAGGATGCAGTTACCAAGCTGTTGAATCATAGAATTGGACTGGAAGGGTAGTGTTCTTGTCCAATCCCCTGCTCATGTCAGGACATCTTATACCATTCCAGGTGAAATGGCTGTCGTATCTTTTCTTGAAAACCTCTAGCAATAAACAGAACTGAAGTTGGAATGCTGAGAACTGAAAAAGCTTTTTGGATAAGAAGGAGAAAAGAAGACCAGGAAAGTCCAGTTGCCTTTTGAAAAAAAACCAAAACAATGAACGGAACGACTGAGAATCTCCATAGAGATACCTCCAGCAATGAAGCGCCCTCAACTCTGAGAGGCAAGCTGTTTCATTGATTAATTGTTCTAATTACCAGGAAATTTCTTCTTGGTTCTAGGTTGGATGTCTCCTTGATCATTTTCTATCCATTATTTCTTCTCCTGCCTTCAGGTGCTTTGGAGAGCAGTTTGACTCCACTCTCAGTAAGACCACACCTAGAGTACGGCATCCAGTTTTGGTCACCACACTATAAAAAAGTTGTTGAGGCTCTAGAAAAAGCGCAGAGAACAGCAACCAAGATGATGAGGGGACTGGAGGCTAAAACATACGGTTACAGGAACTGGGCTTGGCTAGACCACTGAAGAGAAGGACCAGGAGAGGCATGATAGCAGTCTTAGAATATTTGAGGGGCTGCCACAGAGAGGAGCGGGGTCAAGCTATCTTCCACGGTCAGACAAGGAATAATGGATGGAAACCGAACAAGGAGAGATTCAACCTGGAAATAAGGAGAAATGTTCTGACAGTGAGAACACTCAACCAACGGAACAGAAGTTGCCCTCGGAAGTTGTGGGAGTTTGATCAGTTGAGACTTTCAAGAAGAGATTGGACTCCCATCTATCAGAAATGGTGTAGGGCAGGGGTGGGATTCCAATTTTTTAACAACCAGTTCTGTGGGTGTGGTTAGGTTGGTGGGCGTGGCTTGGTGGTCATGTTATTGGCTGGGCATGGTCAACTCAATATCACTCACATCGAGGCACACATCTCTTCTCCTGGCCTTTCATGATTATGGGGATGCTGCAACAGTCGTAAGTGTGAAAAACGGTCATAAGTCACTTTTTTCAGTGCCATTGTAACTTTGAATGGGTCACACCACACAAGCAAAGTACCAGCAAAGGAGGGGAAAAAACTCCAGAGAAATTCCAAAGACAGGAAGTCTAGTCCTGGCAAGAATGTAATAAGTGTTAACGGAGAAGCAGTTTCTGTAAGCAACCCCAGAATGTTTCCTTCCTGCCTTCCTTACAGGATTAGGCCAGTAATTTCTTCTAACAACTGCTTCTCCGAACTGCTTAGAATGTTAACAACCAGTTCAAGCGAATAGGTGTGAACTGGTAGAATCCCACCCTTGGTGTAGGGTCTCCTGCTTGGGCGGGGGTTGAACTAGATGACCTATGAGGTCCCTTCCAACTCTGATTATATGTTATCTGTAATCTCTTCTCTGTGACAGTATAGGAAAATGGCTATCGTGTTCCCCCAATCCTTCTCTTCGATAACCTAAACCAGGGGTGTCAAACTTAAGGCCCACAGGCTGGATCCACCCCACAGGGTGCTTAGATCTGGCCCAGGGGCTTGCCATGGAAACAACAAAGGACTGGCCCACAGTGTCTCTGCACAGCCCTCCCAAGCTCTGTTTTCAGCCATGACGGTCTCCTGCAGTTCTCTGCCAGCGAAAATGGAGCCCGGGGAGGGCTACACGCAGCCTGCCCGGCTCCATTTTCGCTGGCAGAGGGCTGTAAGAGGCCATCGCAGCCCAATATGGAGGCTCAATGAATGACGTCAAGTTGGCTATGCCCACCCTGACCATGCCTACCCCCAGCCCCCCATGGTTAAATAAAACTCTGATGCAGCCTTCAGTTGACACCCCTGGGCTAAACATACCTGGCCTATGAGAAAAAAATGAGATATTTTGTTGCACTTTTTGCAGCTGAAATTATACCTATAGCAAAGGGAATTTTATGCCTTCCTCTCAGATACTTCAACCTATAGTTTTCATTACTTCCGTTGCTACCATTTACAAAAGATTTTAATCTTGATTCTATTATGAACTATTCTCACACATGGGACCAATAACAAAATGTCTCAGGTTGATCTCAAAACATGACTTCTTTTCAAAGAACGCCACCTAGGCAATGGATTTCTAAGGATTCTTTGATTGATGTTTTTAAAATACCTTTTTGGTTCTTATGTTGAATCATTTCTTATTTCTTCAGATCAGTTCAAGGACTTGCAAATTGCTTTTGGAGATTAGTTTTGGCCTACTTGTGCTGCAACAAATCAATTATGTCATAATTTTCAGGCTATGTTTAGGGCTCTTCCAATGAGGAATATTCAAGCAATCCCTGGGATTTGGATTAGAGAGTTGAAATGGGAGCAGCTTTTAAGACGGAGACAAAGAGGCATGTAATGATTCCCCAAAATGGAATTTGAGAGCATTTTATGTCCTTTTGAAAACATAGTCCTTGAGTTATAAAGGCAATTTTTTGGCTAAGTCGTCTTCATTGAATAGGCATCTATGTGACAAATATTAGAATAACAGAGTTGGAAGGGACCTTGAGCTCTTCTAGTCCAGCCCCCTGCTCAAGCAGGAGACCCTACACCATTCCAGACAAATGGCTGTCCAGTTTCTTCTTAAAAACTTCCAGTGATGGAGCACCTACAAAGCACCTTCTGAAGGCAGCTTCTGTTCCACTGGTTAATTGTCCTCACTGTTAGGAAAGTTCTCCTTAGTTCTAAGTTGTTTCTCACCTAGGTTAGTTTCTATCCATTGTTTTTTGTCTTGCCTTCCAGTGCTTTGGAAAATAGATCGATCCCCTTTTCTCTGTGGCAGTCCCTCAAATACTGGAACACTGTTATCATGTCTCCCCTAGTTCTGTCAGCCCAGGGCTGACAAGTTCTTCCTTTTCATTAGATTAGACATACCCTATTCCTGCAACTGTTCATCATAGGTTTTAGCCTCCAGCCCTATAATCATCTCTGTTCCACTTTCCTGCACTCTTTCTGGAGTGTCCAGTTTTCTATCATGATGACCAGAACTAGATGACATATTCTAGATATGGTCTTATTGAGGTTTTATAAAGCAGTACTAGTACATCAAATGATCTTGAGTCTATCCCTCTGTTAATGCAGCCTAGGACTGCATTTGGGGGGTTTTTTTGGCTGTTGCTGCATGCTGCCGACTCATATTTAAGTGATTGTCCACTAAGGCTCCAAGAACCCTCTCCTAGTTACTGTTATTAAGCTAGTTTTCACCTTACCCGTATCTGTACGTTTGGTTTTTCTTGCCTAAGTATAAAACCTTACTTTTCTCTATGTTCAATTTCATTTTGTGAGATAAGGCTAACAAAACTTTCACAGGTAAGAACTCAAGCAGTGCCCTACTGGATAGGATCCAGTGGTGGGGTTCAGCCAGTTCGCACCACTTCGGGAGAACCGGGTGTTAATTTTCTGAGCAGTTTGGTGAACTGGTTGTTGGAAGAAATCATAAGGGCGGAGAACCGGTTGTTAAATTATTTGAATTCCACCACTGATGGATCCATGACCCCTGAAGTCCAACATTGTCTGTTCTCACCATGGCTAATCAACTTCTCAAAGAAGCTCACTAGCGTCCCAAAAGATGGGACACTTTTAGAGAAGGTCCTGCTGACATCAAACTTAATACAGCTAGACCTAGACTTACCACCGTAAGTGAGCCCCAAAGTTCTGCCGCTAAGGCAAGGCACTTGTTACGTGGCTTTTGCCCTATTTTATGACCTCCCTCGCCACAGGGATCAAGTGAATCACTGCCGTTGTGAAGTTGTGAATCTGGTTTCTTTATTGACTTTGCTTGTCATAAAATCACAAAGGGGAGCCCCGGATACTGCGTAGGGCATGTCAAATGTTTCAATCTCCAAACATTTAGGGGTGTTCAATAGTTGGGACATGCCTTGGGGATTGTAAAGATATTTTCGTTACTTTCATATAATTTAGACATGCTCGGTAAGTAACTGCATCAACAGTGTAATTTTTTTAAACATTTTGTTTGTTTCATCGGTCAGAAATACTGTGCACCAGTTGCCAAGTGTCCAAATTTTGATCATGTGACCCCAGGGATGCTGGAATGGGAGAGAGAGAGAGAGGGAGAGAGAGAGGCAGAACCTGGATCATCTGATCAGTCCCCAAATGGAGAGTCAACAGCCCCCAGGTCTGGAGGTGGCTGATGAGGAAGAGGAGAAACAGCTGGGTCCGGTGCCTGACATGCAGTTCCACAGAAGGCAAAGGAGAGGAGAGCAGTGGAAATCTGTGGGCCGGTCCTTGGGACGGAAGAGCCACCGCTGCTAGCAAAGGCCCACCCTAGCTCTGGGGATAAAAGACAGGGCACAGAGATGAATAGATGTGGCAAACAACTATTCATCTCCTTGCTGGACAGACTTGTTAGCCTGCAGTTAGAGAGAAACTTTTTGCTGGCGCTCCTAATGAAGGAATCCTTGAGTTAACTTCAGAAGGTTTGTCGCGCTTGGGGAACTGGGAAAGAATAGGCAGTTGCTGCAACAGCAAATCATACATTTTGTCTCTTTTTTTCTAGCCTTGGTTTATTATATGCAGAGTATATTTCCTTCTCACGGAAGTGCTCGCCTTACCCCTCTGATGATTTTAAAACTTCTGTAGTAATTACGTATTGAAATGTTTGATCTTTGCTTACTTTTATATTTCAGTTACCTTAAGATTTATTTTTTTAAAGAAAGACAATTTCCCTTGGAATAAAGCACCTCAAGGATTTTAACAGAACAGCTGGTATTTTTTTCTTCTAAAGTATATATAAACAAGTCTGCTCTTTCTTCCCTGCCCCAGTGGACCAGGGATTAGCGTTCTGGAGCCTTATTATCCAAGTCTAAAAATTAAGACTTTGTGGCATGCAATGTCAAATTACAATCTGAATTTCCCCTGATAATTCTCAGCTGAGTAGAGTTGCTCCTAATCTAGTTCCTTGGTGGCATCTTTATGCCATCTCTAGGAGCCCAGGATTGTATTTAAATTCCAACTAATGAAGGGAATGGCACGAATTCAAAATAAGACTGAAATGTGGTGCATTTTTGGTAGTTAGTGATGGAAGGAAAGAATACCTAATTGCAGAGCAAAGACGTGAATTAGGTTTTGCTAAATAATGGGGCAGAAATTAGGGGGAATCTGAGAAGCATTTGAGAATATGGATTTCCTTATGGGCCTCTATTGGGAGTAAAATACCCACTGAATGTATTGCAGTTGTTTCTTGGGCCAAAATCCATCCATCTCTTTCTTTCTTTCTTTCTTTCTTTCTTTCTTTCTTTCTTTCTTTCTTTCTTTCTTTCTTTCTTTCTTCCTTTCTTTCTTTCTTTCTTTCTTCCTTTCTTTCTTTCTTTCTTTCTTTCTTTCTTTCTTTCTTTCTTTCTTTTTCTTTCTTCCCTTCTTTCCTTCCTTCCTTCTTTTTTCTTTTTCCCTCCCTCTCCCCTCCCTTCTTCTCTTTCTTTCTTGTTAGATTTTTATCCAACCTTTACCTATATCTATCTGTCTGTCTGTCTGTCTGTCTGTGAAATACCTCTCACGCATCATCACAAAATCTCCAGAACCGTAAAGCCTACAAACTTGATGTTGCACATATGTTCCTCTTGGCTTCTAGGTGCTCACTAAGAAAGTTTTTCAAAATGACCATCAAAGTATTAGTATTTTGTATATTATTATTATTAACACGCTCTGATGCTAAGGAGTTCTACTCCCCCTCTCCACCTGAAAAGAAATCTGTTCCAAATGCAAAACACCACCAGAGGAGAGGAGCTTCAGTTTCAGTTTCACAGCAGCAAGCAGCTTTAGTACAGAACAGTTGAGCTAAGCCACACCCAGGCTCCTTACTGTCTCCTTCTTGCTCACACAGCAAATACTGTTTCAATTTCCAAACAGCCATCAGCTCTCTCACACACTGACAGGACGGTAGCCAGATGAATACTGATGGATGCTGGTAGGCAGAGGCAGAATTTTTCCCCCTTATTTTCTTCCCCAAAAACTAAGCCTGACCACATATTTCTTAGCAAAGCACAAGTATTGAGCTAGTTATTTTATAAGTAACTCAAGATGGCAAAAATGCAGAATGCTCCTTCTTCTTTATCTGTTCCCCAGAACAACCCTGTGAGGTGGTTGGGCTGAGAGTGTCTAATCCAAAATCACCCGTTGGCTTCCACTGCCTAAGGTGGGATCACCCAACTGGTTCTAAAGCAGAGCTAGAACTCACAATTTCCTGGTGATTAGCCCAAAGTTGACTTTTGTACCTAAGATAGGATAATACTTCACTGTCTCCTGGTGATTGGCCCCAAGTCACCCAGCCGGCTTTCATATCGAAGGTGGGACTAGAACCCCTACACACCTGCTTTCTTGGCCACCATCTTAACCACAGAATGTGATTTATTCATTCAGTTTTATTTTATTTTTAAAGACCTATACAGCTGACCCTACTGAAAAAGCAACCTTGGATGGTGCTCAATTAGAACACGGTTGCGGAGATGTTGTAGCCCTAAATCCCCTATAATTTTATTTCCCTTTGGTGACCGGAGAGCAATATGCTTTCTCATAATCCATGCATGAGTGAAGAATCAGGACCAAAAATGATAAACTGCCTCTTTCTCCCACTTTTTGAAATATGGCTTCTTTTTCCTTTGTCCAGCCTTTCTCAGATGGTTCTTGTGTGGTGATGGCCGAGGCCCAAGATGCTTTCTTTTCAAACTCTTCTTGCTCAAGGCAAAACTGTTTTGGACACTTTGGAAATGTACACTGACATTAATATCTAAGGAATTGGGCCTCTAACCACATTAGCTGTCTTGGACTACCTACAGTAAGTTATTTTGCTGTATTAAAAAGTCAATTTTCTGTTGACGGGGCATGAATTATTCTTGATGGGAAAAGAAAGCTTTATATTATCCCAGGCAAACAACCAGGCTAAACTTTCAATTCTGAAAGTATACCATTGGATAAGAATCCGCTTAGGAACGAAGGATCACATTTTAGCAACTTTGCTAAGATGGTAGATTTAACAAATAACCCACGGCTATCTACATATCTTCATTTTTCTGTCCATCCTCACATCTACTCCTCTTTCTCTTCCCTCCTTCTTTTTATGATTATGTTTGCCAAACTTTTCTGGGTGTTGGAAAACACTTGTTTTTTTTTTTTAAATTTTGGAATGCTTTCCATTACACAGCAGCCTAATAATTGGACTTTTCACCTGACAGCATCATAACCACTGCATCAGTTGTTTCCAGGTATCAAAGTCTGGCCAGAATTTTGCAATGCTGGTGGAATAAAAAATCAATTACTCCCTACTCCACTCCACTCCCAAAGCCCCTCTCTTTGACGGTTTTCCCCCCAAAAATTATGTCTGTATTTCTCCCCATCAACTGTTCTTCCTGGATTCTTCAATGTTTTATACTTAGGCAAGAAAAATCAAATGTAGAGATTAAGTGAAATCTGGCTCAGTAGCAGTAACTGGGAGAGGGATCTTGGAGTCTTAGAGGAGACAGTCACTTAAATATGAGCCAACACTGTCTGGCAGCAGCCAAAAAGCCAATGCAATCCTAGGCTGCATTAACAGAGAGATGAAATCAAGATCACGTGAAGTGTTAATACCACTTTACAAGACCACCCTGCATCCAATTTTGGTCACCACAGTATAAAAGAGATGTTGAGACTCTAGAAAGGGTGCAGAGAAAAGCAACAAAGATTATTAGGGGGCTGAAGGCTAAAACATATGAAGAATGGAATTGGGTATGTCTAGCTTAATGAAAAGAAGGCCTAGGGGGTGACATGATAGCAATCTTCCAGAATTTGAGAGGATGCCACAAAGAAGTCAAGTTATTCTGCAAAGCACCCGATGGCAAGGCAAGAAACAATGGATGGAAATTTATCAAGGAGAAAAGCATCCTAGAATTAAGGAAAAATTTCCTAACAGTGAGAACAATTAACCAGTGGAACGACTTATGGAAGTTGTGGGTGCCCCATCACTGGAAGCTTTGAACAAGATCCTGGACAGTCATTTGTTGGGGATGGTGTAGAGTCTCCTGCTTTAGCAGGAATTTGAACTAGAAGACCTTCCAACTCTGTTATTCTGCTCTGCATCTGTGATCGTCAAGGATCTCGAGATGCGGTCGCACAGTGGATAGAGTGCAGTACTGCAGGGCTACTTCTGTTGACTGCAATTTGGCAGTTCGAATCTCACCAGGCTCAAGGTTGACTCAGCCTTCCATCCTTCTGAGGTGGGTAAAATTAGGATTCAAATTGTTGGGGGCAATAGGCTAACTCTCTAAGCTGCTTAGAGAGGGCAGTAAAGCACTATGAAGTGATATATAAGTCTAAGTGCTATTCCTTCCTTCCTTCCTTCCTTCCTTCCTTCCTTCCTTCCTTCCTTC
>NW_020769332.1:4141077-4154556 GCF_900518735.1 Pseudonaja textilis | reverse complement strand
TTCCTTCCTTCCTTCCTTCCTTCCTTCCTTCCTTCCTTCCTTCCTTCCTTCCTTCCTCTTAGAATGCAGTATTGCAGGCTAATTCTGCTGATTGCCAGCACTTCTATCCTGACCGGCTCAAGATTAACTCAGCCTTCCATCCTTTCAAGGTGGATAAAATGGGGACCCAGATTGTTGGGGGCAAGAGGCTGACTCTGTAAACCACTTAGAGAGGGCTGTAAAAGCACCATGAAGCGGTATATAAATCTAAGTGCTATAGCTATTGCTATCTCAGCACATATGCCAAGCTGCCTGTTTCCCTCTGGAGCAGAGAGATAATCACTTTTGGACTGAAATACTGTTTAATCTTCCTTCCAGCAACAAATATGACAGAAGCGTGAAGCCTCTGCTACATGTTGGGCATAAGTTATTGACCAGCTAGCTGGCATAGATGATAGATCTTCGAAACAGTAAGCAGGGAAGGGAACACTGGGAATGTGCATGAATCTGAATGCCAGTTGTACACCTTCACTCATGTTCCATCCTGGTACTTCACAAAGAAATGCTTTCCAAAAAGAAAAGGAGGCTTTTTCAGCACTACCGAAAACATTATCATAAAGCCTATAAGTCGTTGGGGCTCAGAGTGAACATGTGCTTATTTCTTTAAATGCATAGAGAACTTCTTTTGGTCTTGGGTGCCTGAACATGACTTTTAGCAGATGATGTATTTCCTATCCATAATGCATTTTGCAGGGTTCTGTATAATGAAAGAACAGATGTCGAGCAACGAAGCTGCCTTTGGCGATATTTGCTAATTGATGTGTTTCCTTAAAACCTAGGAGAAAATTGAAAGGTATTTAATTCCTAACTGCCAGGGATGACCACAACCTGCTGCTAAGAAAGAGAGAGAAGGTGCGCTTTATGAACAATAATTTAAACTGGGGCCATTAATGAGGGATGTGGCTACATAATGTTAGCAAGAGAGGGAAAGTACATGCTAATTTGAGTTGCAGTTTGTAGAAGAAAGTTCCCCAGTTTTAATCCTATGCAATACAGAAGTGAGAGGAAAAACATATTGAAGGCCGGAAGGAACTAGTAAAAATATTCTTCCTCAGGAAAAGAGATGAAAGTTGTGATGACCCAGGGTGGGATACAAAACAAACACAGACACAGAAAACAGATGAAGCCCCTTTTATTCCTTCAATTTGCTTCCAAGCTCCAAATATCCTTGACTGAGGACAAAAAACTCCCACACAAACAGTTACAAGAAGAAGGGAAAAAGCAACACAAACCAGGCAAGATAAGGGCTGGAGGACGTCCACAGATAACACACACTAGGAAGGATGCCAAACTTAGAGAGGAACCATAAACTAGAGATATTTCCATGCTTTGTTTCCAGCGTTCGCCCATATGCACATCCATCCTCTTATCCAGTTGTCACAGCTGCAGCCCATGAAGAGGATCAAGGCTCCCTCCTCCTGAGTAGACCACATCTCTCCCTTATCTCTCCTCCCTACGTGACCTAGGATGGAGAGGGGGCAGGCCTGGGCCCTCCTCTGACTGCCCAGCCAGTCTCTGCCCTTCCCCAGCTTCCTCCACAACCTCCAGAGCCCACTTCCACTCCCTGTCAGCTGTTCCTCCTCTCCCTCAGAGTCAGTCTCCACCAGGGGCATGACAAAAGTTATCAGGCAAGATTTAGTCACACAGGTGGGATTTTTTTTGGGGGGGGGGTACATGCACACAAGCATATACACATGTATACTTGAATACCGACAAACTTCATTCATTCATGTATGAGGTCTTACCAGAATTACAGAATTACCAGACAAGCAACTTATAACTAAGGAGAAATTTCCTGACAGTTAGAACAATAGATCAGTGGAACAGCTTTGCCTTCAAAAGTTGTAGGTCCTCCATCACTGGAGGTTTTTAAGAAGAGATTGAACAGCCACTTGTCTGAAATGGTAGAGGGTCTCCTGCTTGATCAGGGGGTTGGACTAGAAGACCTCCAAGGTTCCTTCCAACTCTATTGTTCTGTTCTGTTTCAGCATTGAAAGGACTTTGGGTCTTCTAGTCCAACCTCTTGCTCAAGCAAGGAGACCCTGATACCATTCCAGTCAAGTGGCTGTCCAGTCTCTTCTTGAAAACCTCCAGTGATGGAACACCTACAATTTCTTTAGGCAAACTGTTCCATTGGTTGATTGCTTTCACTGTTAGGAAATTTCTCCTTAGTTCTAGGTTGCTTCTCTCCCTCATTGGTTTCCATCCATTATTTCTTGCCTTGCATTTCATCTTCAGATGAAAACCTATAAGATTTGTGGGGGAGCGTGACAAAGGAAAGTACTAGTAAACCCCTTCTCTGCGTTGCAAGTAAAATTAATGGGAGTCTCATGGAGCTAGTGAATATTAATGTTTAACTGGAATAACTCTCTAACTTATACTCATTACAGCTCCAGTCTTGAGTTGTGATTCTTTCATTAACTATCAGAAAGCTCTTTCTCTGCTATTACGATACAAATAAAACCCAAGTGTGACCAAGCTTCAGTAAAAGAGAGGCACTCTATCCCCCACCAACATGGCCCCTTCACAGCCAATCAATTCTAGTTAAGTGACCTGGCTGCTCACTTCCTCTAGCTTTCGCGATAATGAGGAAGAATGAAGAGCTACTGTTCTTCGGGGTCTTCTACCACAATGATATTTCTCTAACTGTCCCCTGAGCACAATCATATTTTTCAAACTGTCCTCTTATTGATTTCCCATCTTGTCTATTTCAGGCAGGGATAGAGGTCTGGTGGGATCAGAAAAGGAAAGGGCCCCTAAGTGAGTCCATCATAGACTGTGTGGAAAGAATTACATTCCAGCTAAGTGATTCTAATATAAAACATTTGACACCACATTGTGCCCGACTTAAATCCCAGAGAGAAAATAGAAGTGTCGAAGTTCTCGAAGAAGCTATGGATTGGAAGAGCACAAGAACAGCACGGTTCACAGAACATGATTGATCTGGGGCAATTTTAAATTAAATGGCTGTATTTGTACAGTTGCCAAGGTTTGGTTAGATGTGTATGTTTTCACCTGATGCACCAACTCTGGTCACTTTGGCTGGCTTACAGTTCATTGATTGGACAATCCCACCCCAGCTTAGTAACCATATAGATCTCAGTCAGTATGGAAAGAAAAGGAGACAGGATAAGGTGAAGGTACATCCGTGCTAGTTGTTTCTGGCTCTAGGGAGCGGTGTTTGTCTCCGTTACAAAGCCGAGGAACCAGCACTGTCCGAAGACATCTCTATAGTCATGTGGCCGGCATGACTAAATGCCGAAGGTATGTGGAATGCTGTTACCTGCCCACCAAAGTGGTCCTTATTTTTCTACTTGCATTTTGTATATGCTTTCGAACTGCTAGGTTGGCAGAAGCTGGGACAAGTAACGGGAGCTAGGGATTCGAACTGCTGAACTGCTGACCTTTCTGATCAACAAGATCAGTGTCTTAACCACTGAGCCACTGCATCCCCGTGACAGGAGACAGGGTAGGGTTCCTCAAAAATGAGGAACAGAACAGAACAACAAAGATGGAAGGAACTTAGAGGTCTTTTGGTCCAAAAAGCAGGAGACCGTATATTTTTGTTCTTGTTGTTCAACCACTAAGTCATGTCCAACTCTTTGCAATCCCATACATGCCAGGGTCTTCTGCCATCCCCTGTCTCCCAGAGTTTGTCCAAATTCATGTTCATTGTGTTGATGACGCTTAGCTAACCATCTCGTTCTCTGCCGTCTCCTTCTTCTTTTGCCTTTTATCTTTCCCAACATCAATTGAGTCCTCTCTTCTCATATGATGACCAAAGTATTTGAGCTTCAGCTTCAAATGGTGATCCAGTCTCTTCTTAAAGACCTCCAGGGATGCCTCCACAACTTCTAAAGCAGTGGTAAGGATAAGGGGTGTATCACTTATAGTTTCTAATAAGAGGTGAAAGGATCTTAACTAAGGACTCTCTGCCTTTTTGGACAAGTGGTTACAATCAATGGTGCTTTTGTTCTTATACTTTATCATATTGTGTTACTCAAAAACATTAGTATGTTATATTATTTCAGTATAGTGATGTTTATATAATATTGACTAGAGATTATTATTGTCCTTGGGGTTTTCATGGCAAAGATATTGGAGTGGGTTGCCATTTCCTTCTATAGTTTTTCCAGTTGCAATGCAATGAAAACTGGTTTTCCCAGTTGCAATGTATGGCTATGGAAGTTGGACCATAAGGAAGGCTGAGCGCCAAAGAATTAAAAGACGTTTGCTTATGGGGATGAAAGCTATGGCAAATCTAGACAGCATACTAAAAAGCAGAGATATCACCCTGCCAACAAAAGTGCGTAGAGTTGAGGCTATGGTTTTCCCAGTTGCAATGTATGGCTGTGAAAGTTGGACCATAAGGAAGGCTGAGTGCCAAAGAATGGGGGCCTTAGAACTATGGTGTGGAGAAGACTCCTGCGAGTCCCTTGGACTGCAAGGCCATCCAACCGGTCAGTCCTAGAGGAGATGAACTCTGACTGCTCTTTAGAAGGCCAGATGCTGAAGATGAAACTCAAAGACTTTGGCCACCTGATGAGAAAAGAAAGATTCACTGGAGAAGAGCCTAATGCTGGGAAAAATGGAGGGCAATAGAAGAAGGGGACGGCAGAGAAGGAGGTGGCTGGATGGAGTCACTAAAGCAGTCGGCGTGAGTTTAAATGGACTCTGGGGGATGGTAGGGGACAGGAAGGCCTGGAGGAATGTTGTCCGTGGGGTTGCAATGGGTCAGACATGACTTTGCAACTAACAATAACAAAAACAAGAGATTATCAACATTCTAACATAAATCTTTAGAAATTAAGAAATACATGTTTATATCAGTACTATGAGCTCTAAAATGTCAATGTTAATAAGCATAAATTGTTTAATGTTTGCATCTTAAATTAAATGTGGCATTAATAAACAACTGCAAAGTACTCAAACTATTTGTTATACCATAAAGAGTTATGTTTTAAACTTCCTATTTAATACCAAGGGCTCCATTGTATTGTTACTTATTACTGTTTGAACATATTAAAGAACAATTCATGTTTTGAGCACATGTCATAGTGCAGGATCCAATCTGGGTCAGGCACTGGGGACCAGAAGTTTTGTCTACTGAAGTTTTGGACTCATGCTGGAAACTATCTTCATAAACTTCTCTCTAGCATGTCATTGTTATGCCAAGACAGTGTTAGCCATGGGAGAGTCTTTCGTAAAATGACTGCTATAGTGGCACAGTTTGATCCAAATGTCAACTTAACAGAAGGCAAAATGATAAAATTAGTTTTGTAATGCTCTACTCCTCTGGAATTTAGGGATGTTTCAATTATTTTGTAAATTTAATGCATAGCTCATACAGAAAATCTACAGTACTGTACCTTTACTACATAGTAAAATACTGACATCAACAGGATGAATTACCCATTGGTTACACCAAGTAGACTACCCAAAATCTATAGAACATGATGGCTGGAAGATTCTGGGAGTTGAAGTTTCCACATCTTCAAAATGCTACGGTTGAGAAACATTGCCTTAGAAAAATGCATACCTATTAATCATCAGTCATGCATACTTATTATATGATTCCTATAGATTGAGCACAGTGCAAAAAATTTTACGAGCAATTCTCAATTCATATCTACAGTTGGGACTAGAATTACAGATTAGCAGGGTTGGAAAGGATCTTGAAGGTCTTCTAGTCCTTCAGGAGACCCTAGAATATTCTGAACAAATGGCTGTCTTGAAAACCTCCAATATTGAAGCACCCACAACTTCTAGAGGCCAGCTGTTCCACTGATTAATTGTTCTCTGTCAGGAAATTTCTCCTTGATTCCAGGTTGCTTCTCTCCTCAATTTGTTTCCATCCATTGCTTCTTGTCCTGCCCTCAGTTGCTTTGGGGAATAGCTTGACCCCCTCTTCTTTGGGGCAGCCCCTGAGATATTGGAACACTGCTATCATGTCTCCCCTAGTCTTTCTTTTCATTAGACTTATTAATATTATTATTGTTATAGTTCGCTGGCAGCAGGTGTGGACGGCTGAGGTCTTTGAGAGTGAGGACTCAGGTGAGGAGCCTGCGTGTGAGGCAGGGATGGGGCCAGGACCATCAGGGAGGGGAGTGCTACCTTCAGAGATTGTGGAGGCTGGCAACAATGATGAAGAGACCCCCGAGGAGCCTGTGCCAAGTGCGCATGCACGCAGGGCTGCTCGAAGGAAAGCGCAGCTGCAGCAGCACAGGGAGTAAGGCTGCAAGATAATGGCCCCTCCCTTAAGAGATAAAAGCCAGTCGAGAAACCAGAGTTCTTTGCAGGAAGCAAACAAGTTTTTGCACTCGAGCCTTGTGGACATTCGGAGTATCCTGATTGGTGTTTGGAGACTGTTCGTGTTTGAACTATTTCTTGGTAACTTTATTTAGTGTTCTTGGCAGCCTTGCACAACCTTGGCAAGGGTCGTTCTTATCAGAGACAATTAGTTTGAAACAGCCTTTTAACTGAGAAGGAACAGAATTCATAAAGAATCATTAAAAGGTTTTGCTGTTACCTTTGTCTCGTGTTTGCTTCCTTGGAACCAGGTTTGGGTCAGAACAATTATTCATTAGGTTTCTGTCATAAGGATTGTAATCATAGGTCGAGCGGGATGTGGTTTTATGACACCCCCCTTTCTGCCATGGTTGTTAAGCAAATTCATGGTCATTAAATGAATACCATGCGCATAAGTGTGAAGCTATTTTTCTGAATGGGCTTTTTTTTTGCTGGAAATTGGTAAAAAGGTTGTAGAATTGTGATCATGTGATAATAGGACACTATGATCAGTTGTAAATGAGAGCCAGTTACCAAGCGCCGATATTGCAATCACGTGAACATGGGGATAGTATAACAGTCATAAGTGTGAGGACCGGTTGTAAGTGCAAGGAGTAGACTTTTTTTGGCAGCATCACAACCAGTCAGAAACTGAGGATTATCTATGTGTATAAATGTGTTGTAGAGTTTGGGGATGATCAGATCCAAGAAAAATATTAATTTCACCTTGATTCAACACATCCTAAAGCAGGACCCAAGCTTACTATCAAAATTATCGATCAAAATTATCGGTTGAATTTTTTTCAAGGGGAAGGAAATATTCTCCAGTGATTTCCCAAAAACAACAGGAAAGGGGAATTCTGCTCAACAGAAGTTTCCAATGATGCTCCCACGGACATAAAAATTTTGGCCGTCTCGTAATCAAACAAGGGCAACGGAGCAATTTCAGAGCAATTTCATTTACAATTCAGTTTGTCTTTTGAAGAAAATTTCTAACGAAATTTTTTTCATTTTCAGTAGAATGAATCAGAACTGTTGTTAAAAAAAAAAGGAGAGGTTTTGGCAAAACTGAAACTACATGCAAGTCTAACAAAATACACTTCCATTCTCAGAAACAATTGTGCTAGAAAACTCAGTTTGGAGGGTTTTTTTCTCGCTTAATTCCAACTGTCATGTTCTTTTCATAGCCCTTGTCAGAGAAAGAAAACTGGAGGGGAAAAAGGTAAATGCATACCCCTTCTGATTTATAATTAATTTTTAAATGGAAAAAAATGTATACAACTCAAGGGATTAGAAAGAAATATTGAAAAGCAGGCAAAAATCCCCCTCTCTCTCTTTCTTCTAAACAAAACTAATAAGTTTGTCAGTCACTTCTGTAATATCCATCATTCTCTGGTGAACAATTTTCAGACTTTAATATTGGTTAAGAGGCATTCTGAGAAGTAATTATACACAAGCTTTTCACAGTCAAATGCTAGTTTGCGAACACCGATTCTGCTGACTCGTTTTGCCTTGGAGTGAGTCAAGGACAGTGGTGGGATTCAAAAAAATTATGTGGGCGTGGCTTGGTGGGCATGGCTTGGTGGGCGTGGCAGGGGAAGAGCACTGAAAAATCAGTTTTCCCACCCCACTCCTGGGGGAAAGTTACTGCAAAATCCCATTCCTTCCCCACCCCACTAACCTGCTTTCCAGCTCCGTTTTCCTGTGCAGGGCAACCAAAGAAGACCCAGACGACCAGCTGGGACACAGGAGGCAGAGCATAGATGGGTTAGTGGGGCCAGTCAGAGGTGGTATTTGCCAGTTCTCCAAACTATTCAAAAGTTCTGCTCCCAGTTTTCCAGAACTGGTCAGAACCTGCTGAATACCACCTCTGGTCAAGGAGATTTCCTTTGGCAAAGGCAACATCTGAAGATGGTTTTGATGGCAGAACACAATCTTCACTCTGCTGAAGAGAAACTTCCTAACAGCAAGGACAATTAAGCAGAGGAACAGCTTTGCCTTCAGAAATTGTGGGCTGTCCAGTCTCTTTTTAAAAACCTCCAGTGATAAAACACCCACAACTTCTGAAGGCAAGCTGTTCGATTGGTTGATAGTTCTCACAGTCAGGAACAAAGGTGGTATTCAGCGGGTTCTGACAGGTTCTGGAGAACCGGCAGCGGAAATTTTGAGTAGTTCGGAGAACCGGCAAATCCCACCTCTGACTGACCCTGCCCCCATCTAGTCTCCGCCTCCCATTGAGTCCCAGCTGATTGGCCAGGTCTTCTTTGTTGCCCTGCACAGGAGAACAGAGCTGGAAAGCAGGTTAGTGGGGAGGGGGAAGGAAAGGGATTTTGCAGTAACCTTGCCCCAGGAGTGGGGAGGGAATGGAGATTTTGCAGTATCCTTCCCATGCGACACCCACCAAGGCATGCCACGCCCACCAAGACACGCCGACAGAACCAGTAGTAAAAAAATTTGAATCCCATCACGGGTCAGGAAGTTTCTTCTTAATTCCAAGGTGCTTCTCACGTTGATTGCTTTCCATCCATTGCTTCTTGTCTTACCTTCTGGTGCTTTGGAGAATGGGTTGATTCCTCCCTGCTCTTCTTTGCGGCAGCCTCTTAGATATTGGAAGACTGCTGTCATGTCACCCCTGGTCCTTCTTTTCCCTAGACTAGCCATACCTGCTTCCTGCTTCCTTCATATATTAGAATCATTTTCTTTGACTTCTTTCTAGAGTCTCAACATCCATTTGATATTGTGGTGACCAAAATTGGATGCAGCATTCCAAGATGTGGTCTTTCTAAAGCTATATATGGCAGTACAAACACTTCATGTGTTCTTGATTTTATCCCCCTGTTGATAACATATATGATATTCAACACACCACATTAAATATTAAATATAATATCTAATACGCAGTATTAAAGACGTTCTGGGTCCCACTTTTCAACAAGAATTGTGTTTACCCTCTCTTGAAAGGAATATAACTATTCCCTTTGTCAGTGGAGATGCTCAATCATCCAGGTCGTTTTTCAAGGTACTTTTTCCAAAAGGCAACTGGACTTTCTTCTTGCTATTGTTATTGTTGTTGTTGTTTGGAAAACCTTTTGCTTCACATCCAAGAAGTTTCTTCACTTCAGTCAGAAATGAAGAAGCTTCTTTGGATGAGAAGTGAAATGTTTTCAAAGAAAAAAAAGGAAGTCCAACTGCCTTATGGAAAAAGCACCTTTGGGACAAGCCAGAGGTGGGATTCAGATGGTTCTGACCAGTTCTGGAGAACAAGTAGCGGAAATTTTGAGTAGTTCGGAGAACCGGCAAATACCACCTCTGCCTGGCCCCGCCCCCATCTATTTTCTGCCTCCCATCGAGTCCCAGCTGATCGGCTGGGTCTTCTTTGGTTGCCCTGCACAGGAGAACAGAGCTGGAAAGCTGGTTAGTGGGGTTGGGAAAGAAGGGGGATTTTGCAGTATCCTTCCCCTGCCATGCCCACCAAGCCACGCCCACCAAGCCACGCCCACAGAACTGGTAGTAAAAGAATTGAATCCTACCACTGGGACAAACTGTCCTTTTGAAAAAACGGCGTGCAATACGCAGTGTTCCTGGAGCCTCCACTCCATCCCATTGCCTCAGTCCTTGGAAGGGCCATTTATTAAACTAGAATGAGATGCCAACGACAAGCTTTCCCAGACAGGCGTTGTGCAACCTCAGCTGTACATGTGCTGGTTGAATTTCTGCACAGCAGGCTACATGAGACTACATCTAAAGCTAATTCAGAACATTCATTTACACCAACAGCACACTCCAGGGTTGTTATGTGGCAGACAGGCGCACAGAAATGTCAAGGCACTGCCTCCCTCTGGCCCCAAGGCAAAGCTTGGATGCTGGATTTTCAAGACCTAACCAAGTTTCAAAGAACATCACGGATTGCCTCTTCAATTTTTCATCTCCAAATGAAGGGATGCAAAGAAGTAGAAGGATCTTCCCAACGGTGGGGCCCCGTGGCTATTCCGGAGAGCCACCCTTTGAGTCGTTTGTGTAGTGTTAAGCATCCCTCTTCTCCAAATCACGTCTCTGATCGCTTTTAAGGGGAATTGGTACATTTTATATACGTATCTTTCCTGTGCAATTTATTCATTAATTGTAGGTCTCTCTCCCTCTCTCTCTCCCACTCCCTCTCCCTTTCTCCCTCCCCCTCCATTTCCCTCTGTCTTTCTCACTCCCTCTCTCTCCCACTCCCTCTCTCTCTTCCTCCCTTTCCCTCCCTCTCTCTCCCTTTCTCTATCCTTCTCTCGCTCCCTCTTTCTCTCCCACTCCCTCTCCCTCCCCCCTCTCCCTCCTTCTCCCTTTCCCTCTCTCTCCCACCCCCTCTCTCTCCCACTCCCTCTCTCCCTTTCCCTCCCTCTCTCTCCCTTTCTCTCTCCCACTCCCTCTCTGCCTCCCCCCTCTCCCTTTCCCTCTCTCTCTCCCACTCCATCTCTCTCCCACTCCCTCTCCCTCCCTCTCTCTCCCTCTCTCTCTCCCATTCCCTCCCTCTCCCTCTCTGCATGTATTTCGATTGAGTGTTTTTCAATTTCTGTTTTTAGCTGGAGGCTAAAACATACCAAGAGCCATTACAGGAATTGGGTATGTCTAGTCTAATGAAAAGAAGGACTAGGGGAGACATGATAGCAGTGTCCTCTTATTTGAGGGGCTGCCACAGAGGAGAGGAAGGGGGTCAAGCTAGTTTCCAAAGCACTCAAAGGCAAGACGAGAAACAATGGATGGAAACCAACGAAAGAGCAAAGCAACCTAGAACTAAGGAGGAATTTCCTAACGGTGAAACCAATCAGCCAATGGAACAGCTTGTTTCAGAAGTTGTGGGAGCTCCATCACTGGAGGCGAAGAGACTGGACAGCCATTTATCTGAAATGGTACAGGGTCTCCTGCCCAAGCAGGGGGTTAGACTACAAGACCTCCAAAGTCCCTTCCAACTCTGTTATTCTGTGTTCTATCTTCCTGTAATATTATTTGGAAACTTTTTCATGGGTCTTTTTTCTGCTGTTTAGGCCTGTTTAACATTTTGGGGAACTTTATAATCCCTCCAGAAAGCGTCCGTTTATTGGATGGATTAGAAGGATAATACAATCAACTCCATAAATACTGTTTGCTTTAGCGATATCATTATAAAGTGGCTTATGGTGATTGTAAAGGAACCATTTATACTCGGTAATGTGAAGTCAAGAGAGTGACAAATTGACTTTCAGTAAAATAACTCTCCATACAGGTCATTTTCAAAACAAATAAGCGGTTCTTTTATTAAAAGTCTCTCTTTTAATGCCACATCGGGGTGGGAGAAAAAAACAAGCTGGAGGTGAGAAAAGGCTCAAACAAATTAACATTCTTGCTTCTCTCTGTTTATTAAACAGCAGCAGGGCTGTGAAAAAGTATTTTCCGGCACTTCCCACCTTTTTTGAGGCTTGAGATGACTTTGCAAAATAAGGATTGCTCTGGGCTCTCCTAATGAAGCCAAAAGGATGAAAAAGAGCGAAGTAAAGGAATGAATTCATTAGAATGGACAATGAATCCCTTTGTAGAATTTGCGGTATAGAGGGGGAAGAGAGACCAAGTTTCTTTGTATTATAGAAAAGGGATCAATCAGCGAGGAGAAAATATTAGCGATGTTCAAGTAGATTGTCCTACAACTTCATTAGCGCAAGTTTCGGTTCCAACTTCCTTAACAGGGGACTTGCTTCGTCTTCTGAGCCGAGATTGCAGCTAGAAAGCAAACTGCTTCCAACCTAATTTGGAGGACTTGATGCAGAAAAATACCGTGACTTTCCTAGATCCGTATTCTGGTGGGGTTTTTCCACCAGAAACTATACAGCAAGTTTTTAATCCTAGCCACATAGAAAAGAGTCTCTCCCCCACCTCCCTCTCTTTCTCTCTTTCTCCCTCTCGCTTCCTCTTCCTCTCCCTCCCTCTTTCTTTCTTTCCCACCCTCTCCCACCCTCCCACTCCCTCCTCTCTCTCTTCCTCTTCCTCCTTCCCTCCCTCTTTCTCTCTCTCCCTCTTCCCCACTCTTCCTCTCTCTCTTTCTCTCCTCTCCTTCCCTCCCTCTTGCTCTCTCTCCTTCTGTCCCTCCCTGTCTTCCTCTCCCTCTCCCTCTTTCCTTCCCTCTTTCTCTTTCTCCCTCTTCCTTTACCTCCCTCCTCCTCCATTCTCTTTCTCTCTCTCCCTCCCTCTCCTTCTCCCTCCCTCCCTTTCCCTTTCTCTCTCTCCTCTCCCTCCCTCTTTCTCTACCCTCCTTCTCTCTCTCCCCCCCCCTCCCTCTCCCCTTTCTTTTTAAATGAAAACAAAACAAAGCACTCTATCAGTGTGCCCCATTTGGGAACTAATTGAATGGTGCAGGTGAATAGGAAAATATCATGCTTAAAGGTGGGAAATGTTTTCCTGTTTAATAAACCTCATCATTGTGAGCAAGCAACTGCCCAAGCAGACTTGACCTACACTAACTCCAGTTTGGGGAGTCTGAGGTTTTCTGAGGTTAGTCCTGGACCAGAGTCAGTTTTTAAAAAGGGAGGGAAGAACACTCTATAGCAAGGTTTCTCAACATTAACTACTTTAAGTCATGTGGACTTCAACTCCCAGAATTCCCCAGTCATCATGGCTGGCTGGGGAATTCTGGGAGTTGAAGTCCACATGTCTTAAAAGTTGTAAAGGTTGAATAATACTCTGCTAAAAAGATCAGCCCTGGGCTCCATTTCACCTAGTGCTCAACAGGAATGTCCCCTCCATCCTTTTCTACTTCTTCAATTGTAACAAAAGAGGATTTGCTTTTGATTTTTTATATATATATAATAAAAGGAGGAAAGCATTTCATTTGTAATTCCCATAGGTATAGCATGTCGTTCCTGTTCTGATTTAATGAGAAGGAGGCCTGCAAGGCGTATTTCTGAATTACTGTCTTTCACTACATGATCCTGTTTCTGATAGTCAGTAGCCTCTCTTTGTGGTCGTTCAGTCCCAGAGGAAGACTACTCTCTGCTTAGCCTAATGCAGAGGGGAAATGCCCATGGAAATCTATGTGAGATTGAAGGTTTATGGGTGTGTATGAAAGAGGGAGAAGAAGAAGAAGAAGAAGAAGAAGAAGAAGAAGAAGAAGAAGAAGGAGGAGGAGGAGGAGGAGGAGGA
>NW_020769332.1:4119283-4140977 GCF_900518735.1 Pseudonaja textilis | reverse complement strand
GAGGAGGAGGAGGAGGAGGAGGAGGAGGAGGGGGAGGGAGACAGAGGGAAGGAGAGAGGGAGAAGGAAAGGAAGAGCAAAGAGGGAGTGGGAGAGGGAGAAGAAGAAGGGGAGAGGAAGGGGGTGAAAGGGAGAGGGAGAAGAAGAGAAAAGAAGGAAAGGGAAAGGGAGAGGGAAAGAGAGAAGAAGAGGGAGAGGGAGGGAGAGGGAGGGAGAGAGGAAAAGGGAGAAGAAGAGGAAAGAGGGAGGGGAGGGGGAGAGAGAGGGAGGGGGAGAGGGGGAGGGAGGGAGAGAGAGAGAAAGAGGGAGAGAGAGAGAGTTAGCGGGCTGAGGAATTCTAGAAGTTGAAGTCCACAAATCTTAAAGTTGCCAAGTTTGGAGACCGCTAAGGCATTTATGGTTCTAGTTTATACATCATCAGGGCTAGATTCACGTGCCTATTTGGCCAGAACTACGCAGAACAAGGACTGGAACAATTTTCTGTAGAGCTAATCTTGCTTAAACCTTCTATGAAAAGTCTCAGTCCATGATCAAATCTGAAGGAGAAACTTCTCCGTCAGGCCCCCTCGATACCTTTCCGCATTTATCCGGGAACTGGAGAAACAAAAAACGGTGCTGCCGTCTTGCTATTATCCATCACCTTTGTCAGATAAGTGTAAAATATATGCCATCTTGTGTTGACAAGAGGGTAGAGCAATGTCTGCATCTTCATCCCTGCTGTTCGTTTCAGTCTTTCTCTTTCAATATAGTTCAGTATAAAAGACGTTTTAATTAGAAGGGAAAAAGAAACAGAAAGAGAATAACACCGTTGGAAGGATTTTTGGAGGGCTCCTAGCTCAACACCCTGTTCATGATAAGAGTTTTTATACCATCCCAGACAAGTCACTGTCCAGTCTCTTTTTCAAAGCTTCCCGTGATGGAGCCCCCACAACTTCCAAAGGCAAGCCACTCCATCAATGAATTGTCCTTGCTGTGAGGAAGTTTCTCCTTAGTTCCAGGTTGCTTCTCTCCTTGATTAGTTTCCATCCATGGTTTCTTGTCCTGCCTTCAGGTGCTTTGGAGAATAGTTTGACCATCTCATCTGTTAACCTTCTCATCACTCCTTATCACCCATCCCTTCCCACTTGTGACTGTATGACTGTAACTTTGTTGCTTGTATTCTTATGATTTATATTGACTTGTTTCCTAGTATGACTTGATTGCTTATTATACCCCATGGCTATCATTAAGTGTTGTACCTGAGGATTCTTGACGAATGTATCTGTGATGACCCGCAGTCTCTCAAAATAACCCAAAACATATATTTAAGTCCGGTAAGACCTTCAACTTCACTGTTTTATTAGGCACAATTAAAAGTGCCTAATTACACAATTACAAAAGTAAATAATGAGGCAAACAGAAAACCAAAACAAACCGCATTGATGAGAGTTCCGAAGCAAGCCGAGATAACTAATCAAACTCCAGGAAAATAACCGAGAAAAGTCCATGGGAAGAATGCCATCAAAGATAAACCTCTTTCAAGGTGAACACTAAATTGATTCTTGCAAATTCTAACTGTGCAGTTGCAAACTTATATACATAGCTCCCACCTGCAAGCCACAAAGAGGATCATGGTAATCTCCTCTTGAGTAGACCTCGCTTTTCCCTGATCCTCTCCTCCCTGTGTGACCTAAAATGGAGAGGGGATGGGCCTGGATCCTCCTCTGACTGCCCAACCGGCCTCTGCCCTTCCCCAGCCTCCTCCACCACCTCTGGAGCCACATTTCCACTCCCTGTTGGCTGTTCCTCCTCTTCCTCAGAGTCAGTCTCCACCAGGGGCATGACAGTATCTGTTCTTTTTATGTATACTGAGAGCATTTGCACCAAGACAAATTCTTTGTGTGTCCAATCACACTTGGCCAATAAACTATTCTATTCTATTCTATTCTATTCTATTCTATTCTATTCTATTCTATTCTATTCTTTGTAGGAGCCCCTCAAATATTGGAACACTTCTAGTTCTTCTTTTCATTAGACTAGCCATCTTTTAGACTAGTGATGACCCTGGGCTTGGCACAAAGGCAACACAGTCACATAAGTAAGAAATGTCCCTTTGCCCCCAATGTCCAGGTTACCTTTGGCTGGAGAAAAACCTCTCCCAAGAACAATCTTTAAATGAAGGAAATTCAGTCCAAAAATAAAGTACATACAAACTGTAAATAAAATAACATATTGTAATCTCTCCCTCCCTTTCCCCGGTCTGTTGGCAAACTGCGAAGCAGTGAAAACAAAAGCAGTTTGAACACAGTTCAAAGATTGACACCTGTATTATTAAATTCCAAGGAAATTTCTGTTCTACAAATCCAGCCATTTTGTCTTCTGTTGTGATTCTCTTTAAGTTGCTGTTATATCATTTTCCTGGTGCTCTTTCAATAAGTTTATTCCAAGAAGCTTCTAAGTTCTGGTGCATTATATGGTTTCTGTAGAGATCCAGTTACATGAGGATTTTTTTTTATTTTAATTTAGTTTTTAAAGACTTCTTTGGGGGTTTTAAATTGTGGCCTTTTAGTGCTGTATACTGCTCCAAGTCGCTGTTTGTGAATTGGACAGTCATATTAAATTAAATCTATATATATATATAAGTGAAATACCACTCACGTACCATCACAAAATCTCCAGAACCGTAAAGCCTACAAACTTGAAATTTGGCATGTATATTCCTCTTGGCTTCTAGGTGCTCACTAAGAAAGGATTTCTTGAAATGACGATCAGAGCATTAGTATTTCCTATATTATTATTAACACACTCTGATGCTAAGGAGTTCTACTCCCCCTCCCCACCTGAAAAGAAATCTCTTCCAAATGCAAAACACAAGCAGAGGAGGAGTTTCAGTTTTAGTTTCAGTTTCACAGCACTTTAGTACAGAACAGTTGAGCTAAGCCACGCCCAGGATCCTTGTTGTCTCCTTCTTGCTCACACAGCAAATACTGTTTCACTTTCCAAACAGCCCTCAACTCTCTCACACACTGACAGGATGATAGCCAGATGAATACCGATGGATGCTGGTAGCCAGAGGCAAAAAAATTTTTCCTTATTTTCCTCCCCACAAACTAAGCCCAACCACATAGTTTCTTAGCAAAGCACAGGTATCGAGTTAGTTATTCAATAATAATAAAGATTTTTTTAAAACTAAATGAGAAGCCAGCTTCTAGAATCATCTTTATACTGAGAAATGTTCTGAAGTTTTTTTTAATTCTTTTCATGGTGCTTGGACAACAGAGCAAAGTTGCTAAATGCTGGTTTTCATTCTTCCATTTATAATATTCCATCCTGGTTTCTCTCTTTGCAATTTTGAGGCGGAGGAGGAATACTACATGACAGAAGTTATGTTATGGTGTCTTTTCCTAGGAATTCATAAAAGTGAAGCTTCACCCAATAGATAGATAATTGCAGAGTAGAAGACCCTCACACATACATTAAGGTAGGAATTCACCAAGACCAACTTGATCAAAGTGCAGATGAGAGATCAGAAGGAGATTTAATGAAGCTTTGAAACTGAGCAAGCCACAAACAGCTTTTCAAAAGTCTCCGTCAAATTTGCAGGCAAAGAAGATGAAATGCAAGATCTCCCCAGCTTTCTCAAGGAGAAGAAAGGTATTGTCCCAAGGGAGAAGTGGCACCCAAATAACAGGATAACAGAAAAATAACAGAGTTGGAAGAGACCTTGGAGGTCTTCTAATTCAGCCCCCTCCTCAACCAGAAGACCCTATACCATTCCAGACAAGTGACGGTTCAAGTCTCTTCTGAAAAGCCTCCAGTGATGGAGCCCTCAGACCTTCTGAAGGCCAGGAGTCCTTTGTTGAGATAAGAATAAAGTGCAGGATGCCAACACATGCTAAAGAAAGAATTGGATTGTGAAAAACACTGCTACTTCTGGTATAAAAAGTTCAGGAACATCTCATCTCCACACATGAGGTTCTCACCAAAATTCTCCTCCCCCTGACCTGAAAATTTTTTCTGAATCAAATTCGCTTTCCTCAAATTAAACAGCAATGGGTGGGAAACAGAAAATGCTGGAGATGTCTGTCTTTCTACGACTGCAGAAGAAACTTTCAGGACATGGAAGTGTGCAAGAAATATTCATGAGTGAATATTACACATTCTGACGGCAGCGAGAATAGTATACGCCCAGCAATGGAAAAATGAAAACACTCCTTCAGAAAAGGAGATAATAAAGAAGATATTAGTTTGTGCAGAACTGGATAGATTAACATTAGAATTAAAAAAAACAAAGGGAAGACAGAATATTATGATATTATCAATAGCTGGAATTAAGAGGTGGGAGTTGGAATATGAAATAACTAGGATAAGTAAACCCAGAATGAGATATTATATATGTATTAAAATGAATATGTTGGTCAAAAATAATTGTACAAAACTAGCAAGTATATGTGTTATTAGTCTTTCACTTTGGTGTTCATGGTGGAGGAAATGCCAGGATGGTCACATTGTGTTCAATATACCTATATGTAAATAATAAAAATATATTCTATAAATAACTAAATAAATATTCATGAGTGTCTCAGTTTAGAAAGATGAAGTGAGGGTATTATTCCAAGATGAAAAGAGAGACTCTAAATCCTATTGTTTGGGTGCTTAGTGTTTCACGAAGGTGCGTTTTCATAATTCTTACCAGAAAGATTTCAATTATTTCTGAGGGAAATGAGACTCTCTCCTTTCCTGAGCATTTAGCATCCTGTTAATTATAGTGATGAATCTAAAGGCTCTGATATTCCACCTGACAGAAGTTCCCTTTTGGAGGAGATCAGCCAGATTCCTTGGGAGAAGGAGTTCCAAGAGAGATGAAGGCTACTGCTCTGTAATTTCAGATGATTGATTGGGGTTGATTAGTGATCCATTAAAGTGCTACTGGAAACTCTAAAGTTATGATCGGAGCGCTCTGAAGTTAGGAAACAGGGATGGGGAGAGAAGGCAGCTCATTAACAAGCTCTCATCTGACACATTTTAATTGCCGGCAAAGTAACACAGTCTAATATTTCATAACATTAGAAGACACTTTCCTACGAAGAGACATTTGGCTGGAAGTGAAGCCATTCTGTTGATAGATGTGTCTGCGGGAAGGCTTGGCTTGAGTGCACTCAAATTTTGCAATACAATAGTCCTCATCGTACAACCACAATGTCACAGGTTTCCATGTGATGAAATCCATTTAAAAAGAAAAGAACGAAGTCCATCTTCCAAGACAAATTCTTTTATTTAGGAAAGCATCAAATTGGCAAAGTCCGTGGCAATTCCGGATCTGACACAACCCGGAATTACCCCACAGAATTAAAAGTTAAAAACAACCCCCAAAAGTCACATTCTCCAATAGAAGTAACTCAACATTGCTTGATGTCATAAATCTCCACCTTAAGCGGTCCAAGCACAGACAGCTCGTTTCCCATGGGAAGAAGAGTCACCTAGCCAAAACAACTCTCTTTATCTCCACTCCTCCCACTAAGGAATGTGGCAAGCCCGAAAACCTTCCCCCATGACTGCTAGAGAAAGTAAGAAAAAGAATATATACTAAACCTAACTAAAATGGCTACACATATGTCAATTTTGGGCTTGGCACACAATTCAACTCAAAGTTTCTGTTGATATGCAAGGCAATTGTTAGGCGAGTTTTGCACCGTTTTACGATCTTTCTTGCCACCTTGGTTAAGCAAATCATTCCAGTTGTTGAATTAGTGACATTCGGTTGTTAAGTAAATCTGGCTTCCTCACTGACTTTGCTTGTCAGAAGTTTGTAAAAGCTGATCGCATGACCCCAGGAACACTGCAACCATCATAAATATGAGCCAGCCAACGTGTGAATTTTGATCATGTGACCAGGGGTATGTTGCAACAGTCATAAATGTAATAATAGATAATAGTCACATTTTGGGGGTCATTGTAACTTTTTTTTTTTTGAATTTTTATTGTATAACAAACAACACAACAAATAAAACCTTCTTTCAATTGTACAGTGTGTCAGTTTGGTACATATCTTGTGTGCACAATATTTATAATCTTTTCCTCTTTTGCTTACATTCATATTATATATTATAATCAACATTCTATATCATATTGTATCGTTATTATACTATCATAAAAGTTTTAATTTCAATTCTAAGCTATCTTTAAAAACAAATCTCAACTCTTACTAAATTATATTCATATTGTAACTTATTCAAAAGTAATCAGTTATAATATGTCATTACTATTACAATATACTTCAGTTTCTTACTCTTCTATCTAAGGGGTCATTGTAACTTCAAATGGTCACTAAATGGTTACAAATGGTTGTAAGTTGAGAACCACCTATACCCTGACCCTCAATATTTTTCACGATAACTCTTCCCATGAATAAAACTAAATGAAAAAAGATCTCCAAGTCTAGGTATTTTCCTTATAAAGTTTCCTTACTTTATCTGTGCAAGTCTATGAAAGTTCTCTGGGGGAAACAAAGCTTATTTAGGGATTTTGATAGAACAGGATGTTTGTAACTCAGTTAGGGTCCTTGGTGCTCTCTGAGCCTGGTGGTTTTTGGCAGACATTCTTTTAGAATAACAGAGTTGGAAGGGACCTTGGAGGTCTTCTAGTCCAGCCCCCTGCTTAGGCAAGAAACCCCACACCACTGCAAACAAATGGTTATCCAATTTCTTCTTTAAAAACTTGCAGTGTTGGAGCATTTACAACTTCTGGAGGCCAATTGTTCCACTTATTAATTGTTCTAACTGTCAGAAAATTTCTCCTTAGTTCTAGGTTGCTCCTCTCCTTGATTTCATCACCAAACTAGGTAATATCATCAGGATAATGTTATCTAGTTTGTAATGAAACATCCTCAAATAAACCTATCCCACCCTCAAACAAAACGAGGGAGCAGAAATATATCTTTGCATGCCATTGTTGGTATATTTGCAATTTCTTTCGACATACTATAGCTGCCAGGAATGATGGTTGCTTTCTCGGTCACTCTGTAAAATCTATAGAAATCCAATACTCACAACTATCAGAAATCTTTCATTGGCTTTCAAATGGAGAAGACATGACAGCAGTCTTCCAACCCTCAGAGAAAAGGGTCTTGACTTATTCTCCAAAGCACTTGAGGGCAGGGCAAGAAGTAATGAGTGGTAGGTAGGTCATTAAAGAGACATCCAACCTGGAACTCAGGAAAAATTTCTTGACTGTGAGAACAATTAATCATTGAAACAGCTTAAATTTGGAAGATGTGGGTACTCCATCATTAGAAGGTTTCAAAAAGAGGTTGGACGGCCATTTGTCTGAAAGAGTATAAGATGTCCTACTCAAGCAGGGGGTTGGACTAGAAGACCTCCAAGGTTCCTCCCAACTGTGTTATTCTGCATCCTCTTCTTCACTCTGCAATAGAGGCCAGGCGTTGCGTGCATGAAGTTCCTGGTTAGTTCTGTAATGAATGACGATGGAGTCAGGAAGGTACATTTCTCCCACAGAGCTTAATGTCACTTTTTAAAATGTATTTTGTCAGAAAATAAATAGGTTTGGTGATGCTGGACTTTAGCTCTGCTCAATGTGAAAGAAAAGGCTGAGGAAGAAAAGGGAGCAATATTAGACCCAAACAACTAACTGATGGGAGAGGAATTTGCTAGTAGTTTATCTCTTAAATAGCAGCTCCGTCCAACTTGCAAAAAGAAGAGATTAAAAATATTCCAACAAACTTGTAGAAGAGGACTAGATATTCCCATCACATTCTTCTCTCTCTTTCTCCTCATTTAGGACTTTATGAATGTCCTGGTCTTTCTAATAAAGTTGACTGCAAATTAGTTGAAGCCAATGTCTTATCCTTTATTGCCCTGCATGTAGTTTATTCATATATACTTTTTATAAAGGGTTTTAATTACAACAGTAAAATTGAATACAAATGAAAAGAAAGAAGAAAGGAAAGAATAAAAGGTGCAAAGGAGAAAGAAGAAAGGAAGGAAGGAAGGAAGGAGGGAGGGAGGGAGGGAGGATTACTCCTTACTATTATAAATATAAAGAATATATGTAACTGCTCACACATCTTAGTTTATAAATAAATATCCCTTCAGCCCATATCCCAGCTCTTATCTATAGATCCAGAAAGTCTTTTCAGTCCTGATGTCAACAGAAAGTCCACTAAGCATTAGAAATAGCTACCTACCTTAATTTAATTTTAATCAAACTAAATTTATATTCCTTCCTTTTGTAACCAACAAACTTAATCATTCGTCTATTAAATATATTATTTAATTCTTTTTCATGTTTTCTTTGTCCCTCCTCCCCAGAGTCTTCAACCAACAAACTTAATCATTAGTCTATTAAATATATTATTTAATTCTTTTTCATGTTTTCTTTGTCCCTCCTCCCTAGAGTCTTCAAAGATTTAACAACCCTCTTTTTGAATAACAGAATAAGAAAGTTGTTGTAGCTCCTTTCCAACTCTGTTAATCTGTTAATCTTGCCATGGCCAACTCACTGCAGCCAACTCATCGTGGCCAACTCACTGCAGGATAACCCGCCATGGCCAACTCACCACAGGACAACACTCTTGCAGGAAAATTTAACAATTCTATTTAATTATTTTAAAATAAATAAAAAATCATTTTATTTTTTTGCTCTTCATATTTTGCAATGTCCTGGAGTCATAGGACATCGACATTGACATTGGAGGCCATTTTATGACCTTCTGAGTCAACAGGAAATGCAAAGCCAAAGGGGAAGCCAGATTCGTTTAACAACCATGTCATTCACTTAATAACTGCAAGGGTTCACTTAACGACTGGGGCAGGAAAGGTCATAAAACGGGGCAGAATTCACTTAACAAATGTATCATTAGCAACAGAAATGTTGTGCTCAATTGTGGTCATAAGTCAAGGACTATCCGTATTGCATTCTGACTTCCCATTTTACCAAACTGCAGCAATGGCTGGAATGAAACATCCTTAAGTACTCTAAACCAGGGGTCACCAACCTTTTGGACCTCAGGGACCATCAAACTTTATATCCTGCAGACCAGAGACCCTGGGAAAATCCAAAAAAACAGTCTGCAAGAAAATTCCCCACCCCGTTTTTCTACTGATCAATCATTCTTTATTTGGGATTGCAGGATACTGTCTCCAGCTCTGTTCTAGGGAGGAGAGAGAGGGGGGGAGATACTTTTAGCTTCATGCAAGGAAAGCAGCAGAAGCAGCAAAAGTCTTTCTTTCTCTCTCCCAAACTCCACCAGAAATGAATCTTTGTGAGACTTGTCGCTCCAGCGCAGACTCTTTGAGCAGGATACTTTGCAAGGTCCCAAAGACTCAGATAACAGATAATCAGAGTTGGAAGGGACCAAGCGGGAGACCCTACACCATTTCTGACAAATGGCAGTCTTCTTGAAAGTCTCAAGTAATGGCGCTCCCACAACTTCTGAGGGCAAGCTGTTTCATTGGTTGATTGTTCTCACTGTCAGAAAGTTTCTCCTTATTTCCAAGTTAAATCTCTCCTTGTTCAGTTTCCATCCATTATTCCTTGTCTGGCCTACAGGTGCTTTAGAAAATAGCTTGACCCCTTCCTCCCTGTGGCAGCCCCTCAAATATTGGAAGACTGCTATCATGTCTCCCCTGGTCCTTCTCTTCACTAGACTAGCCAAGCCCAGTTCCTGCAACCGTTCATCGTATATTTTAGCCTCCAGTTCCCTAATCATCCTGGTTGCACTTCTCTGTATTTTTGTAGAGTCTCAACATCTTTTTTATAATGTGGTGACCAAAACTGAATGCAGTACTCTAGGTGTGGTCTTACTAAGGCTTTATAGAGTGGTATTAGTACCTCACTTGATCTAGCAATTTAGGATTGCATTAGCTTTTTTGGCTGCTGCTGCTGCACACTGCTGGTTCATATTTAGCTGGTTGTCCACCAAGACTCCAAGATCTCTCTCACAGTTACTGCTATTGAGCCTGGTTTCACCCAGTCTATATGGGTACTTTTGGTTTTTCTTGCCTAATTGTAGGACTTTACTTTTCTCTACATTGATTTTCATTTTGTTAGATACCGCCCAGTGTTCTAGTCTGTCAAGATCCATCTGGATCTTGAGCCTATCTTCTTGGGTGTTAGCTATTCCTGTCAGCTTAGTATCATCTGCAAATTTGGTAAGTTCCCCTTCTATTCCCTCATCTAAGTCGTTAATGAAGATATTGAAGAGTATTAGGCCTAAGACGGAACCTTGTAGCACCCCACTGCTTACTTCCCTCCATGTAGACTTAGACCCATTAAGGACTACTCGTTGAGTACGGTTTGCCAGCCAGTTGCGAGTCCATCTAGTGGTGGTGATATCTATTCCACTTTTTTCTAGCTTACTAAGAAGTAGGTTGTGGTCTACTTTGTCAAATGCCTTGCTGAAATCTAAATACATTATGTCCACAGTATTTTGCTGGTCTACTAATTTAGTCACTGTGTTGAAGAATGAAATAAGATTGGTTTTGCATGATCTGTTCTTAATAAACCCATGCTGATTGCTAGTTATTACTTTACTTGTTTCTAGATGTTGGCAGATCTGTACTTTTTATGATCTTTTTCAGTATCTTCCCGGGTATTGATGTTAGGCTGATTGGTCTGTAGTTTCCTGGGTCTGGTTTTTTTCCCCTTTTTTGAAGATGGGAACCACATCAGCTCTTTTCCAGTCCTCTGGTAATTTCCCTGTGCTCCAGGATTTTTGAAAGATATGGTGCAGTGGTTCTGAAATGACCTCTGTCAGCTCCTTTAAAACTCTGGGATATAATCTATCAGGCCCTGGTGATTTGTGTTCATCAAGATCAGACAGGTGTTCTCTTACTATTTTTTTGCTTATTTTAACTTTTATTTCTGGTCTGTCTTTTACAGTTATGTTTTTGGTGCATTGAGCTATAGTTTCTTTTTCCTTGAAGACGGATGCAAAGAATGAGTTAAGCAGTTCTGCTTTCTCTCTGTTGCCTGTTACTTCCTTGCCATCTTCTCTCTTCAACTGTTTCCTTGATTTTTTTTTCTTGTTATTTATATGTTGAAAGAAACTTTTTTTATTATCTTTGACTTTGTTGCAAGTCTTTGTTTGTTCTGAGCCTTTGCTATCCTGACTTCGTCTTTGCAGATTCTGGCTATCTGCTGATATTCTGCCTTAGCTGTATGTCCTTCTTTCCATTTTTTGTATTTGTCCTTTTTTTCTTTCAATTTGCCAGAGAAATCTTTGTGCAGCCATGTTGGTTTCTTTTTGGATTTCTTGTTTTTCTTTCTCAGTGGTATTGTGCTGGTCTGGGCTTCTATGATCATACTTTTTAGAGTTTCCCAAAATTCTTGAGCTGTTTTCCCCTTTAGGATTTTCATCCATGGAATCTTTCCCAAGTTCTCTCTGAGTTTATTGAAATCAGCTCTTTTAAAATCCAAGACTCTGGTGTCATTCTGTTCTGTTGCTTGTGTTTGTGTTATGTTGAATTCTAGTTTGACATGGTCACTCTCACCCAAGATTCCTGCAGTTTCAACTCCCTCTATCACTTCTTCTCTGTTTGTAAGAATTAAGTCCAGTATGGCTGTCCCTCTAGTTTCACCCTCTACCTTTTGGACAACAAAGTTGTCAGCTAGGTTGGTTAGGAACTTATTTGATTTCTCACTTGGTGCAGAATTAGTTTTCCAATTGATATCAGGATAATTGAAGTCTCCCATTACTATTGTTGTGTGATTCCTGCATATATTTGTTAGTTGGCTGGCAAAAAGGACATCTATATTTTCTGCTTGATTGGGTGGCCTATAATATACACCTATGGCCATGTCTTTTTTTTTTTTTTTATATTGACCCATATGCATTCTCGGAGGTTTTCATCTTTGGTTTCACACATTTCTGTAGCAATATAGTGGTCCTTTACATACAGTGCAACTCCACCTCCTCTTTTATAGTGTCTGGTTTTTTTGAACAGTTTGTATCCTTCTATCAGTATGTTCCAGTCATGGGTTTCATCCCACCAAGTTTCTGTTATTCCAACTATATCATATCTACCTTTATGTATTCGTAGTTTGAGTTTACCCTGTTTGTTCCCCAGACTTTGTGCATTTGTATACAGGCGCTTGAGATCTTTAGTCTGACACTGTGTTTACTGTCTACATAACCTGTGTTGTGCCTGCCTGCCCCTACTTTCTTGCCACCTGTTTGATTAATGCACAGGGTATGGCACTCACTATTAAATGCTTGGTTTTGGTTGGCATCAAGGTTGATAATCTTACCTGCAGAAACATCTATTTTGCATGCACTGGTATCCTTATTGGTTTTGGGTTGCTGGGGACAGAAATGTTCTGAATCCATTAATTCTCTGTCCCTGCTGACTCATTTCTGGTGGAATTTGGGGGAGAGAAAGAAATTTTTTTGCTGCTTTCCTTGTGTGCAGCCAAAAGCAGAAGAAGAAAGAAGAGGAAAGAAGCAGCCCAGGGGCCAGGCCAGGCCAGGCGTGTGGGGCAAGTTCCCCCCTCCGTTTTCCCCCCCTCCCCTCACTATCTCGTGTTGTTCGCAATGCAAGCGATGCAAGCCTTGTGTTCCCGTGGGCCATGTGGGCGGCACAGCCTTGTGTTCCCGCACAGCCTGGATTAATTACTTTGGGGGTGACATTTCTCTGTGGATCACTAAAATTTTCTCACGGACCACCAGTGGTCTCTGGCCCACTGGTTAGCAAGCACTGCTCTAAAAAATTCTATTGCCACCTATAAGATTTTCTAATTAACTTTGAGGTTTTTTTTTTCTCCTTTTCTAGTATTTTGCAAATAAGTAGCACTTTACAAAGTGAGAAAAAAAAATGAGTTAATCTTGTCGAACACCGCTTCTCTTTCATGATGTGGCTGGATAATGTATGATGGCTGCTCCATTTTGCACAAATATTTAAGCTTCCTTCATTGCTCATGAAAGGCAGTTGAGAAATTTCAGTCCAGCTGGGATGCTAAAGTTAACATCGACGTGCTCATTTTAGACTAATATTCCCAAATTAAGTGCCCAATGGCTTTAGTACTTGGCTTGTTTAGCACTTTTAATTTCCCTCAAAGTAAGTTATTGATTGCAGAGTGGATTGCATGGGAATTGAGCTGTCAATGTTCTAATGTTATCTTCGGCGAAAAGCTGGTTTCTGGCCTGAAAGAGGCAGTGGATAGATAGGCAGGAAATAGGAGAAAAAGAATATTCTGAAAAATTTAGAGCTGGAAACAGTAAGAATCTTCCCGTTTGTAAACTTAATGTGTAACAGTAACAAGCAAGCACCATTAATTAGATTAGCAGCCTGTTCTCTTTTTTCTTGTCCATATAAATTAGTTAGACTCTAGTATGGATTGACCAGTTAAAGGACCATCTGTGGAATTCTTGGTGGTCTCTAAATTTGTTTTTTTTTTCCTTGCAGACATTTTATAACCTAACTAGGTAACATCATCAGTGCCAGAAGGGGTTGGGGTTTGCTCTCTGTTTATATACAAGTGGCTTGCTGTGATGCCCTGGGGCATGGCACAAAAATAACAAGGTCACCAAAGTAGATAAATTCCCTTTAATGCCTCCAACTTGGCCCCCAATATCCAGTTAGCCTTGGCTGGAGATCAAACTCTTCCAAAAACAGTCTACGAAGGGAAGAAGTGCAGTCTGAACCCAAAGCAAAGATAATTAGAAATAAAAACAACAACACAAACCATGCTGAAGTAATTAACACAACACACCAGGATGATAGGGCCAGATTTCCAAAAGATAATGCAGCACTCACAGTTGGGAGGACACCCAAACCCAGATAAGCCTCGACAAAGATAATGCACGTTTTTCTTCCAGCAACTTTGCCATGCGCAGTTTGCCCTTTTAAACAGTCTTTCCAGACCATGAAGGGGATCAGGACTCTTTCCTCTCCCATAAGCCACGTTTCTCCCTTCTCCATTCCTCCCTGCGTGCTCTAGGATGAAGAGAGGATGGCCCTGGGTCTTCCTCTGAATGCCCAGTTGGTCTGTGCCCTTCCCCCCATTTCTTCCACAGCCACTGGATCCACATTCCCACTCCCTGTCAGCTGTTCAATCTCCCCCTCAGAATCGGACTGAACAAGGGCATGACACTTGCCCTGTCAGTGTTAATTTATTTAGTTATTCAATTTCTATAGCTACCCATCTCAATTAATGACTCCGGGTGGCTTAGAATTCAGAAATTGTTAGTGGGAGCATCCTTGGTGTTTCCTTGATTGTTGTTTGATTGTCTGGTAGTCCCTTGATTGGAGTATTGTTTGCTGCTTGTTTGTTGGTCTGTTACTAATCCTGATGTTAATTTCTGTTTTGTCTGAGTGTTGAGGGCTGGCAAGGAGACCTGTTGATCTTTGTGTCTCTAAGAAAACAAACACCCCAATTTACCTGGAAGCCTATTATACCAAGGTCTGGCATTATAAGATGTAATGTCAGGGCTACACATGATAATCCAATTGGAAATACCATTCCAAATATTGCTACTCATGCCTATGCACAGAAATCTTCTCAGCTAACAGGCAGTGGTGGAATTCAAAATGCTACTGGTTCTGTGGGCGTGGCTTGGTGGCGTGGCAGGGGAAGAATACTGTAAAATTTCCATTCCCTTCCCATCCCACTAACCTGCTTTCCAGCTCTATTCTCCTGTGCAAGGCAACAAAAGAAGACCCAACCCATCAGCTGGGACTCGATGGGAGGCAGAGGATAGATGAGGGCAGGGCCAGTCACAGGGGTAATTTGCCAGTTCTCTGAAAGACTCAAAATTTCTGCTACCAGTTCTCTGCTGAATACCACTTCTGCTTACAGGACCTGCTTGGAGTTAGATAAGGGTCATGGAATTCAAGGGAGGTTGGACTTGTGGCTATGTAAGGATTCTAGGTTGATACCTCTTTTAACTCCACCCCCAGGTTCTGCCAGTCCTTCTCTATCACCAATCAAAATAAAATTAACTCTACAGAGAGGTTTTCTGCAACCAGATACCTTACTAATCTCCAGGGAGGGGTCTAAGACCCACCTAAAAGGAGGAAGAGTGGTTGTGTGGTTGTGTGGTTATGGCTATCATATTGACTGTTTTCCAACCTCCCCTGTAGATAACTCAACTGAAGTCAAGGGAGAACATTGATTGACCTTCTTAAATGAAAGTTTCCAACATCCACCAACCTTAGATCACATCTTCCTACTTTGTTCCAATAATATTGAATTTTTCCCTGAAGTATAATAACCTGAAGCAAAAAACACCAGGGGGGGGGGTTCTTTTTTTAAAAAAAAAATCTTTGGTGGGGGAGGTGGAATTAATCCATGACATGAGTTTTGTAGTAAGAAAGAAAGAGACTTTTGGACAAGAAGTTTTAAGGTAGGAGCACATTGGAGACTGGGGAATATTGGTGATAAAGCTTCAAGGTGCATTTCTTCTCTGGCCTGCTATTCCTAAGAGTCCTTAGCCAACTTTGAGAGTTTAAAGATAATTTTCCTCCAATTGCTCAAACTCGTTCTGACCTTGTCTGTCATCGATTATTTTGCCACTTGAGAATGGGTTATTTTACTCAGTTAGAGAGAGAGAAAGTGGGATCACGCTCTCTTTCTCTCCAATCTTGGAGGTTTTTCACCCTGCCAGGATGGTGGGTGTTTAGAGAATTGTGAAGAGAGAGTTTGGCTATGGAACTCCCAATAATGAACTTGGCCACAGTGTGTGAGATCCAGAAATGACAAAAATGTGCCTTCAACTTTCACAATGGGTGAATGACACAGTGAGAGAACAATGAGTAGTCTTTACGAGAAGATCTTTGTTACAACCCGCTGCATGCCAATGGTGGACACCTTGGATATCAAGCTAGGAAGAAAATGAATCCAGCGTTAATGTGCCTTTAAATGTAAAAAAGATCCATTTAGCTAATCAGCTTTATTGCTCACAAATTAGGAGCACTGAGAATTAGGTCCCACCAACATGGAGCTGAGGTCAAGCTCCCCCATATGATTGGCACAACAATTATTCTAATTGTGTTATTACTTTTAATTGTGATGAAGGCTTCTAAGGCAACCATAAATAAGAGAAGTCATGGACAGATAAGCTTTCCTGGCCCCGCATCCCTTCGTATTACACTGAAGGGGGCTTCGGCAGCGTCTGAAAAGCTTCATGGACGCAAAGTGAGCTTTCAAAGTAGAAAGTAAACTGCAACATTTCAAAGGCTGGTGGGGGAAGAGGAATCCTAAGAAATGAGAATATTATTAATGTTCTCATTAACAGTCTTTCTAATTTACTGCTGCGTTCTGATTAATAGCCAACCAAACTCCCCGTGGATGGTCTATTTCAGACTGAGCACCACACATGTCAGCTTGATTTTTCAGAGGGTTTACAGGCAAGTAGCAAGACAGTCCCACCCTAAGGTGGGCAGGGGCATCTGGGTGAGCATGGTTTATCCTAGAAACCAATACAGGAGATTAGGAACACCCCAGGGAGAGAAATTTTAGTCCTGAATCAAAACCAAGCACAATTTCAGAAATGCAAATGTAATTAACAATGGAATATCAATAGCACTTGGTTGTCTTCATTTAGTGTGTGCCTAGTCCAGAAATCCAAAATTGTGCTTTTGGTCACATATAGTAATGCAATCTCATAAGTAAAGTAAGATTACTTTTAGACGTTTCTCCATAAGAGCTAGTTTCCCTACTTGCATTATCTCCATTTTATCTGGATGAAGTCCTGTTTCCCCCATCAATCTCTGAAGTGCCTCTAAACATTAATGGCAGTAGCACTTAGACTTATATAACACCTTCCAGTGCTTTCCAGCCCTCTCTAAGCGGTTTACAGAGTCAGCTTATTGCCCCCAACAATCTGGGTCCTCATTTTACTGACCTCACAGGCGGGTGGAATGCTGTCAATCTTGAGCTGGTGAGGATCGAACTGCCGAACTGCCGAACTGCTGGCAGTTGTCAGTCATCAGAATTAGTCTGCAATACTGCGTTCTAACCACTGCACCACCATGGCTCTATTCTTGATGTTCTCTGAGCTTGGTTGTTTGCAGATGTTTCATTGTCCGAGGTAATAACATCAATGCTAGTGAGTGTGAAGAGTTTACCTATAGTACCTTGCCTTGACAACATTGGTGGAGTTGTAGTTTTCTCATTCTTAGTTCTCTGAGGACCAACAGAAAGCAATGACCTAACTAAGGTACAACTGAGTGGAAAATTATACCCATACCATCATCAGCAAGACAAGTGATGGTATTTAAACATAGAGGAAATCCCACACTCACTACCAGTAGTACTGATACAGATGCAGATTAACAGAGTTGGAAGGGACCATGTAGAACTTCTACTCCAACCCCTCACCCAAGAAGGAGACTCTACACCATTTCTGACAAATGGCAGTCCAATCTCTTCTTGAAAGCCTCCAGTGATGAAGCTCCCACAATTTCTGAAGGCAACTTCTGTTCCATTGGTTGATTGCTCTCACTGTCAGAAAATTTCTCCTTATTTCCAGGTTGAATCTCTCCATGATCAGTTTCCATCCATTATTCCTTGTCTGGCCGTTGGGTGCCTTGGAAAATAGCTTGACCCCTTCCTCCTCTCTGTGGCAGCCCCTCAGAGATTGCTATCATGCCTCCCCTGGTCCTTCGCTTCACTAGACTAGCCAAGCCCAGTTCCTGCAACCGTTCATCATATGTTTTAGCCTCCAGTTCCATCATCTTGGTTGCTCTTCTTTGCACTCTTTCTAGAGTCTCAACATGTTTTTTATAAGTTGAGCAATGAAATGTATGCAAGAAAACTACCAAATTCAGATAGCACCATGGACTCCACAGTTCAACCCTGAGTTTCAGATATTGTCTGCTCTTGATAATCCACAGTGGGAGAGGACTTGAGATCCCCAATAGGTCCACTTAATGGCATTTCTGCTCCAATTCCATTTGTATCACCAGACTCCTCCTATACCCTCTCCTGCTGATTGCCTATTGAGTCTGGATTTGTTTTTTTTCCTGTTGAACCTGCCCAGAATAAAATGCAATTAAAATGTCACCTCTTCTGACCTGAATGTTATCTCTGGCCAAGAGTAAGTAAACAAAGAAATTCCAGAGCTGGGTATGCAACTCGGTATGACAACCCCAGGAATCTCCAACCATTGCTCTTAAACTGCGATTTTAAATATTCAGGGGGGAAATTATTCAGCACACGGAGCATAATTATATGAATTGCATTTCATTAATGGAATTTTAGTATTCATTAACTACAAATTAAAAGACATTAATTTTCATCCTGGTCTTATCTACTTGTTGGAGGGTGATCCCTCAAAGAAGATGCCTCAAAGATGGGAGGGTGGAAGGAGGAACTGTTTCCGTCTGAAAAGGGCTTGTATTCCCCTGCATAAAGGATGGGATGGGATGGGATGGGATAGAATAGAATAGAATAGAATAGAATAGAATAGAATAGAATAGAATAGAACCTTGGAGATCTTCTAGTCCAGCCCTCTGTGTTCTGACCAAGGCTTCCGAAACTTTAATTACTCACATGCTTATTTTAAAAACAAGTCTTGTTTTATGGCAATTCTGGGAATTATTTTCATTCCCAGCTAGTAATGAGTCTCAAACAGTCGAGATAAGCACCCACCTTTCTTTCCTGTAAAGTGCTGCCAATAACAGAAGTGTCAAATGAACTAGAAAAATTCCCAACCAAAGCACAAAGATCCTCAAGAATGACTCTGAACCGATTGAACGACTTTGCTTCCTGCAAAGGTTTCTCTACCTTTGCCTGTCCTTTATACCTTATGGGAGGGGTAATCACCTCCCAGCCTTACTTCAGAGTTGCTCCTTCTGCTTCAGCTTCTCTTGCCTTCTAGCAGCTCTGCACACATACGCACTGGGAACAGGCTCCCCTGGGTCCTCTGCTTCAGTGCTGCCAGACTCCAAAGGCTCCAGAGTCAGCACCCCGCTCCCAGATGGTCCTGGCTCCATCTCTTCATCATACACAGAACCCTCATCCAAGTCCTCTCTAGACTCCCAGACTGGACCCCGTTCTCCCTCACTGCCTGATTTCACTGCTGTCTGCACATGCTGCTGGTGAACCACAACATTCTGCTCAAGCAGGAGAACCTATACAATAGCTCTAGATTAATGGCATCTATTTATAATAATACAATATGGCATCATATTCTAGCTGGTTCTTAAGGCACTCACAGTTTATACTATTCATTCCTACTTGCTTCTTTTGTGTACATGTGTGTTTATTTGTGCATGGACACACACGCGCGCACACGCACACACTCACACACCCTACAGCTCTTTCATCTCTGCAAGTGAAAGTCCCTTAGCTATCATTAAAATCAAAGTCTCCTCCTCCTCCTCCTCCTCCTCCTCCTCCTCCTCCTCCTCCTCCTTCTTCTTCTTCTTCCTTTCTCCGATTTTGTTCTTGTTTGCCTCTCTACCTGCCACCTCTCCATTTACTCTTCACCAGCCAGAGAAGAGAAAATGGATTGCAAGGGGGGGGGGGTGAGCCAATGAGGGGGGTTGGGTGTTCCTATTTCCCCAGGCTTCTGAAATTGGGACAAGCATCTGGCTTTATTTTTTATAATGAGCTGCTCATAATTGGAAAGCTCTGCCGTCCGAGTGAACACCCGCATACCTGCTACACTTGCTAATTAGGACTTTGCTCCATAATAAGCTTGTTAATCTTGGTTCCTTGAGTGATGATGAACTGCTGATGCAGCGATAGAAGCGCACGCTTTGCCCCACCAATGCAGCAAGACAGGTTCTTGGCCCCAGCATTTGGGGGGAGTGAGCATATGGCGAAAGGAATGGGGGAGCGTGCAAACAGCTTGCTTGAATTATGGAGCAGCCATTGAAACTGGGGGGACCCGTGCTAAGCTGCTCACACACACACAAAGATTGATTTCATTCTGCAGTAATGACACCCAAGTGTGGCCAGTGGCACCAGCAATCTTGGGGTTCCCACAACAAAATATACCCCAGGCAGGACACAATTGTCTTTGCAATGAAGGACATCTGTGTCTTCACTTCTGCATCTTCCAATATGCAAGATATAACTTCTGGAGGAGAATAAAGCACATATGCTCGCATGTCTGTAAATATTACTAGCCGATCATGTGCAGCAATCCCAGATAGCATTAACAGAGGCATAGAATCAAGGTCACGTGAAGTATTAATATCACTTTATAAAGCCTTAGTAAGACCACACTTAGAATACCGCAGCCAGTTTTGATCACCATATTATAAAAAAAAAAGATATTGAGACTCTAGAAAGAGAGCAGAGAAGAGGAAGAAAGATGATTAGAGGGCTGGAGGCTAAAACCTATGAAGGTTGCAGGAATTGGGTTTGTCTAGTCTAGTGAAAACAAAGACTAGGGTTGACATGATAGCAGTCTTCCAATATTTGAGGGTCTGCCACAAAGAAGAAGGGGTCCACGTATTTTCCAGAGCATTGGAAGGCAAGAGAAGAAACAATCAATCAGTGGTGGGATTCAAATATTTTTACCACTGGTTCGGTGGAGGTGGCTTGATGGGCATGCTTTGCACACGTGCACACACTTTGCATGTGCACGCACACCAAAGGCACACTTTGCGCAGGCACAGAGGCAGTCTAACTCTACTCTTGCAAGCCTGCACTCTCCTGGTCACTTCAGCAACTGCTATATGGCACTCTGCTGTGCCGCGCAAAGCAGCTGCACTTCAAATTCGGAGGATAAAGGTAAGTATGGGAGCCCGGGCAGGCAGGTGGACCCAATAGCAGAGTGGTGGAGAAAACCGGTTCAGTTTCTGCTGGTCCTCGCCGCTACCGGTTCGGCAAAACCAGGCCAAACCAGTAGAATACCACCACTGCAGTGAATGGAAACTCATCAAAGGGAAAAGCAACATGGAATTAAGGAGAAACTTCCTAACAGTGAAAACAATTCACCAGTGGAGTGGCTTGCCTTTACAAGTTGTGAGTGCCCCATCGCTGGAGGCTTTTAAGAAGCGACTGGACAGCCATTTGTCTGGAATGGGAGAAGGTTTCCAGCTTGGGAGTTGGACTAGAAGACCTCCAAGGTCCCTTCCAACTCTGTTATTCTGTTCATTTGGTAACAGCACATGGTGACCCTCCAATGAATTGTCCTATATTTTTGGTGCAATATGGAAATATCCAACTTTCCCTTCACCCCACTCCACTATAATAACAACCTTCATTATCAGACCCAATGAAAAGAAATAACAATTCCAACTGACTCATGCAATAAGATTCTGCCAAGGATAAAAGAAGGTTTGCATTATTGGTTGTTGTCATTTAGTATAGACTTTGTTCGCTTTAAAAACCTCCCCAATAAATTAAGCAATTTCTGCAAAAGGGCTCTTCTTTTGCATCATTTAGCCTGCACATTGTATTCATTTGCCTCTGCTAATCATAGGCAAGGGTCAGGGAGAGCTGAAATAACATCCTCTTGATTACGGAAACTGGATTCAGTAGCTTTCCAGTTTCTGGAAAGATTTCCGATGTGTTTTTGCTGCTGAAGATTGTAGAAATTTTCCCTTACAGCAATGGTGAAAGCTAGCAGAAATTTCTAGGAAATAGAACTCTATATATTTGAATGGAAGTTATGGCTATATTCTGCAAGATGCTTCTAAATGAGAATAGAGTAGTAGAGTAGAGTAGGGTAGGGTAGGGTAGGGTAGGGTAGAGTAGAATAGAATAGAATAGAATAGAATAGAATAGAATAGAATAGAATA
>NW_020769332.1:4098739-4110709 GCF_900518735.1 Pseudonaja textilis | reverse complement strand
AAAGAAACTTATATTGTTTTAGGCTGGCTTGTTGTGGTTTTATTATAATGAATCTGGGGAGTTTTAGGATGTTGAAATGGGTTCATTGCTCCTTGTAGCCAATATACTACCGCGCTTAATATTACAGGAAAAGAATGATTGACTGTTAAATTAGTTTCGTCCATTTGCCCTAACTGTGAATAGTTTAGATATAGAGACTTCATTTTCCAGTCTGCAAGACCACTAAGATTTCTGGAAGAGAAAGGAAAGACAATATGAAGGATGGCCTGCTGGAGAAGACTGGTGGGTACCTTTACAATTTTGAGAACCTATCTTAGGAGCTTTCACAAAGTTGCTTCCATAGCTAGTCAAATAATACTCATTTACTGGAAGGAATCTGGATGAAAATTTCATCACCATCCTCTCTAGGCCTCAACGTGTCTTTTATCTGAGCAAGATTCCAAGTAAAGAGATTGATTTTGAGCAATATCTAAGGGCCCAGTGAGACCCACAGGGCTTCTTTTAAAGAGAGATGATAGTACAGGAAGGCCGAAGTGCAGTTTCCCATTTAATTATTTTTAGGCTATCCTGGTTTTATTTGAGGAGGCAAGGATTTCAGGCTGACAGGTCTGGCTACCGCCTCTTATCCAACCACGGAAAGGTTCCTCCCAAATAACAGAAGTACATACACCTAATTCTCCGTTCTGCTAATTTCAGGACCCTGGAGAGTTCACTGAGCAATTCATTTTAATTTGCCACAAGGGAGTTGGAGCATTTGGCCACGGTCAACCAAGACTGCTTGCTGTTGAGTTTAGAAACTCTTGGCCTTTCTTAGAACTTCAGGTGCCTGCGTGGATGGGAAACCACAGAGGTCACTGAAGAAGCACACTCTGAACTGAGTTATCACACAATGGGAGGGCTCCATCGTCAGTGTGAGAACTCATAAAAGGCTTCCTTGAACTTGGGTAAGCAAAGAGGCATGAGATCTGATGGAGCAAAACAGAAGCATCACTTTTCCAGTTCTCCAGTTGTGATATGATGTACTGTATGTTAGCTGAACGTTTATTTTTTTTAAAAAAAATGTAAGTATCAGGGAGGAAGGAGATTTTGGAGGATGCAAAGTAGGATTCTACAACCATATTTCCTGCCTGATGTCTAGTCCTTTGTATCTCCTGGTTATTGGATAAGCATATAAACTCTAGATAACTACAAATTGTTCTGCTGATCAAAACTTTTGATATGTGCCTGTATTGATTATCTTGACAAGGTGCAGAATTTCATGTATCTTGTGTTGAAGTTAAGCAATTTTCCCAATGCTTCTATTGAAAAACCAAAGGGGAGTGTATTTATCTATGGCAGCTTAGAAAAAGACAGTATCTGGTTAAATGCAGACTTAATGCTTTCACTACTGTTGCTGTTGTTCTGTTTTTGTTTCTGCTTTAAAAAAAAAAAGTAGCAACCAATATTGAACTTTGCTGCAACATCTTCCAATATCTCTAGGCTGCAATTCTCTCCTCACCTCAATAATCTTGTTACACCTGCGTGCTTTCAAATATTAGCAATTTTCGGAGTCATCTCGGCAAGCTACTTTCCATGTACTCAATTGTATTCTGCATGTTGCTTCTATGTACTGAAAAAAATTGATATTTTTTTTTGTCCCAACCAGTTAGAATCTAAGTCACTGGGGTACGGGTTTCTCATGCTGTTGGGGGGAAGAGGTATAAATCCACAAGGGTATCTGGGAATAGCTGCAGAGTGTTAGTGGCTTGAGTCAAAGAGTCAAAAGAAGATGCAAATATTGGAAGGTGATAGAAGCTTTCATGGTAAGGAAAAGGATTTGTTTCCTCTGGGGAATTTTGAGGGTGCTGAAGACTAGCATTTGTCAATAACAGCAGCCAGGTTTGACCCTTATAAGCTGGGAAATGTCAGGTCAATCAGAATGATCAATCAATCACTCCTCCACTCATAATAGAATACCCTATGCCCCCAGGCTCAAAATTTTGGGCTTGGACAATCTGGAACTGCACCACCTGCGGTCCGATCTAAGCATAGTTCACAAAATTATCTGCTATAACATCTTGCCTGTCAACGACTTCTTCAGCTTCAATCACAATAACACACAGGTAAACAACCAATACAAACTGAAGGTAAACCACTCCAAACTCAATTGCAGAAAATACAGCTTCATCAACAGAGTGGTCAATGCCTGGAATGTCCTACCTGACTCTGTTGTTACAGCCTCAACCCCTCACAGCTTCAACCTCAAACTGTCTACCATTGACCTCACCCCATTCCTAAGAGGTCCTTAAAGGAGGCATGATTGAGTGCACCAGTATGCCTACCGTCTCTGTCTTACTGTCCCCATTTATCTGTATTTACTCTCTTTGTTCTTGTTTATGTTCATACTTATACTTGTCATCTTATACATGTCTAACAAACAAATAAATGTCAACCTGCAAAATGACTTCAGCTGAAGCCATTTGTCATGCCCCTGGTGGAGACTGACTCTGAGGGAGAGGAGGAACATCTGACAGGGAGTGGGAGTGTGGCTCCGGAGGTTGTGGAGGAGGCTGGGGAAGGGCAGAGGCTGGCTGAGCAGTCAGAGGAGGACCCAGGCCCATCCCCTCTCCATCCTAGGGCATGCAGGGAGGAGAGGAACAGGGAGAGACATGATCTACTTGGGAAGAGAGGGCCTTGATCCTCTTCATGGGCTGCAGCTGTGATAACTGGGTAAGAGGATGGACCTGCATACAGGCAAATGCTGGAAACAAAGCGTGGAAATATCTCTAGCTTATGGTTCCTCTCTAAGTTTGGCGTCCTTCCCAGTGTGTGTTATCTGTGGACGTTCTCCAGCCCTTACCTTGCCTGGTTTGTGTTGTTTTTCTTCTTCTTGTAACTGCTTGTATAGGAGTTTTTTGTCTTCCATCAAGGATATTTGGAGCTTGGAAACAAAGTGATAGAATAAGAGGGGCTTCACTGAGTTTTTGTGACTGTGGTGATTTTGTATTCCCCCCTCTGGGTCATCACAACTTTCTTACTTCTTACTTCATTTCTGGGTTGCCATTCAAGAGGGAGGTGGGGAGAGCATGGGGGGAGGGGAAACTCAGGAATGTGGTGTCTCGGGGGTCTAGCCATAACACCTACCAGGTGGCATGAGAACCAAGGTCATGTCAATGGATACCTGTCGAAGTTGGGTGGGAACCTATCTCTGGACTGATTGGCCCATGGAACCTGAGAGACATAAGTGGGGTCTCATTCTTTTAATTATGGCTAAGTGCAAGAATTATTTAGAGCTGGCTTCACCTTTCTAAGTGCCGGTGTAATGTACTCAATGAAGGATTTCTTGAACCTGAATGAAGCGTCAGGGTCCTGACTTCCCGGAGTTCGTTAGCAATAGCAATAGCCCTTAGACTTCTATACCACTTCAAAGTGTTTTTACAGACCTCTCTAAGCAGTTTTACAGAGCCAGCCTCTTGCCCCCCAACCATCTGGCTCCTCATTTTACCCACCTTGGAAGGATGGAAGGCTCAGTCAACCTTGAGCCTGATGAGATTCAAACTGCCAAATTGCAGGCAGCAGAAGCAGCCTGCAGTACTGCACTCTAACCACTGCACCACCAGCGCTCATTATCTGGAACAATGACACAGAACAGAGCTGGAAGGGACCTTGGAGGTCTTCTAGTCCAACCACCTGCACAAGCAGGAGACCCTGTACAATTCGAGACAAGTGGCTGTCCAGTTTCTTTTTAAAAGCCTCTAGTGATAGGGCCCCTACAACCATTCCACTGATGAATGGTTCTCACTGTTAGTAAATTTCTCCTTAAATAAAGTTAAACATAAAATTAAACCTCCTTTAATGCTGTGTTGAAATCAGCCATGGCACTTTCCCATGTTTTCCTCCGTGGTGAAGGAAGTTTTGTTCTTTCTACGTTATTCTTAGGATGCTTGAGAGTGGTTTTCGTAGATACCTTAATAGTGTTTTTGCAGTGATTTTATCGTTCGAGACAGTGTCGGCTGGCTCTGATGGCTGCTGTTGTTGCCTGCTAAGCATTTTTTTCCAACACTCTATTGACTTCCTGCTCTTCCCAGGTGAGAAAATGAAATGCAAGGTGGCTTAATGGAAGTGTGGCAAGTTAAGGAGAGAGAATAGCATAATGAAACATAGCAAAATTGAATTCTCTGAGCGTTGGAACAGGACTGAATATTTCTTTGTGGGAACCAAAAGGAACAAAGCCTGAAGGATTTTATATGTAAGATCTATACGCCACCAAAGAAGCTTTCTGGGTAGCTTATAAATCTTACATATAAAATACAAGTTATTATAATAATTTATTGGAATAGCAATCCAATTCAGTCTCAGCATCCATTGCTGCAATGTATCTAATTATATTTACGGAATATTTCCCTCCCTTTCTACGACCCTGTAATCCCTTATTTCAGGGTAGGGATGACTGAAGGGAGCTAAGCATTTACTGGTTGGATGCCCTTCCTGACTCCTATGAAAAGTTCACAGCAGATTTTTTTTTCTTTGAGCCCTAGAGAAGAAACATCTGCTGCTGCCTAGGATTGAACTCTCAACCTTCTGAGTGGGAGGCGAGCATCTTTGCTACTAGGCCACCATGTCTCTATCTTTACAGAATATTGCACTGCCACTTGTAGTTCATCCCTGAAGCCATGCTCACTTTCACCTGCTCGCAGAAGACCATGAAAGTGGAAGCCATAAGGGCAAGCTATGCTAAAGAAGAGCTGCTAAGAGAAAACCTGCCACCAGCTGCCCTACTGATGATGTGTTTGACCCCTCCCTCAGGTTCAGCCTGGTCAACTCCTACAAAAGCCCATCTATGACTCCTTGTCTGTTATGATGCCTTCGCTTATATTTCATCTGCATTAGGTAGAGTGTCTCTTCATGACCCCAACTACGGATGTTTCTGGAGAAGCCAAAAGCATCCCTAGTTCTGAAGCCCACCGCCAGGCTGTCCTTTCCAATCCATAACCAAAATGTATAAAACAGCAACTGATGAACTGCATGTGTGGTTCAAGCAGGGGTGAGATTCTACCGGTTCGGATGGGTTCAGCCGAACCCCTTGCTCCGAAAATCAGCTGGCAGCGAACTGGTTTGCTGCGACTATCATGTGGGCCAGCCTGCCCACCCCTGTGCTTTACCTAATGATATCTTCTCAGATGATTAGCACAGCACAGTGCATTGCTGCTTCTCAGCTGTGTAATTGAAGTACTATGCACACACGCACAGAACACATCAGGTGCGGGTGTGCGTGAAGCGTGCACAAAGCACGTGATCATCAAACCGGTAGTTAAACCTGGAGAATCCCACCCGTGGGTTCAAGAATAACCTGATTATTTTTCTCACAGTCTAGATACAAGTTGTCTCTTTCTTCCCTGCCCTCAGACTGTTTCTTATGTAACAGAGTTGAGTGTAGTTTTTAAAAACAGGGCAGAAGTAGAACATGATGAATTAAGGAAGCCCCATTAATTTTTCATTTTGACAGATGATAGTGTGTCAAAAGAGGGAAAGTTGTGCTTCATATCAAAACTGTGAGAGTTTGCTCTTTAGAACATCAACTTCTGTGGTGGTTTTCCCCCACCCACCCCCCTTCCTTTGGCCTGAATTAAGTAACGGGCACCAAAAGCATGTAAAATTCATGGCTATCTATAATTTACATGCCCTGAGATAAATAATGAACTAAACCTTGTCATTCAATTAAGATTGCATTTGTCATCAAGTCCTATGTTGCTTAATATAGAGCTCCTTCCTTCCTTTCTACAACCAATGTAATAGAAATAGACTGCTTTAAAAACTGGGGAAAGCTGCCCAAAATATTTTTTGTTTGAAAAATGAAATGAAACTTGGACACTGAAAGCTAAATCTGGCTCTAGGTCCTGCCTCAGTTTACCTTCCTAATAGGCAACTGGGTCAGAAGATCATTTAAAAGCAGCTTATTAGGGTACCCTGATAAAGTGGGGTCTCTCTATGTAAAAGGGAAGGTGTCAGGGTTCCGACAGATGCCCAAGGCAAGTTTCAAAAGAAATCCAATTATTTATTAGGAACAATATGTCGGAACTTTCCCAAGCGCAGTCGGCTCTGCCCCACATAACTTACTGCCCACCGATGACCCTGTTTCCCTCCTCTTCCCAGGGTGTGTCATAAATCACATTCTCTAATCGAGCGCTTTCATGGGCCGTAGAAAACATGCCTCTACGGCTTGCTCTAGTAACCGGGGATACAATTTGGAGAAAGGTATGTATGGAATGCGATTCTGGTCGTAGCAACTGAGCTTCTCCATCAATTCTCTCCCCTCCTCCGTATGTCAACTCAAGAGCAGGCCAGGAATGCTTTACAAGTTGACAGAGAGAAAACCTTCAGCCCCTCCTTTCTATAGTTAACACAACAAAGAAAATGCAAAAGGAAAGTTGATAGCACAGAATAAAAGTAACCTCCCCTTTGCATAGGCAATCAGTTACATGTAGTCAAACACTAGATATTTGCATCCCATAATTGTTATGTCTCACCTTTACAAAGAGGATGAGAAGTCCAAAACTCCAACCAAATACAAGCAGGCAAGAAGACTCAGTATTTATAGAGTTAATTCCTTTGAGCCGGCAATGTTCTTGGCAGTATCACACACGCTGCCTGCCAAGTCCGACAAGATAACAGAAATATTAATCACGAAGGCTTTCAAGAAACAGGATACACCGAAGCTCGACAGAAAATTCACACTTTGTCCCATACGGAATTCCCAGAGCAAACACACCCACTTTTATTCCCTGTGGGGTGTGTCACTAACTCAGCTCAGTCTCTGATTCGTCCACGTCTCCTGCGTTACAGCTCACACTTTTTCCTGCAACGCTGCCTAGCATCAAGCCAGCATTCGTCTGCTTGATTCTCTGTCAGAGGCTGCTCCGATATGCCCTCCTCCTCCTGATTAGCCTCAGGCTGTCCCTCTCGGTTATCTGCCGAAACCTGAGGCATAATCAGGGAGGAAGGCACTGCTGAAGAGGAAGGTCCTGGGGAGGAAGGCATTCCCAATTCCACCTCCTCATTTTCCGAGTCCTCTTCCTCTAAGAATGCAGACTCAGGACTCGGAGCCACAACACATGATACCACATATGTTCATTAAAATGAGATCTGACATGAAAAGAAGTGTAATTGTAAGGAAAACAGTTGTTTGGAGTGACAAAAAAGATAAACCAGACCCTAATTTGTACTAACAAACTTTTTCTTGTCTGGAACTTGGTCTCCAGCTTATTTATCAGTTTAGGAATATTAAAACCTAATAAATCTGAACCTCATTTTAAAAGAGTGAAAATAAATCATATTAAAATACAAGGTAACTGTGTTAGTTAACAAATAACAAAACCCATGTTATTTGCCCCTCAACACCCGTCTGGAAAACATCTGGCTTTTTGATAGAATGGTTCATAGGAACAAGGATATAGATCTCTTCTTAAAAATAAATTCTACTGAGTCCAATGCAATTTAATCCCAAAACAACACAGATCCCAAAATCTTAAGTACAATTAATTCAGGCCGGAGGATAACAATTTTTCCTAGCCATATTTCTGCCTCAGAAAATTATACAAAATTCTTGCTGGGTTCAGATCAATTAAATATTATGGCTTTCTACAAAATTCACTTTTATTCAGTTGCCACAAAGTTGTTGGGAATGAAGAATCAGGACCGCACTTTAAGTTTCAGTTACGCTGATTTTGGTCATGCTTATACATGGGAATCTAGTCAACTAACAGCATTAAATCAGTGCTGGATGAGAATTAATGGAATTGGAAAAGGGTTGGACTTACACTGCTTGTGGCAACATAATGATTCCAGGCTGATTCCTCTCTTGACTCCACTCCCAAGCTCTGCTTGTCTTTCTCCTACAAAAGCAACTTTTCAAGTCAATATTTTCCCGAATAAACTGTGTACATTTTTCTGAAAGAAACAGCCATGAATAATGCACATATTAACCTTGTATTTTGGGTCATCTCTATCTTTTTAGTGAGCCATCTGTCAGCCATGTTATATGGTCTTAAACATGAGTGGACTTGCCATGTCACACTTAGAGGTTGATGACCGCTATTGTCGCTAAAGTGTACTGTAACCTCTGAGAAGAGGTTGACTTTATCTCTAGACACACAAAAGAGGTGTAGCACACTGTATGAATGAGCCAAGTGGTACAGTGGTGGGATTCAAAAAATGTTACTACTGGTTCTGTGGGCGTGGCTTAGTGGACATGGTTTGGTGGGCATGGCAGGGGAAGGATACTGCATAATCTCCATTCCCTCCCCACAGCATTAACCTGCTTTCCAGCTCTGTTCTCCTGTGCAGGGCAACCAAAGAAGAGCCAGCCAATCAGCTGGGACTCAATGGGAGGCAGAGACTAGATGAGGGCAGGGCCAATCAGAGGTGGGATTTGCCGGTTCTCCAAACTACTCAAAATTTCCACTACCAGTTTTCCAGAACTGGTCAGAACCTGCTGAATACCACCTCTGGAGTGGTATGTGTAAGGATACATGTCATTCTTATCCTTACGTCCAAGAATTTGGACGTAAAATTATCCTTAAAAATTAAGGAGACTAAAAGCAGGCTATCAGTGTTACTTTTGCAGTCTCTGGAGAGCCACTGACGATGGTTATTGAAGAACTCTTCTGGGTGAGCTCATACAAAGAAGGACCCAATCCAGCATTAAAATCTCCTAGTAATGCCACTATGGACTGAGGGTACAATACAGATATATCATCTAGGATAACTCCCAAATTTATCCAGTATTCAGAGTTATAACACCGGGATGTGTTTGGAGGGTTATACAGATTATACATATTGTGATTATCCATAATGTGATTTGTTTGATTTTCACTTAAAATTAACTCCGAATGGTAAACCAAGATTTACAGTTTAGAGAGGTGCATCAACATTTATCCTTGTGGTTTGTGAATGGCAGCTTGTGATTTCAGCATCAAGCTAACCAACTATGATTTTGTCTACGAAACATGGTTACATTTACCATGGCTTAGCACGAGGGATCTCAGGCAAAGAAAACAACATGAGTGGCAGTATCTCTGTTTTATGAAAATCAATTAGGAAAGTCATCATTCTGGTTCTGAAGACTAGAGTTGGAAATTCTGACAAGTGGAATTGATACCTTACTTTCTCTTATAGAATATTGATGAACTGGGCAGCTTGGGCAGTGGAAGAATATTAAAATATTGCAGAGTATTGAAAGATAGAAGCATGCAGACTGTCAGATCCGTGTATCTGCCATTCTTCAATGGAAGCAGTGGGGGGGTGGGGGAATTGGTTCAAGTAATCCTTTTTGATGTAACCTGAATATATTAAATCCTATATTGATTCCATATAACTTGCATATGATATACATCCAGAGGAGTGGAGCCAGATGTCCAGAAACTTGTCACCTCTGGAAGAGAAACAGGATGAGAAGGGACCATAAAAATTCCAGCCCTGGAAGAAGCTCCTGGGAACTCTGCAAGATAATTTCCTAGAGAAGGGGAGGGGGAAGTAATTTGTTGGTTCTTTGTTTGACTAAATCCACATCTGAATGAAGGGAGGGGTTTTAACTTCCTTTATCTATGACTGTATGCTTGGGGGTATCTTAGATTCTGCTTTGCCTAGTGTTGAGATAAAACCCCTTTCAATGAAGGATTCCTTTTGAAACACCTAGTTTTCAGAAGTTCATTCTTTTTTTTATTAAAAGTTTTATTGTTTTTTAAGACAAGCAAAACATAAAAACATCAAGCCATCTTCCATATATATACATACAGTGTGTTGGTTGGTTTACAAATTGCTTTGTGCTTCCACTTCGTGGTCTTCGATTACAATTACATTGTAAATATTCTCATATTGTCAATCAAATATTCCTAAATACATTAATATCGTTAATCAATCATTTGATTATACTATTATTCATTCATGTTTTATGAGATAATCCATGTTTTATTTAATTTGTTTTAAGACGGTTCATATTATCATCTCAGATCTATCCTACAATCATTTTGTAGATATAATAAAAAAATACATCTTTATATATTCATTATGTTATAAAAATCTACATATTTCATTACCATGTTTTATTGTCTAACCATTGATAGAATAGATCCCAAATTTTATAAAATTGTTTATCATCTCATTCTCTGATTTCAAATGTCAATCTACTCATTTCAGCACATTCCAACATTTTCTTAATAATTTCCTCCTGTGATGGTGTTTTCTCATTTTTCCAGTTTTTAGCAAATACAATCCTAGCCGCTGTCAACACACTTACAATCAGTTATGTCAATTCTTTACTATATATTTCAGGTAAAATTCCTAATAAAAATATCTCTGGTTTCAAGTCTATATGCTTTTTTGTCATTTTTTCCAACCATGTGTGGATTTTAGTCCAATATTTTTTGGCACCCGCACAAGTCCACCACACATATGGTAATATGAGCCAGGTACCTGATGACATTTCCAACATTTTTCACATTTGTTCTTGAACATTCTTGCTATTCTTGTCGGGGGGGAAATGCCACCTGTAAAACATCTTATACAAATTTTCTTTATATGCTGTTGACAATGTTATTTTATAATTTTGAGACCACAAGGGGAAAAGTCCAATGCTCACACACACCGAATAAACTAGCCAATCCTAAAACCTAAAAACAAAAGTTAACAGGGATACAAATCTCAATCAAAAGTAAGGCATAATCCAGGTCAAAGAATTTGAAAGAATACAATGAATTTTGTAAATAAACATGGTGGCAGTTTACAAAGAATACTAGGTGCAAATAGAAATACACGTTATTTCCATAGCAAGGAAGATAAAGCAGGAATGGTAAAATTGATCATCTTATTCAAAGAGGAAAGTATGTTTTCATTTGGATACCACTTCTGGAATTTGTGCTTGTGAAGAAAAAAAATGAAACTTCGATTTTGGTTTTGTTGATTGAAAAGATTTGGTGTTATAGGAATGGTTAGTTGTATAACAATGTGTAAAAGCAGGAATTTTAAGTCGGAGTGTGTTTATCTTGTACTGTGCTAGGAAGAATTGGAAGTCAACGCCTCCTTTTCTTTCTTTTTCTCTTTCCCCCTGTATCTCACACTGCTCCTTTTCCTTCCCTTAATTTCCTATTTTTCCTTCTCTTCTTTGTGTTTTATATAGTAAAAAATAATTTTAAAAGGAAAAAAAACAGGCATAATCCATGCTTCGTCTGAAACTAGCACTGTCTGCAAATGTAACACAGGTAAGCTGTGACCACATTTGAGACCCCCCAAAATTAATCATTCAGCAGTGGTCATTAACAAGACATCCCATGATTATGACTTGCAATTTTCCTAGCCAGCTTCCTTTTCTTGTCAAAAGCTTGCTGGGAAAGTTACAAATGGCAATTACGAGGCTGTGGGAAAGCTGAGGATTACCAATTGTAAGTCATTTTTAGTGAAAAAGTCACTAAATAAATAAATGGTCAAAAGTAGAGGACTGCCTGTATCCTGTTTATTGCATCTGGGGAGTGCAAGAATTGATTGCACACCTTTAATGTGAATCCTTGCTGGCCGGCTGTATTCTTTGAAGGAAACAAATCTGAAACAGTTTTGCTTCATAAAACTTTAAGGACAACTGGTAATGCCTATTTCAGCAGGGACATTCAGAGGTTAGTATTCTCCTGGAATTTAATGTGATCAATCCTCCTCCCTTCTCCCACCTAATAATCAGCTTCAAGTGCCACTATGTATATTATTTTCTCTCTTTCTCTCTCTCCCCTTCTTGGCATTTGTGTTGCATTAGTATTGTTCCTTCCAGAACTCACCATCTCCTGGTGAATAGAATAGAATAGAATAGAATAGAATGGAATGGAATGGAATGGAATGGAATGGAATGGAGTGGAGTGGAGTGGAGTGGAGTGGAGTGGATATTGGATGAAGAATAGAACAAAGAAGAGAAGAGAAGAGAAGAGAAGAGAAGAGAAGAGAAGAGAAGAG
>NW_020769332.1:4043537-4098729 GCF_900518735.1 Pseudonaja textilis | reverse complement strand
AGAGAAGAGAAGAGAAGAGAAGAGAAGAGAAGAGAAGAGAAGAGAAGGATAGGATAGGATAGGATAGGATAGGATAGGATAGGATAGGATAGGATAAAAATAGATCAGAATAGAACAGAACAGGATAGGATAGGATAGGATAGGATAGGATAGGATAGGATAGGACAGGATAGGATTAACTACCATCTCCCAGTTTCAGCTTCTTCACCACTACACCAAACTGGCAAACTTTATGATATCAATTTTTGATATTGTCTTTAGATAAGGATTAGGGTAAAGATCTATGATTCTCTTCTAAGGTAAGTTAGAAATTAATCTCTGCATACTCACTTGATTTCCATTTCCTGAATTGTATCAAGCAACACTTGCTTGCTCCAATGCCTGGATTGAAAAGCTTTTTTATATTGTATATATTCCTACAGAGCAATTTCTTAACAAGATCTACTCCACTCAGCTTGATCACCTCCAATAAAACATCTCACAGAAAAGGTCCTCTTTTAGAAGGGCTAACCAGAGCTAAATGCACACTTTTTAAAATACCTCTGCTGCTTAAGGCTTTCTGCCCCACTCTTGTATCCCTCAGGCATACGATTGTCAAAAGCAGTTATCAGATTCTTCCATCATGCTGGGCAACCATCCTAACCATACCCAAGTGAAATTGCAAAGGGGAGCGCCATGATTGCATTAGATTCTGCAACCTTCACGCAAAACTCAAAGGGAAGCCATCAAGGCACAGTATTAAAGCTAAAACTTGCAAAAAGAGGTTTATCACATGGGTGATTCCAAGGCAGGATATATTAAGGGGCAGGCATTCAAAGTCATGCAATCAATAAATAGGAGAGTTTGGAAACATAACAGAGACGGTTACGAGCACGTTTGAGTTAAGTTACTTACAGATACAGATTAACAGAGTTGGAAGGGACCTTGTAGGCATCTAATCCAATCCCCCACCCAAGCAGGAGACCCTACATTATTTCTGACAGATGACAGTCCAGTCTCTTCTCGAAACCTTCCAGTGATGAAGCTCCCACAACTTCTGAAGGCAACTTCTGTTCCAATGGTTGATTGTTCTCAGTCAGAAAATTTCTCCTCATTTCTAGGTTGAATCTCTCCTTGTTCAGTGTCCATCCATTGTTCTTTGTCTGGCCTTCAGGTGCTGAAGAAGCTTCTTGGATGAGAAGCAAAACGACTTCAAGGAAAAACAAAGGAAGTCCAGCTGCCTTTTGAAAATGCACCTTTAGGACAGCCATGACCTGGATGGCTGAGAATCTCCATAGACTTTGACCCTTATCTAAACTCCTAACCCCCAACTAAAGTGGTCAGATGAATGGATGGATCAATGGATCAGTGGATTGATGGATATAGATGATGATGATGATGATGATGATGATGATGATGATAGCACTACAGCACTTAGACTTATATATCTCTTGACAGTGCTATACAGCCCTCTGTAAGTGGTTTACAGTGTCAGCCTCTTGGCCCCAACAATCTGGGTCCTCATCTTACTGACCACGGAAGGATGGAAGGCTGAGTCAACCTTGAGCCTAGTGAAACTTGAACTTGCCAAATTGCACGCAGCCGGCAGTCAGCAGAAGTAGCCAGCAGTACTGCACTCTTACCACTGCACCACCAAAGCTCTTGATGATGAGATAGGTAGGTAGGTAGATGATAGTTAGGTAGGTAGGTAGGTAGGTAGGTAGGTAGGTAGGTAGGTAGATAGATAGATAGATAGATAGATAGATAGATAGATAGGTGAGAGGGAAGGAGGGAGGGGGAGGGAGAGAGAGAGAGAGAGAGATTTTTATATGCTGCCGTGGACAGATCTTTTATATGTACTCTATACAACTTTTATCTTGTCTACAGTAAAGCAATAAACCAATGCACCTCCCTGTGTTGTGTCTTGAGTTTTTGCAGTAAGCAAATTCCTGAATATGAGGTTAAGTGTTTTGAGAACTGAGATTTATTTCCTTAGCAGGTATGAAGTTTGACAAATACAGATAACATGTGTAATACCCAAATATAAAGAAATGCAGCTGTGGAATGTGAAATTGATTTCAGCTGATTGCATTTCTCTTTTTTAAAAAATGTATGTTCTCTGTTTTAAATGTTAATTGATGGATTTAATTACTGCCATAGGCCAATGCAGCGTGAGTTTACAATATTAAAAATATAAAGAGCCTGAGTATAATAAATGTTATAAACATACTTAGTAGAGTTATATTGTTGTTAGGAATTACTAATATGGCACAAAAGAATATTCCAGATTCTACAAAAGACTTTATCAGGCAAGTGGTTAAAAACGGAGACAGCAAGGAACAATTATAGCTATGCTTGAGCAATTGTAGCTTTTGTATCAATCAGAAGAGCACGGAAAATATCCATACAAAGGTGTCCCTTATAAGGAAGATTTAAGAGTTGGAAAGCATGTTGAGGCTATCTGGCCCATTGTGTTCCTGGAAGATAAACAGTTAAGCAAAAAAGAACAGCAATAATCCATCTCAATGCATCAAATTCCTTTTCCATCCTCACTTATTCTAAATAAGGACATTTAAGGTGAGAATGCTGCTGATAATCAAATCATTGTTCCTTCTGACAATCTCTTGCCAGAGGAGGAAATATTGCGGGCATTAATATTCTCCTAACCTTGGAAAGAAGCACAGAAATCCAAATTATTTCAGGAAACATACAGTTCAAAATCAGTCTCAAGATAGCGATAGGAAATCAGATTGGAGTTGGCACAAGCTTTTCTACAATAGAATAGGTAAAGGTTCCCCTTGCACATCCGTGCTAGTCGTTTCTGGCTCTAGGGGGCACTGCTCATCTCCATTACAAAGCCAAAGGGCCAGCGCTGTCCGAAGACGTCTCTGTGGTCATGTGACCGGTGTGGCTAAACGCCGAAGGGGTTCCTATTTTTCTACTTGCATTTTTACATGCTTTCGAACTGCTAGTTAGCAGAAGCTGGGACAAGTAACGGGAGCTCACTCCGTTATGCAGCACTAGGGATTCTAGGGCTAAAATGGGAGCGTGCACTCCAGAAGAGTAGCTCCCAGCACACGCATGCATGTCATCACCTGGTCTTCTGGTTTCTAACATGCCTTCACACGTGCTGTCCTGCCTTCACACGTTCTTGTCCTGCCTTCAGGTGCTTTGGAGAATAGATTGACCCCCTGTTCTTTGTGGCAGTCCCTCGAATATTGAAACACTGCTACTATATTTCCCCTAATGCTTCTTTTCATTAGACTAGACATATTCAAGTCCTGTAACCATTCTTCATATGTTTAGCTTCCTCATTTCAACCCTGAGCTACAAATATTCTCCTTTATTGGAGTCTGTTTCCTTCCTAAAGGACCAAGCTGGGCCAGGTCTAACAATCATCCTGTAGTGGAGATAGGCAGCAAAATAGATAGATAGATAGATGATAGATAGATGGATAGATAGATAGATAGATAGATAGATAGATAGATAGATAGATAGATAGATAGATAGATAGATAGATAGATAATAAAGAAAGAAGGAAGGGAGGGAGGGGCGGAGGGAGGGAGGGGGGGAAGGAAGGAAGGAAGGAAGGAAGGAAGGAAGGAAGGAAGGAAGGAAGGAAGGAAGGAAGGAAGGAAGGAAGGACAGAGACAGACAGAAGATGGGAGGGAGGGAGGGAAGAATAAAGGAAGGAAGGAAGGGAGGGAGGAAGAAAGAAAGAAAGAAAGAAAGAAAGAAAGAAAGAAAGAAAGAAAGAAAGAAAGAAAGAAAGAAAGAAAGAAAGAAAGAAAGAAAGAAAGAAAACAAACATAATATCAAAATATTAAGAACTGGTGCCTGGGTTTGCTTGCCTTTCCTATTCCATTTGTTCCCTTCTCACCTTTCTCTTTGGTTTCACAAGAAAGCAAGGCACAGTGGAGATGCCAGTCCACAAGTTAATAAAGCCATCTTGGAGGAAGACCACATTAAAATGTTAATCGCAAGATGATACGGTTTAACAGAGAGAAGGACGGGTGTCAATACATTTTGGTTAAGAACAAAACCAGCTTGGATGTGTGTTGTCGGTTTCTCTCCAGGCCTCTGGGGCCTAATTTAAAGCATAGAATTTGCAGTCCAGTGCAGCCGATAAACTCCAAACGAGAGCTGTCGGTTGATTATGGAGCTGCTCTTATCGCTGTCATACATATGCAAGTCTTCCTAATCTTGTCACCGACTTGCATGGGGCCGCCTTCCTTCAGTCCTCTTGCATTGTTCTGAGTGAGTCACTCACTGTTGTATCCATTTTTCTGCCCGGTATCTCTGCCAGACGCTTGTTGTTGACAGCTTTCCATGATGCAGCTATCAGGTTAAGTCTATATTATTTGTATTTATTTATTCAGGCAGGCAGCTCTGAGGTGGCTTAGATGGAGCAGGAAGGAAAAAATCTCCCAGAGTGTGTTCTGACACCCACTGAAAGACAAAACAAATAAAACAATAAACATTCAATGCCTTCATCCAGGGGTGGGATTCTACCAGTTTCCACCTATTCGCAAGAACCAGTTAATGTTCTAAGCAGTTCAGAGAACTGGTTGTTAGAAGAAATTACTGGGCTAATCCTGTAAGGAAGGCAGGAAGGAAACATTCTGGTGTTGCTTACAGAAACTGCCTCTCTGTTAGCCTTTATTACATTCTTGGCAGGACTAGACTTCCTGTCTCTGGAACGTCTCTGGAGTTTTTTTTCCCTCCTTTGCTGGTACTTTGCTTGTGTGGAGTGACCATTCAAAGTGACAATGGCACTGAAAAAAGTGGCTTACGACCATTTTTCACACTTACGACTGTTGCAGCATCCCCACGGTCACGAGAGGCCAGGTGAGAAGATGCGTTCCTCGATGTGAGTGATATTGAGTTGACCACGCCCAACCAATAACATGACCACCAAGCCACGCCTACCACCTAAGCCACGCCCACAGAACCGGTTGTTAAAAATTTGAATCCCACCCCTGTCTTCATCGCTAAAGCAGCCAAGAAAAAGCATCAAGCTTCACTGAGGGGAGGAAAAAACAGCCAGCTAAAATTCAACAAGGGTGGACTGGGGGAGATAAATCTTTTAAAATCCAGAAGAGGAGGCCATTTCTTGGCAACATTTTTTCAAGCTCTGGGGCCCCAAATGAATGAAGTGCTTCAGGAAGCAGAATCATATCCACGCATCCAGTTTTTACTAACATTCTGGACAATGTATTCTATATCTAGATTGAAATCTCCAGACAGATGTTAAAATGCTTCTTCACGCTGACTTTATGATTATTCTGGCCAAATGTATCATCGTCCACTCCTAACCATTCACATTTATCCACCAATTTCCTTCCTAGTTTATTATGTAAGCAAGATTACGTCCATTCAAGTAAGCTGAAAAAGTATTTTAAAAGTGAAAAGAAGGGTAGAAATGCTAATTACTTCCTAACCCTGGTAAATTCTTCAACAGTCTTCAGCGAGATTAAACAATCCAGGGGAAACAAAGAAATGGGAAAAAGGCTAACGGTGATTTAACTTGACTTGAACACTGGGCCCTATCTGACAAAATGAAATTCAATGTAGAGAAAAGTAAAGTCTTACACTTAGGCAAGAAAAACCAAAAATACACATATAGACTGGGGTGAAACCAGGCTTAATAGCAGTAACTGTGAGAGGGATCTTGGAGTCTTAGTGGACAACCAGCTAAATATGAGCCAGTAGTGGTAGCCAAAGAAGCCAATGCAATCCTAAATTACATTAACAGGGATACAATCAAGATCAAGGGAGGTACTAATAAAGCCTTAGTAAGACCACACCTAGAGCACTGGTCGCCACATTATAAAAAAGATGTTGAGACTCAAGAAAGAGTGCAGAGAAGAGCAACCAGGATGATGAGGGGACTGGAGGCTAAAACATATGATGAACGGTTGTAGGAACTGGGCCTGTCTAGTCTAGGGAAGAGAAGGACCAGGGGAGGCATGATAGCAGTCTTCCAATATTTGAGGGGCTGCCCCAGAGAGGAGTGGGTCAAGCTATTTTCCAAGGCACCCAAAGGCCAGACAAGGAATAATGGATGGAAACTGAACAAGGAGGGGTTCAACCTGGAAATAAGGAGAAATTTTTCTGACAGGGAGACCAATCAACCAAAGGAACAGAAAGGTTCCTTCAGAGGTTGTGGGAACTTCATCACTGGAGGCTTTCAAGAAGAGACTGGGCTGCCATCTGTCAGAAATGGTATAGGGTCTGCTTGGGTGGGTGGGGGGTTGAACTAGATGACCTACAAGGTCCCTTCTAACTGTGTTAATCTGTTAAACTACTGGGAAGTAGTTATTAAAATCCAATTTAAAAAAAATGGATCATTTGCCAGTGTTGAGTTTTCTATGGATAACAGTTAATTTAGAAATGCTCACCAAATGGTTGTTTTTTCAAGCTTTTCTTTCTTTGTCCTGTGCACTTGGGAAAGGGGGGGTCGGGCATGCTTCACAACTAAGAGTTTGCCCTATTTTATGACTTTTCTTGCCACCGTTGTCATAAGTATGAGTCCATTTCCAAGTGTCTGAATTTTTGATCACGTGACCATGGGGAAGCTGCAATGGTTGTAAGTGTGGGAAATGGTCATAAGTCAGTTTTTTTCAGTGATGTTGCAACTTTGGTCACTAAACGAACTTTTGTAAGTCGAGGCCTAGCTTCATTTAATAAACAACAGAGTGTTGTTTTGTTTTGTTTTTGCTTTGTTCTGTTTTGTTTTACATGTCTTTCCCCCACCTGAGGACATTACTGGTTCAATTCAAAGCTGGCACAGCTTTTTGGCCAAAAATAAAATATATCTAGAAATTCTAATTCTCCAACAGCCAAATCACTAGCAAAAGGACATTATTGGCTATAAGCATTTGTGATTCTAACCCCCCAAAAATATGGCCCCTTTGTTGGCTGCATTACAATTTAGCAATAAATAGAAGGCACTCCATCTTTGAGCCACAAAAGATTTGTGGCTCAAGCTGTCCATATCCTTAATTTGCAATGGTTTTAATTTTATTTTATCTCTCTAAGAAGATTTGAGTTATGTTAGTAATATCTCATCTACTGGATAAGGTACCCTTTCTAAAATGATCAAAATGGAGTGTGATACTTTGCTCACTTGTGATGCTGCCTTGTATTTACTCATGCAGGTATCCACAGCTTCCAAGATGAAGTTTCACAACGATGAAAAAAAAGGGTATTGTTAAATCAATAGAAGCGTATAACATTCCCAATTATTTAGAGGACATCTATTTTGATTTAGTGAAGTTAGTCGGCAGAGTTTTGACATTCCAGCTGGGGGTGGAGGGGGAGAAAACGTGCTCTCACATACGAGATGCTTTAACAACACTTTTTTCCAAATTGAAATTTCCACATAGTTTGAATTTGCCAATCTTCTTCTTCAATAGGACTCAAAAGAAAAATTGCATGTCATTTCCAGCTTTCTGGGTGGAATTAAGAGCTTTGTGATTTTTGCTTTGCTGTTTGTTGCTCTATCACAATATGGGAAAGCAATACTTTACTGCCACAAAGGGTTTGTTTAGATTCAGAAACTGATGCAGCATTTTATTTATATGAAGAACATGTCAAGAGAACACCAATTATATTAGCATCCCCGTTTCACAGAATCATTGAGAGCTTCAAATCCAGCCCCTGTTCAAGGCAGGAGACCCCCTACCATTCCAGACAAATGGCTGTCCAGTCTCTTTTTGAAAACCTCCAGTGATGGAGCACTCCAGGAAGGCAAACTATTTCATTGATTAATTGTTCTCACTGTCAAGAGAACTATTTGGTCACCATACTACAAAAAAGACTTTGGAAAAAGTTGAGAGAAGTGTGACTAAGATGATCAAAGGCCCAGAGACTAAAACATATGAAGAAGGGCTGCAGGATTTGGGCTTGGCTAGGCTAAAGAAAAGAAGAATTAGGGGTGACATGATAATAGTATTCTGGTATTTGAGGGGCTGCCACAAAGAAGAGGGAGTCAAATTATTCTCCAAAGCACCAGAGGGCAGGACAAGAAACAACGGTTGGAAACTAATCCAAGAGAGAAGCAACCTGGAATTAAGGAGGAACTTCCTAAAGTGAGGACAATTAATCAGAAGCTCTGGGCACTCCATCACTGGAGGTTTCTAAGAAGAGACTGAACAGTCACTTATCTGAAATGGTAGGAGTTTGGACTCCCTTCCAGATTCTGTTCTATTCTATTCTATTCTATTCTATTCTATTCTATTCTATTCTATTCTATTCTATTCTATTCTATTTTTGATCTTCTCCTGTGAAAGGAATTTCAGAGGAAAATTCTCTTTCATAGAATGATAGAATCATAAAATAATAGCACTGAAGTTGACAGTCACCTATCTGAAATGGTGTAAGGTCTCCTGCTTAAGCAAGGGACTGGACTAGAACATCTCTAAGGTCCCTTCCAGCTCATTCATTCTGTTCCATTCTATTTTCCTTATTTCTTGTTGGATCCCTCCTTCATTATTTTCCATCCGTTGCTTTTTCGCATGCTTTAGAGAATACATAGATAACAGAATTGGAAAGGATGTTGGAAGTACTTTGTGCTTTATAAAGCGGTACTATAGATATTCTCTATGCATAGAATGTATAAGCCTGCCTTCCATCAAGGACCTGAATACTGCACAAGTCAAAAAGAGGGCTGTGAAAATATCTACACCATCACAACCCAGACATAAACTGTTTCAACTCCTTCCCTCAAAATGACGTTATAGAGCCCTGCACACCAGAACAACGAGACACAAGGACAGTTTTTTCCTGAATGCCATCACTCTGCTAAACAAATAATTCTCTCAACACTGTCCAACTATTTGCAAAGTCTGCACTACTATTACTATTAATCTTCCCATCACTCCTTATTACCTATCCCCTCCCACTTTTGACTGAATGACTGTAACTTTGTCGCTTGTATTCTTATGATTTATATTGTTTCCTAGTGTGATTTGATTGCTTATTGTACCCTATAACTATTATTAAGTCGTATACCTGATGATTCTTGACTCTTGACGAATGTATCTTTTCTTTTTAAAAAAAATGGAGAAAAGGATCTATACATTGACTGCCGAGCTGATTGCATCAAAAGAAAGTCACACAACCCACAACTCCGCATCCAACCCCACCCCATCCAATCCAACATCACTCAAAACTAGGCACGCACGCCTCTAACTACCTCTATTCCAACCACAACTGGCCTTAAATGCAAGCTACTCAATGCAAGAAGCCTTGTAAATAAAATAAAAAAATACCTTTTATGTACACAGAGCATTTGCACCAAAGACAAATTCCTTGTGTGTCCAATTACACTTGGCCAATAAAGGATTCTATTCTATTCTAAATATAGGCAGCTTTCTCTAGCTCAGATTAGATGGAAGTGTTTAGGACTTCTCTTCAACAACCCACTCACATAAAAGGAAAGGAAAAGTTGGAAGCACTGTCATTTCCCCCAATACAGATAGTCCTCAACTTGCAACAGTTCATTTAGTGACTGCTCAAAGTTACAGTGGCACTGCAAAAAGTGACATGACCATTTTTCACACTTATGACCACTGCAGCATCCCCATGGTCACATGATCAAAATTCATATTCAACTGATTCAGGCTTATTATATGATCCCGTTTTGTGATATTCTGGCAAGCAAAACCAAGGAGGAAGCAAGATTCACTTAACAACCATATTACTAACTTAACAAGTACAGTGAGTCACTTAACACTTTCTGTGGAGTCCTTGGTGATCTCTGAGCTTGTAGACATTTCATTACCTGACTAGCTAACATCATAAAAAAAGTGTGGGGTTTGCCCCCTCTTTATATGCTGTGGCTTGGTGGGAGAGTGATTTGTTTCTTGGTAGAAAACAATAAAGCATTGTTTTCTGCTGGCTTATTGGACTGGTATTAATCCCTGCTTATCTAGGTGTGGACTACTGGAGAGCCTGTGTTCTCGTCTTTTTATTTATTTTTTGTTATCTTTTGTTATATTTTTTAATATTTTTACATAGACTACTAATTCCACTCTATAAAGCCTTAGTAAGGCCACACCTAGAATCCATCTTGACTAACAACCCTCCATGAAAACACCCTCTCTTAAAGATGCAATCACCTCTCGCGGTGATTCACAGTGCAACCTTTCCAAGCAAATAGTGGAAGAGTTAAGGAGGTTTATCTATTAGCATTACAACGGTCAAAATCAAAGAGCTGCATCTTTAGTTCAAATCAAATCATCACTTGGTCAATACAGTCTGGTCACCCAAGTAGCCTTTGGAAATTTTGTGAAACACTGAAGGCAAGAAAGCACAGACTCCTCTTTGTAGTGGCTTTTCTTCCATTTTGACATCTTTCTTCCATCCAGATATTCTTCTAACTAAACTAAACCAGCTAGCTGTTCCTGACCACACTTGTAAGTGGATCATAACCTTCCTAACAGACAGGAAACAGCAGGTGAAGCTAGGCAGAATCACATCGGATACCTGTACAATCAGCACAGGGGACCCCAAGGCTGTGTGCTATCTCCACTGCTCTTCTCCCTATATACCAATGACTGCATCTCAAATGATCCATCTGTTAAAATACTGAACTTTGCAGATGATACAACAGTGATTGGTCTCATTCAAGAAAATGATGAATCCACATACGACTTGCCTCATGGTGTAACCGGAACAAGCTGGAACTGAACACAATCAAAACATAGAAATGGTGGTAGACTTTAGGAGAAACCCTCCCATACTACAATACTAGACAACACAGTATCAACAGGAGAGACCTTCAAATTTCTAGGTTCTGTCATAGCACAAGATCTAAAATGGACACCTAACATCAAAAACATCACCCAAAAAGGACAAGAATGTTTTTTCTGCGCCAACTCAGAAAGCTCCAATTGCCCAAGGAGCTGCTGATCCAGTTCTACCGAGGAATTATTGAGTCGGTCGTCTGCACCTCTATAACTGTCTGGTTTGGCTCTGCAACCAAACAAGACAGACACAGACTTCAATGGATAATTAGAACTGCAGAAAAAAACAATTGCTACCAACCTGCCTTCCATTGAGGACCTGTATACTGCACGAGTCAAAAAGAAGGCTGTGAAAATATCTACAGACCCCTCACATCCTGGACATAAACTGTTTCAACTGTTACTCTCAAAACGAGGTTATAGAGCACTACACACCAGAACAACTTGACACAAGGACAGTTTTTTTCCCAAATGCCATCACTCTGCTAAACAACTAATTCCCACTGCACTGTCAAACTTCTTAGTAAGATGGTATTACTATCATTCCTCTCATCCTTCCTAGTACCTGTCTCTTCCCACTTATGACTATAACCATGTTACAATTTATATTGTTTTGTTTCCTAGTATGATTTGCTTATTAGTAACCTGTGACTATCTCATGATTCCTGTATCTTACGATTCTTGATGAATTTATTTTTATTTTTTTCTTATGTACACTGAGAGCATATGCACCAATCACACTTGGCCAATAAAGAATTCTACTCTATTCTATTCTATTCTATTCTATTCTATTCTATTCTAATTCCATATTCTAATCTATTCTATTCTAATTCCATATTCTATTCTAATTCCATATTCTATTCTATTCTATTCTATTCTATTCTATTCTAATTCCATATTCTATTCTATTCTATTCTATTCTATTCTATTCTATTCTATTCTTCTATTCTATTCTACAATACATGTTCTTTCTTTATTCTGTCTATGGACCAGTGTTTGACCACTTTAAGGGACTGTAGGCTTCAACTCCCAGAATTGTCCAGCCAGCACATTTGAAAGTTGTCCTAGCTGAGCAAGATTGCTTTAGATCAGGGGTGTCAAACTCAAGGGCAGATCCGGCCTGCAGGGTGCTTAGACCTGGTCCACGGAGCCACCCTGAGAACAGTGAAGGACTGGCCCACTGTGCCTTTGCCAGCAAAAAGGGAGCTCAGAAGGGACATACACACACGCACCCCAAGCTCCATCTTCGCTGGCAGAGGGCTACCAAAACAAACTAAAAGCAAAACAAAACCAAAGGAGAGATGTTTCCCCTTTTGCATTTGAGCATCCAAGAAGGGTCAGGAAAGGAGAAAGGGAAAGAGGAAAGAAAAAGAAAAAGAAGGGAAGATGGGAAGAGAGCAAGGAAGGAAAGAGAAGGAAAGAGGGGAAGGAAGAAGAAAGGAGAATGAATAGGGAAGGAAGGAAGGAAGGAAGGAAGGAAGGAAGGAAGGAAGGAAGGAAAGTTATAATGAGAGGGAGGGATGGTCTGAGGGATGTCCTGCCTTAGCACTTGGCCACCACAGGTGCCCCAACATGAATGATGTTGAGATGGCCATGCCCACCCGGGCCACACACACACACAACCCCCCCACCCCCCGGAGGTCAAACACAACCCTGATGCAGCCTGCAATGAAATCGAGTCTGAACCCCTGTTTTAGATCAACACTTCTATTGGGTGTTGGGCCTAATTTGGATACCAAAGCATTCAGATCAGAGGTGTGATTCAAAAAATGTTACTACCGGTTCTGTGGGTGTGGCTTGGTGGGCGTGGCAGGGGAAGGTTACTGCAAAATCCCCCTTCCCTCCCCACCCCACTAACCTGCTTTCCAGCTCCCTTCTCCTGTGCAGGGCAACCAAAGAAGACCCAGCCGATCAGCTGGGACTCGATGGGAGGCAGAGAAGAGATGGGGTTGGCGGGGCCAGTCAGAGGTGGGATTTGCCGGTTCTCCAAAATACTCAAAATTTCTGATACCAGTTCTCCAGAACTGGTCAGAACCAGCAGAATACCACCTCTGATTCAGATGTCAAGCTCAAAAAAATAAAACATTATGAGAAACAAATGTTAACAAGTCATATTTCACTTGTTCCTTTCTTGGTTTGGGGGGAACAGATTGGGAAAGGAAAGCATCAGAATGGAGAAATTCTACAGGTACCTATAGCTAACACCCCAAAAGATTGATTGGCATGTAGCAAGTGAATAATGAATTTGCAATTTAAACCCATGAATTCCTCCGCACATTTTTCTGAAAAAAAGAAAAGAAAAAACTCCGAATACAATATTCTCTTTTAAAAGAAAACCAAAGGATTGCTGGCTATTCGATGATATTTCATCTTTTGACAGTAATTGATAGTCGAGATGCATTGGTTTCATATCTGGCAGCATTTGATAACTGGAGTGTTACAATATTTAATATTTGATAATTGACATCCAATGAGGTTTAATATGTTAGAATCTGACAGACCGCATGTAATCAATAAGGAGATGACAATTGATGGGTTAATGAGATTTTGGGTTACATGCTGTCCTTCATTCACTGAAGGCTGAAGAAAAATTTTTTTAAAAAAATCCTGCTCTAATCATTCAACCAAAGTAATCAAAAACTTCAAACTGAAAATTGTCAGAGGAGCAAAGTCTTCAAAAACATTTACAGAACAACAGAAGTCTATGGAGATTCTTACTCATCCAGGTCCTGGTTGTCCCAAAGATGCTTTTTAAAGACCCAACTGGACTTTCTGGTTTTTCTCTGAAGACTTTTCACTTCTCACCCAAGAAGCTTCTTCAGCTCTGACTGGATGGTGGAGAATGGAAGGATTTATACTCCTTGCAGGCAGCTGGTCATTTGCATCCTTTTATAGGGTCGTTGATGCCACTTGGAGGTTTATCGGTGTCCTCGGGGGTCACCTGAGTGGTGCAAATGGGTGTGGAGCCTTCTTGGAACTGTTGAAAGGAGTGTATTGTAGATTGGAGATAGATGATGTCCTGTCCAGTTGCCTCTTGAAAAAGCACCTTTGGGACAACAGAGTTGGAAGGTCCCTTGGTGGCCTTCTAATCCATTTCCCTGCCCAGGCAGGAGACCCTCTACCATTTCAGACAATCCAATCTCTTCTTAAGAACTTCCAGTGTTGGAGAACCCACAATTTCTGGAGAAAAGCTATTCCACTGATTAATTGTTCTCACTGTCAGGAAATGTTTCTTTAGCTATAGATTGCTTCTCTCCTTGATTAGTTTCCATCCATTGCCTCGTTGTCCTGCCTTCAGATGCTTTGGAGAATAGGTTGGCCCCCCTCTCGTTTACAGTGGTGGGATTCAAAAGTTCCCACCACCGGTTCGGTGGGCATGGTTTGGTGGGCGTGGCTGCAGGGGGATTCGCGTGACACGCACGCTTTGTGCACACGTTAAAACAGTAAAAACTAAGCTCCCGCGCCTCTTAGCTGTTTAGCACAGCAATCCACTCTGCCGCGCCAAACAGCTGAGAGGTTTAAAAGGACCTAGGAACAGGGGCAGGTGGGTGGGCCCAACTGCAGGGTGTCGGAGAGACTTGGAGAGAACCGGTTCTTTTCCAGCTGATCTTCGGCACTACCGGTATTCCAGAACTGGACCGGACCGGTAGAATACCACCACTGCTTCTTTACCCTAAGTGATTCTGAGACTTCCTAACTTTCAGGGAGTCTTGATCATTTCCATCTGGAGCGGGATGGGCACTGGAGGAATAATTTGACCACCTCCCTTTGAGTCTGTAGCTTAAGCTGAGGCATAGAAACACACACACACAAAACAGAAGACTTGCCACCTCAACATTATATTTTATGGGAGGGCAACGCTGAGCTTCAGCTTCAAAGACAAAAACGGCTCCAGGGCATGCCCTGTCTTTGAGTGACAGATGCTCAGCATGTACACTGTCTTAAGCAGCTTTATGCCTCCGAAGCCAGCCTGCCACATAGACCTGTTCTTCTAAGGCCAGAACAGCTGGGAAGAGAAGAAGAAGAAGGGAGGGAGGGAGAATCGGATCCCCCAAAGAAAAAGATGGATGGCTCCAGCCTTTCTTTTCATTATTTTTATTTTTTTCTTTGGCTCTTGCAATGCCCACCTCAATTCTATGCCACGTTGGCATTTGTTTGGGTTCTTGACAAATGATTCCTGCATCAATGCATCGCTCAGCAGGCAAGCAAAGCTGCTGTGCCCTTCGCTCAAGGCATAATTATGATCATATCCATCCGTAGCCTTGGTTAGCTTGAGGCACATTTTGCACAGAGCTCAAATCTGTCTTCAAGTCTCTACTCAGAAGTGTAAAAAGTGGCCTTCTAATAAAGATGTAGTCAGCAGCTCCACTTTTCCGGTGGAGGGGGGGGTTTCCAAAGATCGGTAGGTATCCAATCAGAAAGCTCTTGTCTCGTGTCTCCCACTGATGTGGGCACTGACAAAGAGGTTATTTTCACATTTGTAGCATCCAATTACATCCCCTCCAGTTCTTGATGAATTGCCCGGGTCTAACCAGAAACCATGTGTCCTTGAGCCTAAGCGGCCTTCTTAACTTTCAAATGCATTCCTCTGCCTGTGTTAAGTCTGGTGCAAAGTCTGCTTGGTGTGCTTTGCTACCCACCCCCAACCCTGAATCTCAACAAGCACAACACAGGAATGCAAAGCTCGTCCCTTGCAATCTCTAGCAAAGGTGACCCTGGCGTAATAAACTTCCTAACAATACACAGCTCTGACTCACTGGGCTATGAGCATTAGAGACAAGGGAATAGTAATCCCAGTTGGTGCTTTTGAAACAACATCAAGTTTAAGGTAAAAGTTCCCCTTCCACATACATGTTAGTTGTTTCTGGCTCTAAGGGGCGGTGCTCATCTCCATTACAAAGCCGAAGAGCCAGCGCTGTCCGAAGACATCTCCATGGTCATGTGGCCGGCATGATTAAACGCCTTCGAAGGCGCATGGAACGCTGTTCCCTTCTCACCAAAGTGGTCCTTATTTTTCTACTTGAATTTTTTACATGCTTTCGAACTGCTAGGTTGGCAGGAGCTGGGACAAGTAATGGGAGCTCACTCCGTTACGTGGCGCTAGGGATTCGAACTGCCAAACTGCCAACCTTTCTGATCAACAAGCTCAGCGTCTTAGCCACTGAGTCACCACATCCTGCATCAAGTTTATGTATGTTCTTTTCATAATCACAATTAGAAATTGCTTATTAATTACTCTTCAGTTATTAAAAACCTTTGGATCAATGTCTTAAACACTGGGTGTCTGCCTTCAATCAATAAAACAAAACATTAACTGCAAAATTCAGAACTTTTTTTTTTTAATGAAATAAACACAAAAGGTTAATCAAAACTTTGATCTTAAAAACCTGCAAATGGATAAATCTCATAAATTTAAAATAAGATTTTTGAATTAATTATAATCATTTCCATGGGAAAAAGCTTTTGTTTTGATTTGAAGGAAAAATAGGTTTTAAAAGTTGGACACAAGAGGGAACTAAATATTTCAATTAAAGAAAACGGATACAGAAACTTGACTGACAGTCACAGACTGGCACAAAATATTCTAACCGTGGAAATATTGAAGGATGCTTTTAAAAAATGAAGTCCAAAATTATTATTAATAATGTCAATGGGAATATCTGTCTCAATGGACTGACTCTGTCTCAAAGATGTCATGAAAGAGGAACAAGTTTTACCTGACAAGACAGAGTTGACAAGTGGCCTCACAAATGACAGGCTACAAAAATGACATGGAAAAAGATGTTACTCTGGACATACAAAAGAAATGGGTTGATGTTTTAATCATTAAAAGGGATAGACAAACAATAAACCAGGATAGTTTTTCTATATTGGACTTATAAAAGCTTTAGGGGAAAAAAACTCATGAGAAGGGAGAAGAAACTCATGAGAAGAAATGAAATCTGGGGTCCATATTGCTATGTGAGCTTGGTTGCTTTCTTGCAGACTTTTTACTACCAAACTTGGCAACATCATCAGTATTTAAAGGAAGTGGGTTTGCTCTGAGCAAAATATACTTTGGTAATGAAATGTCTGTAAGAAAACCACTAAGTTCACAGAGCACCAAGGACCCCACATTTCAACCCAGAACTGCAAATATGATCTTCCATTGGAAGAAATGAAATCAACTTTTGAGACATTATTGTATTGATCAGCACTGAGCATTGATGTTGTTACCTAGTTTGGTGATAACATGTCTGCAAGCAAACAAACCAAGCTCAAGGACCCTGTCAGGGTATATTCATCAACTGGCAGAGACGTTGTTAACAATGTAAGCATGGCAACAGACCAGTCAATGGGAGCTGACAGCCTGGGTGTGGTCTGGCTCTGTGTGTTTTGCTGAGCATTTGAAATTGAAACTTGTTTGCTTGCTTGCTAAAACTAGAGTTCTGCTCTGAGCTGCTGCTGTTTGTGTTTTTCCTTATGTTGCATTGAAAGAATCTACAAAATCAGTGGTAGGATTCAAAAAATTTTGCTACCAGTTCTGTGGGCGTGGCTTGGTAGATGTGGTGTAGCTTGGTGGGCATGGCAGGGGAAGGTTATTGCAAAATCCCATTCCTTCCCCACACCACTAACCTGCTTTCCAGCTCCATTCTCCTGTGCAGGGCAACCAAGAAGAGTCCCAGCCGATCAGCTGGGACTCAATGGGAGGCAGAGAATAGATGGGGACAGGGCCAGTCAGAGGTGGGATTTGCCAGTTCTCCGAACTCCTCAAAATTTCTGCTTCCGGTTCTCCAGAACTGGTCAGAACCTGCTGAATACCAGCTCTGTACAAAATGATATTGTAAATTTTACTCACATTATTATGTTTATAAAGAAATGAATGATTATTGATTAGTCATCTGTGTGTTTTCTGGACTTGAATTTGCTGCAAACTCTATCAGACCCCACATGAAACAACAGACTTGGAAGGAACCTTGAAGATGTTCTAGTCCAACCCAGGGGTGGGATTCTACCAGTTCACGCCTATTCGCTAGAACCGGTTGTTAACATTCTAAGCAGTTCGGAGAAACTTAAAACTGACCACTTGCTCCACTTGGTCTCCATTGATAAGCAAGGGCTGGATGTCTGATCTATTCCTTCTATAGTCCACTAAAAGCTCCTTGGTCTTATTGGTGTTAAGGACCAAGTTATTGTCTCCACACCATGAAAGCAATGGGTCCAACTCATAACGTTAGGCAGACCCATTCCTCCCGAAGATGAGTCCCAGGTTTGAATTATCATCAGAATTAGTACTCTTTATTGGCTCAGAGACTCCAATCTTCCCCAGCCATTACAGCCTTAATAAAACATTAAACTAGCTTAAAACTTTTACTTCTTTCTTTAAAACTATATTAGTTTCGTGTTTCTTTTGATACCCACAGCATAAAACAGATAAACAGAGTTGGCAGGAACCTTGTGGGTGATCTACTCCAACCCATCCACCCAAGCAGGAGACCCTACACAATTTCTGACAGAAGGCAGTCCAGTCTCTTCTTGAAAGCCTCCAGGGATGAAGCTCCCACATCTTCCAAAGGCAACTTCTGTTTCATGGGTTGATTGCTCTCACTGTCAGAAAATGTCTCCTTATTTCCAGATTGAATCTCTCCAGTCTCCATCCATTATTCCATGTCTGGCCTTTGGGTACCTTGGAAAATAGCTTGACCCCCTTCCTCCTCTCTGTGGCAGCCCCTCAGATATTGGAGCACTGCTCTCCTGTCTCCCCTGGTCCTTCTCTTCCCTAGACTAGTCAGGCCCAGTTCCTGCAACCGTTCATCGTATATTTTAACCTCCAGTCCCCTAATCATCTTGGTTGCCCTGCTCAAGCAGGAGATCTTCTTACTTATTAGAGTAAATAATTATTAGAGTAATAAATTGGGAATATCTTCAAACCTGGAACCATTCTGTAAGAGTTCTGACAACATAGTTCCAAAAGGAACCCAATTCAAGTGCCGTGACTCACAGCTTTTCAGGTCCACAGAGCTACAAACTCTACTGTAGCACAACATCAGATTGATGAGACCGGCAACACCCAAACACCCCACAGCAATTTAAAAGTAAGGTCACTTTTATTGACAGGCCCTTGAATAGATTTTAACACTTGTATATAATACTTTGAAAGACTGTCCTCTGGATAAAAGAGAGGAGTGTATTTGTATTCAGCTTTGGCTTCTTGCTGTGAAATGAAGGAGAAAACAAAAATATAGAAATCAGGACAAGAAGTAATAAGAGCAGTGTTAGAAGGACAACTTAATCCTCACAAGGACACCCACTTTCTGCTTTCCGCAACAAATGCTGCATGAGCAATGGGTTCAGATGGAAGAGAGAGAAATTTCTCCTTCGCAAACCAATGCACCCTTTATCACCTGCTCTGTGAGCTGAAAAGTTGGATGGTTTTTTTTTTAAATATTCATAGGTTCTCAGAAGTAAACCTATAAATTGGAGGAAAGGCTCACAAAAGCATATCCTTCTTGGTGAAATCCATCTGCAGATATGTATCATCCTTGGGGGAAAACATTTGCAAAAGTAGTGTTACATTTAGGCACATGCAAAAGAAAAACCCCTTCATTGTAGAGAAAAGTAAAGTCTTATACTTAGGTAAGACAAAACCAAAAGTACCCATATAGATTGGGTGAAGCCACGCTTGATAGCAGTCACTGTGAGAGGGATCTTGGAGTTTTAGTGGACAACCAGCTAAATGTGAACCAAGAGTGTGCAGTGGCAGCCAAAAGTATCAATGCAATCCTAAGCTGTATTAACAGGGGGATACAATCAAGATCAAGGGAGGTACTAATACCACTCTATAAAGCCTTAGTAAGACCACAACTAGAATATTGCATCCAATTTTTGGTCACCACACTATAAACAAGATGTTGAGACTCTAGAAAGAGTTCAGAGAAGAACAACCAAGATGATTAGGGGACTGGTAAAACATACAATGAACAGATGCAGGAACTGAGCATGACTAGTCTAGAGAAGGACCAGGAGAGATGTGATAGCAATCTTCCAATATGTGAGGGGCTGCCACAGAGAGGAGGAAGGGATCAAGCCATTTTCCAAAGCACCTGAAGGCCAGACAAGGAATAATGGATGGAAACTGATCAAGGATAGATGCAATATAGAAATAAGGAGAAATTTTCTGACAGTGACAGCAGTCAACCAATGGAACAGAAGTTGCCTTCAGAAGTTGTGGGAGCTTCTTCCCTGGAGACTTTCAAGAAGAAACTGGACTGCCATTTGTCAGAAATGTTATAGCGTCTCCTGCTTGGGCAGGGGGTTGAACTAGATGACCTACAAGGTCCCTTCCCTGTTATTCTGCAATTCTATCTTCTCACATCAACATGGCAGATAGCCATTTGTGGTGGAATGTAGTCTGGAATTCCAGGAGGAAATTGCTGCTTCCCAGAATGCAAAGAGACAGTGAAGCTTGGAAAGTTTGGTCAACAGAAATAGCTAAAAAAGCTCCTCCCTAATTTTTCCCAGGGTACAGCTACAGTCATGCAAGACAGTTGCTTTAGTCTGGCAAGATTCTGTCCACAGTTGAACAACAATAAAGAAACTATTTACCTTTCAAGCTTTCAAGAAGCTTTCAAGAAGAGACTGGACTGCCATCTGTCAGAAATGGTGTAGGGTCTTCTGCTTGGGTGGGGGAGTTGGACTAGATGACCTACAAGGTCCCTTCCAACTCTGTTGATCTGTAATAATCTGTGTTCAAAATCCACATGTCATTCTTGGGGGACTAACATCAATCTATACAATGATAGTGTGAAGTTCTAGGGAAGGTCCGTTTTAGCTCTCTTCCTGACTTCCAGACACTCTGAAGCTCTGCTGCCACCTCTTTGCCCTCTGGGAAGCATCCCCCCCGCCCCAGGATTCCAGACTACATTCATTATCATCATCAATCATCATAATCAGTTAACAACCCCATAATTCCTTGTGGGTTGAAGTCTGGGCAACTGAATGGTGCTAGCAAGGTGTTTACTGGCCAGATGCCCTTCCTGACACCAATGCGGAGTATTTTTTTTTTCATTAGATATATTCTTATTGTGTCCAGAGAGAGAAACATCTGCCTCTACCTAGGATCAAACTCGCAACCTCCTGATTTTGAGGCAAGAGCTCCACCTCTAGGCCACCACACTACTCCTATTCCAGACAACATTCCCCAACACCATTAAAGTAGTGCCAAAATGGGGGGTTAAAGACTCACTGCCACAGATCCTGATGGGCATGAGAATTAGAAGGATCTTTGCAATGGATTTATGAGAGGACTGAAGTGGGCATGGTTGTGGGCAGGGATTTGCAATTTATACTCTCAACGCCTGTAGAAATCACCCAAGAGTATTTGGCTTCCACCAAAGTGTGAGAAAAGCACACCATGCAACAGCCAGGCAGCCTCATTTCTTAACTCTTGACTGCTTTGTTCACTTTCATTCGTCTCCACCTCCTCTGGTGTCTGCAAAAGCTGAAGAAGGCATCCTGTAAGCCTTGTGCCCGTAAGGAATTCAGAGATGCTCTCAATGAATTAAATATGTGCAAGAGTTAAAGGGGGTTTTATCATCAGAAATTTTTTTGCAAACACCTCACTATTTCAAAGGTTCCACCAGTTTCAATTCTATCTGGAGAAAACTAACTTGGCCACAGTTGCACACACTTCTTAATCATTGTATTACATTAATGTCATCTTTGCTACATGGGGCCACCTTTAAAAAATCTTGTTTGGATGCTTCAGAGTACCTAGAATGCAGTTAAAGGAGGGTAACAAATGAAAAACAGGAAGACTAATTTTATGCTAGCCTGGTTATCAGTAGTTTTGCCAACCCCAATTTAAATGAATCTGCCTAAACTCAAAGATCAGTCTCCCATTACCTTCTATTAGTCTGGTGTGAACAAAACTGAGGAACTTCTTGGTTGACTCAGCTCTGTGAAGCTTCTTCCTACTATGTGCTTAGTTCTTTTGAGTGTAATGGAGATGGCGCACTAGATGGTTCTGGCTGATCTTCAAAAGGAACAGACCTGGTTAGTAGTTAGATAGGAAAAGACCAGGAGTCTCAGATCTGTAAATTAGTCTCTGAAGAAACATCCTTGCAAAAGGCAATAGCAAACCACATCTATGTCATTGCCCAGAAAACAGTGGAGATATGGCCATGTCTGTGGAGCCATCCGTGGTTCAGTTCTGCTTTAGGAAGCCTTTATCTTTAACTGTTGATAAGCAGGGGTGGGCTTCAAAAATTTTAGCAATGGGTTCTCTGCCCAATTGCTGGGTGGGCATGGTCATGGTCGGGGTAGGATTCAATTTTTTTTAACAACCGGTTCTGTGGGCATGGCTTAGTTGGTCGGCGAGGCTTGGTGGTCACGTTATTGGCTGGGCGTGGCCAACTCAACATCACTCACATCGAGGCACACATCTCCTCACCTGGCCTCTCATGACTGTGGGGATGCTGCCCTGATGATGATAATAAAAATATTATAAACAACATGTATATCACCATATTACAAGCAACATGGTACTGTACATCCCCAACAGCTTACTATTTTAATATGCCCCCCCCTTTTTTTTTGGTTCCTTTTCTGTGAGCAATAACCAGGTTGCTACTGTTTGGCATTTGCCAGTGTGATGACCCCGGGCTGACACCATCTCACCTCTTACGATACTTTATCTTTTTCTCAATTTTTAGTTATTAATACGGACACTTTAGTTATCAAAAATTTGACAGCCATGATGGATTGACCTCCTGTGTCTGGAGATGCAAAGTATCTCAGCTTGTTAAAATAATAGATGGCTACCTGTCAAAGAAACTCTTGAAGTAAATGTGGACCCTGGAGATATCTCCATTGTAGACTTTTTAAAAACGTCTTTGGCTCCCTTGTATGGATATTAATTAATAGTAATAGCCTCTTTCATTAAAATAGATAGAAATACTAATTACTTCCCAACCCTGGCAAATTCCTCAACAGTATCAGTCATTCAGCAATAATTAAACAACCCAGGGGAAACAAAGAAGTGGGAAAGACGCTAACAATGATTTAACTACTGGGAAGAATAACCTTTTTTTTTTTTTTTTTTTAAAGGATCATTTGCCAGCCTTGAGTTTTCTAGGGATAATGGTAAGTTCAGAAATGGCCACCAGATGGTTGCTTTTTCGAGCTTTCATTTCTTTACCCTGTGGACCTGGAAAAAGGGGAGGGGGATGGATCTAACCACAATTCAACTAACCACAATTCAACTAACCACGATTCAAAAAGAAAAACAAGAAAGTCTGGTTGCTTCCTGAAAAAGCACTTTTGGGACAACCATGACCTGGATGATGGGGAATCTCTACAGACTTTTAGCAATACAATTTGGGTTGAACATCCTTTGAATGGTGCGGGGGTAAGAATGGATTTCCAGAGGAAAAATTGCTGACTACAGGAACCAGGAGCACTACTCAGGTTACCCTAAGGACACAGATAAACCTCCAGGTGGCCTCAACAACCCTCTAAAAGGATGCAAATGACCAGCTGTCTGCAAGGAATATAAACCCTTCCATTCTCCATTATCCTGTCAGAGCTGAAGAAGCTTCTTGGATGAGAAGGGAAACATCTTCAAAGAAAACACAAGGAAGTCCAGTGGCCTCCTGAAAAAGCACAACCATGACCTGGATGCCTGAAAATCTCTACAGCCTTTTAGCCACAATGCATTTTACTAATCACCAATCAGTAGGCTAAGATGCCCATCCTTGTCAGGGATGATCCTGAGATAGGGGAAAGCTTCAAAAGAGACTGCATTGGTCATTCATTCATTGCATCCAGTTTTGGTCACCACACTATTAAAAAGAGGTTGAGAGTCCAGAAAGAATGCAGAGAAGAGTAACAAAGATGCTAAGTGGACCGGAAGCTAAAACATATAAAGAACAAGAACTGGGCATGGCTAGTCTAGTGAAGAGAAGGACCAGGGGTGACGTGATAATAGTGTTCCAATATTTGAGGGGCTGCCACAGAAAGAAGGGGGTCAAGCTATTTTCCAAAGCACCTGAAGACTAGAGAAGGAATAATGGATGGAAACTGATGGAGAGATTCAATCTAGAAATAAGGGGAAATTTCCTGACAGTGAAAACAATAAAACAGTGGAACTGCTTGCCTTCAGAAGTTGTGGGTAATTCATCACTGGAGGTTTTCAAGAAAAGACTGGAAGCCACTTATGGACCACTTGTTATTATAGCAATAGCAATAGCACTTAGACTTAAATACTGCTTTACAGTGCTTTACAGCCCTCTCTAAGCGGTTTACAGAGTCAGCATATTGCCCCCAACAATTTGGGTCCTCATTTTACCCACCTCAGAAGGACAGAAGGCTGAGTCAATCTTGAGCTGGTGATGATTGAACTGCTGGCAGTTGGCAGAATTAGCCTGCAATACTGAATTCTAGACACTGCACCAACATGGAAGGGAGGGAGGAAGGACTAGCAGTAGCACTTAGACTTATCTACCTATTACAGAGTCAGCCTCTTGCCCCGCAACAATCTGGGTCCTCATTTTACCCACCTCAGAAGGATGGAAGGCTGAGTCAACCTTGAGCCTGGGGAGATTCCAACTGCCAAATTTCAGGCATCCAGCAGTCAGCAGAAGTAGCCTGCAGTACTGCACTCTAACCACTGGGAAGGAAGGAAGGAAGGAAGGAAGGGAGGGAGGGAGGGAGGGAGGGAGGGAGGGAGGAAGGAAGGAAGGAAGGAAGGAAGGAAGGAAGGAAGGAAGGAAGGAATAGTACTTAGAGTTATATAGGGTCAGCATCTTGCCCGCAACAATCTGGGTCCTCATTTTACCCACCTTGGAAGGATGGAAGGCTGAGTCAACCTTGAGCCTGATGAGATTCCAACTGTCAAATTGCAGGCAACTGGGTGCAGCAGAAGTAACTTGCAGTACTGCACTCTAACCATTGCGCCATTGAAGCTCTGTTATGTTGTTCATTTAATTTAATTAAATTTATAAACCATCTATCTCATTATTTGGAATGACTGTAGGCAGCTTGTGATATATATAAAAATAAATGAATTTAAACCATTATAAATGTAAAAATTGATCACAATTATAAAAGTAAAAGGTCACAAATTTAGTGCAGAACAGTTGTGGTCCCTCTTCTGTCATTGCACCAATCATTTCCAGTCTACAGCTGCCCGATGGCAACTGACACAACCAGCTTTAAAGGCTCACTAGCATGCTTTTTTTCGCCATGTGTCTCACAAATCTAACATCCAAAGTTTAGTTATAGCCTATAAAACTGAAATATTCACTGAGCTACGATGAAGGATCTATTAAACCAACAAAGCATCTAATACTTTTTCAAGGCTACTTATATTCACTTCCTCCTATTATATTGGGCTCTGTTTCCTTTTGAAAAAAAAAACAATTTTATTAAGTATTATATCAAACAGATAAAACTAACCAAAGGACCTAATACAAAAATATGTTTAAAAGGAAAAAGTGATGAATCCTTCCCTAAAAAGGGAAATAGAAAGGAAAAGAAACTTCTCCAACAAATATATTCAATATTAGCAAGTTATCACTGACTCTTAAAATACAACAATATACATGTTCATTCCAAAGTTCACTTTATCCTTCTATATAAACTCATCTCTGCCACCACTTTGAAGCAGGGCAGGGCAGGGCAGGGCAAAGAACCACTTTGGTAAACTGGCTGTCAACTCATTATTTATATGGCCAACAGAAAGGGAGAGGGGAGCACTGCAGCTGCTTACAAACCGAAAGTGCATTCCATAAATGTCTTCAAAGATAGTATCTAGGTGAATGAAGTTTCTGCCATGCAAAATTCTAACTGGAGAATATGACTGATGACTCTTGGATATGGATGTGACTCCTTGAAAATGTGAATTATGATACACCCAGGGGGTGGGGGAAAACCAGGTGACAATCAATGATGTGTCTCAGAGTCGGCTCCACCCAGGCAGTGCCGGACATGTTAACTCCCAATAAATCTTTTTTAAGTTTTGGAAGTTTGGCTCGAGACTCGTGATTTAAATTGGGGGCGGGGTAACTGCCGGAATCCTGACACAGCCTTTCAGCAAAGGTAGAGGGAGTGAAATTTCACAGAGAAAGATCCAAACATTAACTAATTAACTAAACATTAATCAGTGAAACAGCCTGCCTCCTGAAGTTATGCAGTCTCTGAAGGTTTTCACTGAAGGTTTTCGAGAAAAGACTGGACAACCATTTATTGATTTATTTATTTTTATTTATTTTATTTGGTTTGTCAATTGCTTACAAGATAATAGGTATAAGTAAAAAACATAGTTATGAGTACATGGATACATATAAGAAAAATAAAACAAACAATAGGACAGGGATGGTAGGCACATTGGTGAGCTTATGCACACCCCCTACAGACCTCTTAGGAAAGGGGTGAGGTCAATAGTAGACAGTCTAAGGTTAAAGTTTTTGGGGTTTGAGGAAGAAACCACAGAGTCAGGTAGAGTATTCCAGACATTGACCACTCTGTTGCTGAAGTCGTATTTCCTGCAGTCAAGTTTGGTGCGATTAACCTTGACTTTGTATCTATTGTTTGCTCTTGTATTGTTACGGTTGAAGCTGAAGTATTCATTGACAGGTAGGATGTTGTGATGTGTGATTTTATATACTATACTTAAATTGGACTGAAGGCGACGTAGTTCTAAGTTGTCTAGGTCTAGAATTTCAAGTCTGGTGGTATAAGGTATTTTGCAATGAGTAAAGGAGTTGAGAACTCTTCTTGTGAAATATTTCTAGACTTTCTCAACTGTGTTAATATCAGATACGTAATGTGGGTTCCAGATTGATGAGCTGTATTCAAGTGTAGGTCTAGCAAATGTTTTGTATGCTCTAGTTAGTAGCGTGATATTACCAGAGAAAAAGCTATGTAAGATTAGGTTAACAATTCTTAATGCCTTTTTGGCTGTGTAGTTACTGTGGGCTCTAGCACTTAGATCATTAGAGGTGAGTACTCCAAGATCCTTGACAGAGTTTGGATCATCAATAAGGTCTTGACTATTCAGCCTGTATTTTATTTTCTGATTTTTTTTGCCAATATGTAAGACAGAGCATTTATTTGTTGAGATTTGAAGTTGCCATTTGTCTGAACATTCTAATACATAGTCGAGGTCTTTTTGAAGGGTAGCAGAATTGTCTATCGTGTTGAATAGCTTTACATTTATCAATGAAGAGAACGCAGTTGCTCTTAATATGATCATAGAGGTCATTTATGTAGAGTATGAAGAGAGTTGGTCCTAGAACACTGCCTTGGGGGACACCCCTTTCTCCAGAATGGTACAGCATTCAAGCAAGGGGATGGCCTAGGCCCTAAAAGACCCCCAAGTCCTTTCCAATTCTGTTTTTCTGCATTCTTTCTTTGAGTGCCTTTATTGAGCCAAAGGTTGGAATTGATAGGTTCAAGTGGACTTTTCCAGTTCTGTGTTTTCTCATATTGGCATCAAGGGGGCTTCAGGGTGAATGAAAAATATGAAAGACCATACCAGACCCAATGGCAGTGCCTTCTCTCACCATGAGTAATTAAGAAAAGCAAAACGAAATTTAAATTTTAGAAAAAGAACCCGGAGAGAAATGTCAGACCTCTTCTAAAGGCAGAACAAAGTGTGAGGAATTTTTGTGCCACAATGATCAATCAATCAATCAATCAATCAATCAATCAATCAATCAATCAAAGAAAGACCTGGTTAGAGAGAGAGAGAGAGATGGGTTCCCTTCTGTGTATAAGAATGATGGTTGAAGAATGAAGACACATAGCTTATGAATTTAGGCAACCTGTGCTGATGAAAATATTGCTCAGTGAGGACGTCCTTATATGATGTTATCCAATCCTAACATTAATATTATGGAGATCCAATTCCTAAATTCCTTTCCTTGTTTACATTACAGTACCTAAAAAATATAATTTGGGTTTGCTCTGACCACAAATAGTGAAGAGATGTATAACCTTAAAATGAAACTGATGTAATTGGGGAGCAGGGAGACCGATTTCCTTCTGACTCTCCAAACTGAATAAAAGGCAATATGCAGACCAAGCTGCTCCTTGATACGTTCAAGTATTTTCCTTTAAAAATAAAATAAAAATAAATCCTCCACGCTCCTCCACACACGTCCAACCATGGAGAAGAAATGTATTTGGCTCCAACCCTTCACCCCAAACTTTTCCTGCAGAATTAAAATCACCTTGGCCGGCAACATAAAATGTGTAGAGTTATTAGCTCGTTGCAGAGGCAAATGCGGCTCTTCTGACCTGTATTCCACAATTAGTTGAAAGCAAAGAAGCACATTAGATTGCTTGAACACTCGAGTAAAATTCAGGTCATGGTAGTGTTGGTTAAAGAACATTAAGTTTGGGCATTTGACACGTGCTGGGTTAGTGTGGTGAGAGATAATGAAGAGAGCAGGTAGTGAAGGAAAGCCATCAGCTACACCCCTGGAAGCAAATAGATTGCTACCTCCAAAATTGTTCCATTTCTCAAACGCTGAGGGGGCGTCAAGGACCCTTCTGAGCCAGAAGATCTTCTCATTGTCCCACTACATCAAGGACAATCTCATGTCCTTGTTGCTCAAAGACTGCATTCCCTCCTTTGTCTCTATTTTATTCTTTTTTGAAGTTGCCCACTCAACTAATTTTGTGTAGCTGGTCAAGAGAAGTTACGTTTCTAAAAGGATAGACAGAGTTGATAAATCTGCTGTCATTCCCCTGTTGGAATCTGACTCAGAGGAGGAAGCCGAACAGCTGACAGGGAGTGGGAGTGTGGCTCCTTTGGCTGTGGAAGAAACTGGGGAAGGGCAAAGTCCAGCTGGGCAGAGCAGGGGAGAAGTAGAGCAAGGGAGAAGGAATTCAGAGGAAGATCCAGGGCCTCTTCATCCTAGCACACACAGGGAGGAACAGAGAAGAGAGCAACATGGGTTGTGTGGCTTATGGGGGAGGAAAGGGCCCTGATTCCCTTCATTAGCTGCAGTGGGGAACACAGTGTATAATTTATCTTGCGCACAGCAAGCTGTTGGAAGCGAACATGAATTTATCTTGTATCATAGTGGCTTATCTGTGTTCCTGGTGTCTTCCCAACTGTGTGAGTTTTGCCGTGCTTTCAAGTCTGAAATTCCTTCTTCTGCCCTGTCAAGTTAATTAACTTCAGCTTGGTTGGTTTGGATTTTTAGTTACCATTTGTGTGTACTTTGTTTTGGACTGAATTTTCTACAGTTAAAGTCTATTCCTGGGAGAGTTTTTCTCCAGCCGAAGGTAACCTGGACAGTGCGGACAAAGTTGGAGATAATAAAAGGACTCTTCTTGCTTATTTGACTGTGTTGCCTTTGATGACTCCTTTGGGTCATCACATCCATATTCTAGTGATGGTAACTCCCTTTCTTGTTTCTGTAAATTTAAAAAGTGTGGGGTTTTATTTTTGTTTGTTTGTTGGGTAATTTATTATTTAATAACTCCTTTGCATCCAAATAGATGGAGATGTTGGTAGTAAATATCTACAGATGTGCAAATTTTCTTTGGTCCTCTTTCAAGATGCTTTGTTCGACTCTTTAGCACATTGAATCCCAGTTGTTTTGGGAGACATGGGAGAATGACCAATATCTCAAGGTACTGGGATACAGATATAGATCCCCCTAAAAAAACAAGAGGGCAGGATAAAAAGTAACGGGTGGAAACTTGTTAAAGAGAGATGCAGTCTGGAATGATAGAGAAATTTATTGACTGTGAGAAAAATTAATCAGTGAATCGGTTTGCCTCCAGAGGCTGTGAGCCCTGAGAGTTTCAAGAAGACGTTAGATAACCATTTGTCTGACAGATGAAGATAGAGATAAAGATGAGGAGTATGGGAGGCGAATTAAAAATGGATAAGAAATGAAGCACTAAGGAGAAGAAGAGATGATGGATAAAAAGAATTGCCATTTAAATATTTAAGTAGCCTGATCGCAAGCTAAGGGAGGCAGAAATAAAATTAGATAGGGGAAATATTAGAATATAATTTTTTATAGGATGAATAAAAATGATAGACTAGAAGATGACAGATGTTAGGCATTTTCTTTTACATATTTTTTCAAATAATATAATGAGAATTATTTATATTTGATAAATGTGATAGAAATTAATAATATTGTTTGCGTGAATTGGATCAATATGAATGATGCTGAGAATTCATTTTGCTTACATATATAAACACCTGATCAAAGACAAGAAGCAGTTGCTTTAAAGGGATTGAAGAAAAGTGCTTCATTCAAGCTCCTGGGTTTTCCAAAGGTCTTTCTTGAGAATGTACATGAAGCACTGCACAGCACACCCCTACTTTTCAGCAAGTTTTCCCTAATGTATTTTTATAGTTGGTCAAGCTTTATACAGATGTCCTCTTTTTTCCTTCTTCTATTTTTTAAAATCTTACTAAGTGGTATGGTGTCCATGGTATAGGCACATGAAATTATCCTTCATACATAAACATGCCTCTGGATCAACTATGAAACGTTTGGTAAAAGAGGCATCTCCAATGAGTCAACTCATTAAATGGAATGGGCCTGTTAAAGCAGCTACTTCCTTGTTAAGGAGAACACAGGAAGTTGGAAAAGACAATCTGTTTGAAGGAATAGGAGTAACGTCATGATCATTTAAGTTCTCAAGTACCAATAAAGGAGAATATTTATAGCTCAGGGTTGAAATAAGAGGTGCTCTCCAGGGTTGGTTGTTTTCTTGCAGATGTGTCATTACCTGAACTAGTTAACCTCATCAGTGCTAGTGACTCAGTAGATAGAAGTCACCTGATTTGGATAATGAAAGGTCTGCAAGAAAACAACCAAGCTCAGAGAAACACCAAGGACCCCTCAAGTTTTCAAACATTTCTTTAAATCATCTTCAGGCTTAGGGGCTACAAAGAAGAGGGGGTCAACTTATTCTCCAAAGCACCAGAGGGCCAGACAAGAAATAATGGTTGGAAACTAATCAAGGAGAGAAGCAACCTGGAATTGAGGAGAAACTTCCTAATGGTGAGAACAATTAACCAGTGGAACAGCTTTGCCTTCATAAGTTGTTGGTGCTCCATCACTGGAGGTTTTTAAGAAGAGACTAGACCGTTACTTGTCTGGAATGGTATAGGTTCTCCTACTTGAGCAGGAGGCTGGACTAGAAGACCTCCAAGGTTCCTTGCAGCTCATTCATTCTATTCCATTCTATTCCATTCCATTCCATTCTCCACTCTTTATTCCAATATTCTTCTTCATTCCAATGCTCTGTTCTATTGTATTGTATTCTATTTATATTTATATTCCATTCCATTCCCATATTGTATTCTATTCTACTGTTCTATTCTATATTCTATTCTATTGCTACACAATACCACCAAAATACAGTATGTGTAAAAACTCCATGAGATCAATCCAACGTATATGTTACCCATAGGAATGACAAAGCGAGGAAAACATTTGTTGTGCAGTTTTCTCTGGAATTTCCCATGCATGCAAAATAAAGGAGGATTATTAAGATGGTTGAATACTCAACTCTCCACCATACTCATTTAAACTGTGATAAGAGAGATGACGCCCACATTTTTCAAACTGTTCCTTGGCACATTACAAAAGGAGTGACATTCCGTCTTTCTCCCTGATGTTCGGAGCGCAGGAGCTGCGAGGAGCAAGAAGGATTGCACCCTCACAATCTACATTATTCAAAACAGGCCTCTATCTTGTGCAGGTTACGGTATAAAGTTAAGGAGGATTAACATGAGCGTATTGGGCCAGAGAAAAATATAGATTTATTACAGCCCTGCATACTTAAGATACGGGGATGTGGTGGCTTAGTGGCTAAGATGCTGAGCTTGTTGATCAGAAAGGTTGGCAGTTCAATGGTTCGAATCCCTAGAGCCGTGTAACAGAGTGAGCTCCTATTACCTGCCCCAGCTTCTGTCAACCTAGCAGTTTGAAAGCACGTAAAAATGCAAGTAGGAAAATAGGGGCCACTTTGGTGGGAAGGTAAAAGAGTTCTGTGTGCCTTTGGCGTTTAGTCATGCCGGCCACATGACCACGGAGATGTCTTTGGACAGCGTTGGCTCTTCGGCTTTGTAACAGAGATGGGCTGTGCTGTCCGGACAGTTTATAGGTAACGGGGATTGAGATAGTTAACAATTAAGAGCTGTCCCCTTAAGGGAATGCATTATGGTAAATGTAGTTAAGGCATCCTGGGAAATGTAATCCATGTCATGTGGTCACATCTGTAATCCTGAATGGTCACTGAATTGACTCTTGGTGGGTTGGGGGAGGTTCCTTCACTCTTGCCTGGACCCCAGCAGCATGCTGGTGCCTCACCCCTTTGCTCCTTCATTATGAGGATGAAAAGATCACTATGCTTTTACACTATGAATTCAGCTATGCAAATATTCGGACATTGGCCTGATCTCATGAACAGTCTCCTTGGGGTGCTCATCCACTTCAGAAAAGAAGCCACAGCCGTTATGGCCGACATACAGCAGGTGTTCTATTCCTTCCTCGTATGGGAAGATTACCGCAACTACTTCCGTTTCCTGTGGTTCAGTGATGAACAGCACAACCAATGGATTTCGGAATATGGAATGAGGGTGCACGTCTTTGGAAATGGCTCTTCCCCTGCAATTTCAAACTATGGTCTATACCACTTTGAACCGATGGTTGTCCAGTCTCTCCTTGAAAACCTACAGTGATGGAGCAACCACAGCTTCTGAAGACAAGTTGTTCCATTGGTTAATTGGTTTCACTCTCGGGAAGTTTTTCCTTAGTCTAGGTTGTTTCTCTCCTTGATTAGTTTCCATCCATTGGTTCTCAAATATAAGCCTCCTTGTGGTCTCCTCGGAAAATCCAACTCAAGCCATTCAATTCTTAGAGTTAATGATGACTTCCCCAATCTAGTGTCTCCCGATCCATTACTCAACTCCACTCCCTAAAAGTTAATCTATTGTCTCAAAATCTAAAGCAGGGGTTTCAAACTTGACAGCTTTAAGACTTGTGGACTTCAACTCTCAGAATTCCTCCTCCAGTCATGTTAGCTCAGGAATTCTGGGAGCTGAAGTCCACAAGTCTTAAAGTTTGAAGTTTGAAGACCCCTCCTCTAAAGTAGACCAAGGGTCTTCAAACTTGACAGCTTTAAGACTTGTGGACTTCAACTCCCAGAATTCCTCCTCCAGTCACATTAGCTCAGGAATTCTGGGAGTTGAAGTCCACAAGTCTTAAACTTGCCAAGTTTGAAGACCCTTGGTCTTGAGCATAGAATACATAAGTTAGAAAAGGGGTAGTGTTAAGTGTGGAACTTATTATACAGATAGGAGTAGGCTCCCCTTTGCTGGACAGCCATCTGTTTGAAAGGATCTGATGTCCATCTTGTTCTGAGAATGAACCTTATGACTTACTAAAATTAGATGGTTTTATAAATGGCAGGTGTGTTTTTATTCTCCCCTTGATGTCACAATCAACTCCGTTGTGATGGAAATTGAAACATTATAATTTGTGGTCCTTGGGCAATGTAGCTTAGAGATGGAGGGGGCCAAGAAGTGAGAAAGAATTGGGTGACACTCATCTATATGGACTTTGGGTGGTGTTTGGAACTGTTGGAGTTTCCCTATATGCCAATGGCCCTTCTTAGTAAAAAAAAAAAAAAAGTAACAATAACAATCACAACCTCACCTGAGAAAAAAGCAGGAAAAATAATAAATTGTGAGACACCCAAGCAGTAGGTGTTTCCTACTTCACTGATCACCATGTTTGAAAGACAGAGAGAGAGATAATAGCAATAGCACTTAGACTTATATAACACTTCACAGAGCTTCACAGCCCTCCCTAAGCAATTTACAGAGTCAGCCTGTTGACCCCAACCATCTGGGTCCTCATTTTACCAACCTTGGAAGGATGGAAGGCTGAGTCAACCTTGAGTCTGGTGAGATTTGAACTGCCAAATTGCCTGCACTATCTAAACATTGCTGTATCTTGGTCCAAAGAAATAGCCTGTGGTACTGTGGATGATGAAGATGATGAAGAAGAAGAAGATGATGATGATGATGATGATGATGATGATGATGATGATGATGATGATAGCAGCAGTTGTTTCTCTCTCAGGGTGCAATGAGTAATTGTCTGATGCAAACTCCATGTAGGCATCGGGAAGGGCATCTGGCCAGTAAGCACTCAGCTCCATCCAATCACTCCAACTCTTCTCCAGATTAAGGAATTAAGGATTGTTAAAAAAGGAAGTATGTATATGTGTGTGTGTGTGATATAGATATAGACTATATATAGATATATAGATTAGATAGATAGATAGATAGATAGATAGATAGATAGATAGATAGATAGATAGATAGATAGATATTTTCATAGATTTTCACAGGTACAGGTATGCAGGTCTTGGCGTATTCAGGTCTTTCAGGTGTAAGATTGAGAGTATCTTGGCAAGAGAGAGAGAGAGAGGGAGGGAGGGAGGGAGAAATATAGATGATATAGATATATAGATGTGTGGTGTGTGTATGTATATGTGTATATGTATGTGATATATATGTGTGTGTGTGTGTGTGTGTGTGTGTGTGTGTGCATGCATGTATATGTGTGTGTATACATATATACAGTATATATAAAATCTATCGATGATATCGGCTACTATCTTTATCTCAGCTATATCTATATATTTTTATTTAAACACAATCAGGCAAACATTTTTCTATCAACTGAAAGGCACCTAGTCTCATCTGTAATATTGTTCATCTTTTGCTCCGTTTGCACTGAAACAATATATTTTTCCAACCTCAAGCAAGTGTGATTAGTTCATCAAAAGAATCCTAGATCAGCTTTTACATCTTCACCCAAATGAGGAGAATTCTATTCTTTTCATGGGAAGGGAGAATTAATTAACATTCACAAAATTCTTCATCAGTGAGACAGAAAAGCTATTACACTAAGAAGATTTAATCTGAAAGTGAAATTGACTGAACTATTTGTCTTGAAGTGTTTAATTCTTTAAAAAAATAAAGTAAAAAAATAAAACCCACTATGGCAACTTCTGGCATCTGCTAGCATCCAACCATCATTGTAATAAGATAAGGACAAGTTATATATAATCTCAATAATTATTCCTTTACACAAATATATAATAGATATATATAATAGATACAGCATAAAACTGCCTACAAACTTTTATTTTATGAGTTCGGGCCCATCCTACTTAGACAGGAGCTCTCCTAATAATTCCATTGCATTCAATAAATGTTTCTCTGGATTCATTATTTCTTTAAAACAAATTTTATTAATTTTACAATTAAAAACAAAAAACAAATCTACAACATATACACAAATAACAAAACCAGAAAAAAGCAAGAAAGAAAGAAAGAAGCGCGAAAAGAAAGAAAAAAAAAAGAAAAAGATTCATTATTTCCACAGTCAAGTAGCATTTCCCACCATTCAGTCAGAACTGAAGAACCTTCTAGGATGAGAAGCAAAGTATCTTCAAGAAAAAAAATAAAGAAAATCCAATTGCCACTTGGAAAAATACCCATAAACACTGAGTATGGCCACTTTGAGACTTCAGTACTGACACACTGGAGCTGTGGGAGGGGGGAATAGAAATAGTTGGGGTATTATAGTCAAAACTAAATACTTTCTCTTGGGAACCAAGGACATTTCTGCAGGTGTTTAGAAGGAGGGGACTGAAATCACCTAGCAACTGGACTGTGTCTTGATTGGACCATGTGACTGGGTGTTTTTGGAAAATGATAAACTTCTGCTTTTAATTAAGTGAAAACCATGGGAATATTGGGAAATACCACTCACACGTCATCACAAACTATCCAGAACCATAAAGCCCACAAATTTTAAATTTGGCATGTATGTTCCTCTTGGCTTCTAGGAGCTCACTAAGAAAGGATTTTTCGAAATGACCATCAGAGCATTAGTATTTCGTATATTATTATTAACACGCTCTGATGCTAGGGAGTACTACTCCCCCTCCCCACCTGAAAAGAAATCTGTTCCAAATCCAAAACACAAGCAAAGGAGAGAAGTTTCAGTTTCAGTTTTAGTTTCACAGCAGCAACCAGCTTTAGTCCAGAACAGTTGAGCTAAGCCACAGCCAGGCTCCTTGCTGTCTCCTTCTTGCTCACACAGCGAATACTGTTTCCAAACAGCCCTCAACTGTCTAACACACTGAGAGGACGCTACCCAGATGAATACCGGTGGATGCTGGTAGGCAGAGGAAGAATTTTCCCCCTTTATTTTCCTCCTCAAAAACTAAGCCTGACCGCATAGTTTCGTAGCAAAGCATGGGTATCGAGCTAGTATCTAATAAAATTATTATTTGAGGAATTTACCTGCCTCGGGCTTTGGTTTGTTATGGGTATGTTACTTGGAACCCTGACAACCATGACCTGGATGAATTAAAATCTCCACAGACTTGACATGCCCCTGTCAGAGTCTGAATAAGAGGAGGAAGATGAACAGCTGACAGGGAGCAGGAGTGTGGCTCCATTGGCTGTGGAGGAAAGTGGGGAAGGGCAAAGTCCAGCTGGGCAGAGCAGGGGAGAGGTAGAATAAGGGAGAGGGAATTCAGAGGAAGACCCAGGCCCACCCCCTCTTCATTCTGTGGCATGCAGGGAGGAATGGAGAAGAAAGCAACGTGGGTTGCGTGGCCTACAGGGGAGGAAAGGGCCCTGATTCCCTTCATTAGCCACACCTGGGAGGAAAGTTTAAGAGACATGCAGGCTGCATGCGGCAGCTCCTGGGAGCAAACATGAGTTTCTTTTGTGTTGACTTTGCTAATCTGTGTTTCTGGAATCTTCCCAACTGCTGAATTACAGCCATTCCTTCACGTCTGGAATTCTTACTCCTGCCCCTGCCGAACTAATTACCTCAGTTTGGCTTGATTGGACTTAAAGTTGCAGTTTGTGTTGACCACGTTTCAGACTTGATTCTCTGCAGTCAAAGGCTGTTCCTGGGAGATTTTTTTCGCCAGCTCAGAAGGTAACCAGGACAATTGGGGTCAAAGCTGGAGCTAAGAAGGAGACTCTTATTGATTAACTGACTGTGTTGTGCCTTTGTGCCACACCCCAGGTCATCACAGGACTAAAACTTAGTCTTCCTCATGCTAATTTAGTTCTTTGGTTCTTAACATAAGCTGGCTCTTCATAATGCCTGCAATACTCATTTCATCATTCTGAGAAAACAGTCCTATTCTTCAGATAATTCTGTCCTCAGGAAAATCTCGGCAATTTAATATTCTTCACACGTACAAAAAAAAGTATGTTCCATGATCCCAAAGTTCATTTTCAAGATGGTTTCAGCCTTTACCATTTGGAAAGTTATAACTTGAAGCTCGAATTTGATATTTTATTTTTGGGGGTTAGATTTCCATTGCCAATCTTGTCCACAGTGATTGACAGCAGTTTGTGAAGGCTTATCAGGTGGCGGCTTCCTCAGGGCACCCTGATTCTGCCCGAATGTAATCTGAGATCTTCGACTAATTGAAATTCTGATTTTTAATACCAAGCATAAGCTACACTGTATTCCCACTTTTAACGTCTCAAATGTATGTGGCATTTTTAAAAAATTAATAGTGTCAGTTTTATTAATGCGTTAAAACATGAATTAAAAACATGACAAATCAACACGAACCAACAGTCTGTTTGAATGAATATTTCATCTCCCCAGCATCATTAAATCATAGATCAAAAGGAACTGAAGGGTATTTTCCTCTGAATATTTTCTTTTCTATCAGGACAGGGTTATTCTAACTTTTACAAGTTGCGTGGCAACTTGGTTGTACTTTGGCATTTAATGCTCACGCAAAGAAAAGAAAGAAGAAAGTGTCTTCACAACTATTGTTATCAATTTATCAGGATGAAAAATGTGGTTGTTCTCCAGACTGAGTCTGTTAGCTCAGATGAAAGTAAACAAGCCACTTGGACATTAGCTTTCCAATATATCTCAAGATTGGAAGCCAGCACAAAACTACATCTGTTACTCATCTGGCAGTGTGGAAGAGCTGATGCTGCTCCCTCTTCACCTTGGCTGACACCTGGGACAGAATGAAGTGGTGGGCTCCTGCAGCACTAAAGAAAACCCCACCCCTTCAGCTTGCAAAGGGGAGAAAATGGCTTTCATTTAAAAAAAATAACCAAATAACCTGCCTTGTAAAACATATGATGAAACGTTACAAGAACTGGGCATGGCTAGTCTAGTGAAGAGAAGGACCAGGGGTGACATGATAGCAGTCTTCCAATACTTGAGGGGTGGCACCCACAGAGAGGAGGGGGTCAAGCTATTTTCCAAAGCACCTAAAGGCCAGACAAGGAATAATGGATGGAAAACTGAATAAGGAAGGGAGAAATTTTCTGACCATGAGAACAATCAACCCATGGAACAGAAGTTTCCTTTGGAAGTTGTGGGAGCTTCATCACTGGAAGCTTTCAAAGAAGAGATTGGACTGCCATCATGGGTAGGGTCTCCTGCTTGGGTGGGAGGTTGGACTAGATGACCTAAATGATCCCTTCCGATTCTGTTAATCCGTATGCAAAAAAGCACCATGTTGTACAAGAACCAAGAACTAGAAGCCGTCTTCCTGGGAGAGCCTTCTATTTGTTTGGACTCATGAGAGGGAAGAGAGGGAAAGAACTGAAAATAGAGCCCTTTTCTCTTCAGCTAAAAGTGATACCATCTATTCCAGAGGTCACCAACCTTTCGGACCTCAGGCACCACTAAATTCATCATTTTAAATCCCGTGGAACACTTATATGATGATCTAATGACTGAGTGGGTGTGGCTAGGCAGTCATATGACTGGGTGGGTGAGGGGTGCCTCTCCAGCCTCTACTTGCCCCTCCCCTTCCAGTCACTCCTCGCCTGCCCACCCAGGCTCCTTAGGGCCTCAACAGGAAGTAGTTGTTGGAGCTAAGCAGCCACCAGAAGAAAGAGTTTGGCCAAACAGCTGTCTCAGTTCAAATTGGATCAGACCGAGAAGGAGGCTCAGCAGAAGCAGCTCACTGAGGACTACGAGCATAGGCTTTCCAAGCAAAGGGAAGACCTGTGAGAGTGCATGGCCAGGTACCGGCACCTGGAGCTCAGCAGACTGAGATGGTCAGCCAGTTCCAGGCCATGATGCAGTCCTACGGGAACCAGGCCCTCCAGCTCTTCGCCACCAGTGGCACTTCCCTCCAGCCCTCACCCAAAGCCCCTCACCAGGAGGCTGAAGCAGACCCCAAATCAGAATTTCTACCTCCCTCCAACCCTCACAAAAAGACCCCAAGGGGGGAGACTCTCTGCAGCAACACAAATGTTCATTGTACATATCCAGCCCAGGGGGCATAGTTTGAGGACCCCTGGTTTAAGTGCAAAATAAAAAATGCAAATAATTTTTCTATGGACCACCAAAATTTTCTTGCAGACCACCAGTGGTCCACAGACCACCAGTTGGTGAGTTGTCTTACCTCAGTATCTTATCATCCTATCCTTTCAAAAGACAAGGGAGGAGGAGGAGGAGGAGGAGGAGGAGGAGGAGGAGGAGGAGGAGGAGGAGGAGATGATGATATACCACTATCAGGCTTACAAGTTTTTACTTGTTCTAGCCCATCTTGATAAAAATAATTTTAGCCTTCCTGTACAGTTGATTTCTTGATCTGGTCTACCTGTAGCTTGCTGGCCTGCTTTTTCCCTCAAGCAATGGGGTCAGGATGTTAGGAGGAAAAATCGCTTCTCATCTCAGAAGCTTCATCCATTCGAGCAGGGAGCAGGATGGTGGGGGTAATGAAGCCAGAACCGAAGAAGCTTCTTGGATGAGAAGTGAAACATCTTTTTCTTTTTCTGCTCAAAGAAATAAACAGTCCAGTTACCTTTTGAAAAATCAACTTTGAGACAACCTAAATGACTGAAAATCTCCATAATCACTTGTCATCCTCTCTCATGCATTCGTAAATGAAGATTTCTTTCTCTCAAATGTGCCCCTATTCTAAGAATTCACATGGTCTAATAAATGTGTCCCTAAGAAATGTGCCTGTACTGACCCTCCCTTCTTAGCTTGCTACAGACCTCTTTGATCTAGGCAAGCATCCAAAAAAGTGACTCACTCGCATTTGTTTTGTTGCTCTTTGTTATGCTGTGATCCATTGGAGTTACTGTGTACAAGATGGGTGGCAACAGAAGTCTCATAAATAAATGAATAGTCATCTCCCTCTGCAGTTCCTCATTAGGTAAGTGAAGAACATCACGCTCTACCCATGAGAGTTGTACAAAAATTCTCTTCTCCTTGGAAAGAAATTATAACAGCGCATCCTGCTTCATTGACACTGAATGAGAATAGAATTTCTTCACCTGACTCTAGCTTTAACTAGCATAAGGTGGTTTAATTGTGGCCCCTTCAGCATCTAAGCATAACTGACTTTTGGTGCAGAAGCTAAGGGGCCATCGACATGATTTTCTTATCATGACTACAGAGTCCGCGATCTGTACGTACAAACTAACCAAAACAATGCACCACAAGAGTATGATCTGTTTTCCTAGCAATGCATCCTATGTCAGAACCAACTGTCCATGGGTACACCTATGTCCAGTACATCAGTTGTGTGAGTCTAGAAAAGGGGGGTGGGGTGTCCTCTGATGTCCCTTTTTCAATCCATATGCTCCCTTGTAGATATGCGCAGAAGCCCCTTTCCACCACAAAGCTTATAGAAATAGCAACGGCACTTAGACTTATATACCACTTTACAGTGCTTTACAGCCCACTCTAAGCAGTTTGCAGAGTCAGAATATTTTTCCCAACAATCTGGCTCCTCGTTTTATCCACCTCCGAAGGAAGGCTGAGTCAACCTTGAGCCTGGTGAGACTCGAACTGCCAAATTGCCTGAACTACATAAACATTGCTGTATCTTGGTCCTCTGGGATGCAGCCCCTTCCTCCTGGGAATCCAGACTACTTTCCACCACACTACCAAGTTATTCCTCACAACTCTGTGCTCCATGCTGCTTTCTTGACAACAATACAGAGGTGGCGTTACCTGCCTCTTGATTCCTTGAAGCAAGCATGTATTTCTGTTTATGGCACAAGAGAACAATTCCATTAAAAATGAGAGGAGAGGAAAACCCATGTGAGAGAGAAGAACCTCTCCTTGAAAAGTGATGTGCCGTGAGGACTTTTTAGACGGCATTCAGCTTAGAATGGTTGGCTAAGAAAGCATAAGAAGCTTGGACCTTCCTTTATCATGCCACATTTATTTTCTCTGTCCAGGAACCTTGCTTTTTCATTGCCAGTTTGAAGCCATGGCATGGTGTGACAAACCCATGTTTTTTAATTAGTTTGGAAGGGTTTTAATTGGGAAACAAAAGGAGAGATCTTGTTGATTGCTTCTGCAACCTTTAATTGCCTGTCTTTGCAGACCATTAATTATGTTGATGTGAATATGACGTCCCCTCTTTCCCATTCTTCCTCCCCCCCCAAAAAAACCTACCCTGTTTACAGTCATTTGAACACAAGTCAGTACCTGTTGATTCTTTGCATGATCCTTAATTAAGTTATTGCCATGACAGGAATTAAGAAGGGAACGTCAACATGCGATCCAGTGGAGGTTCCGCTTATAGCCTGCATTAAAAAAAAAATGGGTTTTCTGTATTTAGTTCTTATCTTGTTTTCTGAAAGGGGGAAGGGTCACTAGGGGAAAATAACGATGAACATGAAGATTTCCACCAGGGCTGAAGTATCTAGGAGCAAGAAGAAGGGAGGGGATCCCATTTTTTATTTTAAAGGCCTCTCATTTGCCTCCTTGCAGACAAAAGAAACAAAAACCAGATTTTGCTAAGGTGGTCTTAATTTAGGGAACATTTCAGGCGTTGGGAAAACAACCCATGGTCTACAATTAAACATCAGAACTCTTCCTTAGAGAAATGATTGCATTAGGTGCCTCCATCTTCCTGATGTAGTAACGGCCGGTGAGATCTCAACCAAGAAGGAACTGTCCAAAAATGAGACAGAAGAGAAACGAATGCAAAACAAGAGTTTTAAGCATTGTCCTGCAAAGATCTCCAGGTCCTTTGGAGAACTAAAGCAGGGGCAAGTTTGGGAGGCAGCCAGGTGTTTTGATGGGCAGGAGGAGGAGAGAGATCATCCATTGTGTTCAGTGGTGTGCCTTGTTCTTCTACTTCTCATACTATTCACTGACTCGTCCCCACCGTCACCCATACCTCCTCTGCTTCTCCTCATTGTAGCACTATAGGATACTGCTGCCTGTAATTTGGCAATCTCACCAGGCTCAAGGTTGACTCAGCCTTCCATCCTTCCAAGGTGGGTAAAATGAGGACCCAGATTGTTGAGGGCAAGAGGCTGACTCTGAAAAGCCTCTTAGAGAGGGCTGTAAAGCACTGTAAAGCAGTATATAAGTCTAAGTGCTATGGCTATTGTTACATTAATATCGAATAAATGGTGGAATAAATCATTAAGGAAAGGATGCCAAAGGAGGGTCAAAATGAAATGTGAATGACAAAAATTAAAATTATTTTAAATAATTAAATTGAATTGTTGAATTGCCTTATAGTGAGTCATGCTGTGGCAAGTTAGCCATGGTGAGTCAGTTCACAGTAATAATGATAATGATTTTTATCATATTTTATCTATATCTTAAATTATTGTATTTTATTCCAGTTTCATTTTAGACAGTATTTGATTCTAATTTCATTTTAAATTGTATTTTATCAATTCCATTTCAAATTGCTCTTATCAAATTTTAGTTTCTGGAATTCTGCACTTTCATAGAAGAAAAAGAAGAAGAGGAAGAGGAGGAGGAGGAGGAGGAGGAGGGGGAGAAGAAGAAGAAGAAGAAGAAGAAGAAGAAGAAGAAGAAGAGGAGGAGGAGGAGGAGGAGGAGGAGGAGGAGGAAGAGGAAGAGGGAGGAGGAGGAAGAGGAAGAGGAGGAGGAGGAGGAGGAGTTTCTCATCCAAGAAACTTTATCAGTTGGTAAGGAACAAAAGAAAAAGACAATAATTTTGAATAAATAATTGAAATATGTCTTGAATTATTGTTTTAAAATTAAAAGGTACAACTTTTTGCTAAATGCACCAGTAAATCATCACTTTGCAAAATGATTCCCCAGGGCCTTGAACCAAAGAGTCCATGTTCTCTTCATTGGTTCCAGTGATCTAAAATCCCTTCTCTGAACACCACACATCCCTTCAGTCTCAAGGGAAGGTATCAGGAGAGAATTCTTCCCAAGGGGCCTCTTCCGCTGAAGCCTGCTTTAGATAAATGATGGGAGGATTTATCCTTCCCTGGAGAAAATGGAAAAGTATCAGCCCCTTTCTGTTCCCTGAATTTAGCGGAGAATTTCCAAAAGGCCACTTAGATCCAGTTCTCTACTAAAATGTCCAAGCTAGCTGAGTTCACATGCAGTGGCAACCTTCAAGGATCCACTTGGATTGGATTCTCTGCAAAATGTAGGTCACCCTTCCACAACAAGCCATTGGCTAAAAGCTGCCTTGTGTCCATCATACAAGTCTCACGAATGGCACATCTGCCAGACAATCCCAAATACGTCCTTCACTGCTTCTGCTCAAACCTTACACAACTCCCCTGTGATGGCTAGCAGTAAACCACAACTTAATACACTTGAAATGGAAGGAAATCTCTCTGCCTGCGTGTCTGTTTCTTTCCCTACATGTACAAAATATAAAATGACAGAGTTGGAAGGGGACTTTAGAGGTCTTCTAATCCAGCCCCCTGCTCGAGCAGGAAAGCCCTACACCATCCCAGACAACTAGTTGTACAATCTCAGCTTAAAAACTTCCAGTGATGGAATACCCATATCTTACTGAGGCTAGTCATTCCACTAATTAATTGTTCTGCCAGGAAATTTCTCCTTGATTCTTTGATTCCAGATTGCTTCTCTCCTTGATTAGTTTCCACTTATTATCACTTCTTCTGCCCCCCCCCCTGGTGTTTTGGATAATTTGACCCCCTGTTCTTTGTGGCAGCCCCTCAAATATTGGAACACTACTACCACGTCACCTTTAGTCCTTTCTTTTTACTAGACTAAAGGTCAGGGGTGGGATTCAATTTTTTAACAACCGGTTCTGTGGGTGTGGCTTAGTTGGTGGGCGTGGCTTAGTGGTCATGTGACTGGGTGGGCATGGCTTGGTGGTCATGTTATTGGCTGGGTGTGGCCAACTCAATATCACTCACATCAAGGCACGTATCTCCTCGCCTGGCCCTCATGACTGTATCAGTCGTAAGTGTGAAAAATGGTCATAAGTCACTTTTTTCAGTGCCATTGTAATTTTGAATGGTCACTCCACACAAACAAAATACCAGTAAAGGAAGGGGAAAAAACTCCAGAGACGTTCCTGAGACAGGAAGTCTAGTCCTGCCAAGAATGTAATAAAGGTTAACAAAGAGGCAGTTTCTGTAAGCAACACCAGAATGTTTCCTTCCTGCCTTCCTTACAGGATTAGGCTAGTAATTTCTTCTAACAACCAGGTTCTCTGAACTGCTTAGAATGTTAACAACCGGTTCTAGTGAATAGGTGCAAACTGGTAGAATCTCACCCCTGCTAAAGGTAAAGGTAAAGGTTCCCCTTGCACATGAGTGCTAGTTGTTTCCGGCTCTAGGGGGCAGTGCTCATCTCTGTTACAAAGCCGAAGAGCCAGCGCTGTCCAAAGACAACTCCCTGGTCATGTGGCCAGCATGACTAAACGCCAAAGGTGCATGGAACACTGTTACCTTCCCACCAAAGGGGTCCCTATTTTTCTACTTGCATTTTTTACGTTCTTTTGAACTGCTAGGTTGGCAGAAGCTGGGACAAGGTATGGAGCTCACTCCATTATGCGGCACTAGGGATTCAAACCAACGAATTGCCGACCTTCCTGATTGACAAGCTCAATGTCTTAGCCACTGAGCCACCGTGTCCCTTACTAGACTAAACATACCCAATTCCTCCAATATTATTTATATAGTCTTCAGCCACTAATCATCTTTGTTGCTGCTCACCTCAGAAACACCTCAGATAGCCTCCTGAGGTGCCATTAAAAGGAAGTATTTTCTGTCACCTGTTCATTTATCCAGATAGGGTAATGGCTCATGTTAGGAAGGAAGGCTGCAATTGTGAACTCTTCTTCTGTGGGTCTAAGAGAAGGAACTGTACAGAACAAGCTTGCCATAATATTTAGCCTTCTTCATTGACCAGAAACTACTGTGAGCAAGAGGCCTGTAGACCTCCAAGCCTTGAGCCATGTGGGGCATTGATCTTTGCAGGATTTTGAATTTTGATCCTAAAATGCTGCAGGTGGATTCCTTCTGTAGCAATAGAGGGAATCTGCATTTTTCCACACCAGTTGTCATTCAATCTGTGGGTTGAGAATTTGCTTTGGATTTTTTTTTTCCCCAAGAGAACAATTGCACAGCAATTCTCCTGGGTAGAACGTGGCATTTATTTAATAACAAGGCTGCCATGAACTGATGGTGTGTGTGTGTGTGTGTGTGTGTGTGTGTGTGTGTGATCTGGCTCCCACTGAACAATCATTAACATGTATCAGCCTAACACTCTTTTTAATCTGTGTCTCTAGATCAGTGGTTCCCAAAGTGGGTGGTACCACCCCCTGGAGGGCAGTGGGATGCCTTGGGGGGCACTAAGAGGCAAGGGGGCCAGCAGGGGGGGGGTCTAAGAGGCAAGTGGGGGTGTTGGAGGTGGGCCCCTCGCAGGGCGCAATTCAGGGGTGAGATTCTACCGGTTCATTACCGTTCCCAGTAGTTTGGAGAACTGGTAAAACGGGCCCCTGGTGGGCCCTGCTCCTCTCTGCTTGGTCCTCCATTCCCTGCCCAGTTAGTCCTTATTGCACATGTGCAACATTGCGCACATGACCACCAAGCCATGCCCACAAATTAGGCCACACCCACAGAAACAGTTGTTAAGAAATTTGAATCCCACCCCTCGGTGGGGGGCACTGAGGATGGGATTGTAGCACCAAGGGGGCAGTGGACTGAAAATGTTTTGGAGCCACTGCTCTGAATGATGTATCTGTAGAGTCGTAAAAACCCAGATTTTTGTTTCATTTGATTAAAGAAAAGTTGGTACACTTAGCATCTGGAATGCAGACTCCGTTGTGAAGGTTCACTTAATTCAAAGCCAACACTGTCATTGTGGAAGGATTATAGATGTGTTTGGGTCAAGTTTACCGTGACTTTGTGAGATTAACCATGACTGTAATCATGGTTGCCTGTTGCAAAAAGCACCTTTCTGTCACCCGTGCATTTGTCCAAATAGAAATTAGTGACATTCTAGAAAACCTTTTCTCAACTTTGAGAATTTTAAGACATGTGGGCTTTGACTGGCATGGCTGGCTGGGGAATTTTGGGTGTTGAAGTCCAGCCATCTTAAGAGTTTCCAAGATTAAGAAACACTGTTCTAGAGAGTTTTATTATTTATTTCCCCTTCTCAAAATTCCCAGAACTACACAGTGATTATGACGTTAAAAAAATAGCACCTGTCCACTTTCTATCAATTTTGCCCAGTTCCTGCTTTAAGGAAAGAAACTCCTTATATAATCCACTACAAAATAGTTGCTTAAATGCAATCTTCATCCATTTTTTTCTCACCCAACCCTGCAGGGCACTTGATAACACTCCATATATTCGTAGGAAGATACTTGTCTGTATTTTTAAAGACAAGTTCCTCCCACTCACATTTATATTGTTGGCCAGCTGCTGCTTCCCCTATCTATTCACATTCAAACTCACAGCATGTTTTTGTAAGTCAGCTGAACTCGTGGCTGGGTCATGAGGGGGTATACCAGAGGTCAGTCCCACATATGGCTGCTTTGTATCGTTAGTTGCAGCTAAAAGACATAAAAGTACATGAAAAATACCCAGAAAGTAGAAGCCAATATCATCACCGGAGCTCCTCTTTTCCTAGGGCAGCTAAATTCAATATCCACGTTCAAGGGCATTCTTCTTTGTGCTGCAAACAAGAGAACAGGGTCTTCTTCCTTTCCAAATTGTGAGATTCTGGAAGGACCCACCCGACTGACAACCAACTATTAAATTTATGTCATAGAATCATAGAGCTGGAAGGGACCGCAGAGGTCTTCTAGGCCAACCTCCTGCTCAAGGCAGGAGTCAAACTAGGTAACATGATGAGTACTATGGCTGGTTATCAATCCTACTGCTGAGCATGGGTGATGTCAGCTGGTTGGGTAATGAAATGTCTGCAAGAAAACAAGCAAGCTCAGAGGGTACAGATAACAGATAATCAGAGTTGGAAGGGACCTTGTAGGTCATCTAGTCCAACCCCCCGCCCTGCCCAAGGAGGAGGAGACCCAGATGGCAGTCCAGTCTCTTCTTGAAAGCTTCCAGGGATGAAGCTCCCACAACTTCCGAGGGCAACTTCTGTTCCATTGGTTGATTGTTCTCACTGTCAGAACATTTCTCCTTGTTTCCAGGTTAAATCTCTCCTTGTTCAGTTTCCATCCATTATTCCTTGTCTGGCCTTTAGGTGCCTTGGAAAATAGCTTGACCCCCTTCCTCCTCTCTGTGGCAGTCCCTCAAATATTGGAAGACTGTTAGCTATCATGTCACCCCTGGTCCTTCTCTTCACTAGACTAGCCATGCCCAGTTCCTGTAACCATTCATCATATGTTTTTGCCTCCAGTCCCCTCATCATCCTGGTTGCTCTTCTCTGCACTTTTTCCAAAGTCTCAACATCTTTTTTATAACGTGGTGACCAAAACTGGATGCAGTACTCTAAGTGTGGCCTTACTAAGGCTTTATAGAGTGGTATTAGTACCTCACTTGATCTTGATTGTATCCCTCTGTTAATGCAATTTAGGATTGCATTAGCTTTTTTGGCAGCTGCTGCACACTACCAAGGACCAAGGACGCCACAGTTGTTCTCTTCCTCCTCCCCACCATCACGAACCTCACTCCCTTCTCACATTTATGATATTACCCAGTTTGGGTAATGAAACATTTGCAAGAAATCAATCAAGTTCAGAAGCCACCAAGGATCCCTCCTCCTGCTATCCACAAACCCCACTCCATTCTTACACTGATGATATTGTCTAGTTGGGTAATGAGATGTCTATAAGAGCCATATGTTCAGAGAGCAACCCTGAGCTACAAATATTCTCCTTTAAAGGCAAGGCAAAGACAAAAGGGAAATTAAAATCATATGCACCCCATACTCCGCTATACCTCATGTACAGTATAATAATCATAATAATAGTAATAATAATAGTGATAGTAATAATAATAGAGGCAGCAGCAACAACAACAACAACATTGCATTGTATGAACAACATACCCAAGGTTTAAGAGCACTGCAGTATTTGGGAGAATTCAGAAACCATATTACCTTTTAGGAAAGGGGTTTTTTATTGCTTCGTTTTCCTTCCACTACACTGTCCCCTTTTTTAAATTTCTTCTTCTGCTGCTGCTTCTTTGTCTCATTCTTGGACCAGAGCTAATTAAACAAGCAATCTAAAGCTTTCAGCTTTGCCTGCTGTAATGGAGCATCTCTACCCCTCTCGTCTCTTCTCTCACCAATCCATTCCTCACCCCTATTGTTAAGATGCCAAGCATCAACATGTGAGAGGGCTGGAGAATGCATTTAAATGCTTTCAACATCCTGCAGATGATGAGACCCATAAGGCCAACTTTGAACATTCCTCTTTAGATGTACCACTGAGAGCAGATGAGATAAAACCCGCTCGTTGAAAAGGGAGAGTGGGGGGGGGGGAAGGAACCCACTGGGCTCTGATGGCAAAACTAATTATTCAACTAAATTCTTGGAGAAATCTTCCAGGGATATGTCATTGATACGCTCCATTTGGTCTGCCTGTCCATTCCTCTTTCTTTCACTAGAGGTCAATTTAATTTCTTCACCCAGTGTTCAGACTGTAGGGGAAATCTTTTTTTTTTTCAGGAAGAGCTCCTGTCCATGGCAAGTCAATGTTGTTGCCCCTGCTCCTCCCTTTACAAACAGTAACACCACCACAACAACAACTATAAAGTCTCTTTCTAGTTCCTTCTCTTTTCAATCCTGAACATGGAAACACATTTGTGTGTAGAGGGGGGTGTTTCACAACTTTTTTTTTTTAGAATAGAATTCTTCATTAGCCAAGTGTGATTGGACATGCAAGGAATGTATCTCTGGTACATAAGCTCTGTGTCATGCCCCTGTCAGAGTCTGAATCCAAGGAGGAAGCTGGACAGCTGACAGGGAGTAGGAGTGTGGCTGTAGAAGTCTGGCTGGGCAGAGCAGGGAAGAGGTAGAACAAGGGAGACGCAGTTCAGAAGAAGACCCAGGCCCACCCCCTCTTTTAGGGCACATAGGGAGGAACAGAGAAGAGAGCAACATGGGTTGCGTGGCTTATGGGAGAGGACAGGGCCCTGATTCCCTTCATTAGCCACAACTGGGAAGACAGTTGATAAGAAAGGCAGGTTGCGTGGGATAGGCTGCTGGGAGCAAGTGTGACTTTATCCTGTGTTGTAAAGGTTTATCTGTGTTCCTGGCATCTTCCCAACTGTGTGAGTTTTGCCGTGCCTTCAAGTCTGAAATTCTTGCTCCTGCCCTGCCAAACTTTGGTTTGTTTGGACTTTAAGTTACAGTTTATGTTGCCATGTTTTAGACTTAAGTTCCTGCAGTCAAAGGCTGTTCCTGGGAGAGTTTTTCTCCAGCCAGAAGGTAACCTGGACTTTGGGGGCAAGGTTGGAGATAATAAAGGGACTCCTATTGATTATCTGACTTTGTTGCCTTTGTGCCACGCCCTAGGTCATCACACAGTGTACATAAAAGATGTAAGTGATGTGCAGTTTCTTTTATTTGTTTCCTGGGTGGAAAATATGAAGGCTGACTTCATTTTACAGCCAGAGCCAAATTGTGTGAAAAATAGGACATTACTAGGAATGCTTTCTGATCGATGTTACGGGGGCTTAAAACAGATGTGGGAAAAGTGAGAAAATGTTTCATTTGCTCAAGGCAACAGGATTGGAAGGGAAGATGCATAATCCTTGTCTGTTTTTCATATCAGAATGTTTCCTCATCTGCTAACTATCTGGTTTGGGAGCAGAGGAAGCAGAGTGTGTGTGTGTGTGTGTGTGTGTGTGTGTGTGTGTGTGTGTGTGTAATACCATCAGCAACTTTCTTTAATATTTAGAAAGTTTGGTCTGCAACTTCTCCCAAAGCATGTATTCAACAGCGCTAACAAAACCCACAAATGACTGCCTGCGCTATTCCCAAAAGGCAGATGCCCTTAACATGGGGAGAATGCTTGTGTATAATTCTCCCTGTTGTGCATTTCTTTTCGGTTGCAACTTTCCTAAATATGTAGGGGCTTTGTGTGAAATTCTGACTGGAGCATCCGAACAACCCATCTGTTGCAGGTTGGACACCTTGTTGGAGAATTATGCAAATGGTTTCTAATGAATTTCTTGGTAGCTGTTGCTGATATCTCTATCTGCCTACTTGTTTTAGACTATAAAAAAAGAACAGCTGCAGAGTCGTTGCTGCTCTCTGAGCTTGGTTGTTTGCTTGAAGATATTTCATTACTCAACTAGGTTTTCATTGAGTAGGCACGATGAAAACTCCTTAATTTCACAAGATGTGAACAACCACTGTTTCAGCTGGGAAACTGTGAGCATCCCAGATGAAACTAAATCCACGCAAAAGAATTCTTGGAAGCTTGGCGTTCAGGCAAATCAGCTATCAATAGATTCATAGAGATACAGTACATTTACATACCATTCGAAAGAGAGACAATAAAAAAAACTAAGAAGGATTTCTCTTTCGGTCATGGAATTACAGGATTATGGAGCTGGAAGGGGCTTTGAAGGTCTTCTAGTCCACCTTTATGCCCAAGGCAAGAATCAATGATTGTTCGATTTTTTCTTGAGAACCTCTAACAATGGAGACCCTCAAAAACCACAGAATTTTGATCACAAATAAAATTTCAATCCTCCAAATAACATTAACTGCATTATGTATTTCAGGCTGACTCTGCTGATTGCCAACAGCTCGATTCTCACTAGCTCAAGGATGACTGCGCTTTCCATCCTTCCAAGGTTGCTAAAATGAGGACCCAGATTGTTGGGGGCAATATGATAACTTGGTAAACTGCTTAGAGAGGACTGTAAGTAGCAGTACAACTATGGAGTGGTATATAAGTCTAAATGCTATTGCTATCTATTTCTCTCTGTCTCTGCCTCTGTCTCTCTCTCTCTCGATCTACCTTTCTCTCTCTCATGATCTCTTTCTCTCTCATGATCTATCTTTCTCTCTCTCTCATGAGCTATTTCTCTCTCTCTCTCTCTCTCTCATGATCTGTCTTTCTCTCTCTCTATCTATCTATCTATCTTTGTCTGTCTGCCTGCCTGCCTGTCTGTCTGTCTCTCTGCATCTCTCTCTCTTTCTCCACCACAACTTGGAGTTTGATCCTTGGAGTTGACTGGCTCGAGGTTCACTCAGCCTTCCATCCTTCCAAGATCGGTAAAAAATGAGGATGCAGACTGTTGGGGACAAGAGGCTGACTCCAAAGCCCTGTGAAGTGGTATATAATTCTAAATGCCATTGCAATTGCTGTCTCCATACTATACTTTTTTCCAATAGCGACCAAACATCATATTTGCAATGTGTCCAAAAATTCATTCTATTTTTCTGACATTGTGATTGCTTGGAAGAAAAAAGAACCCCGCTTGTGAGCCTGTCATAATTGCAATGCTACTAACCCTAAGGGATGCAAAGTTATTTTATGGATGTTCGCCTACATGTGGCATTGCATTGTTCACTCTTGGGAAGTACAAATGTTTCCTTAAAATATTTGCTGCGAGCTAGAAGGAAATACTCTCAGATTGCTAGGCTGTGTGACGGAGGGGCAAAGGGAGGAGGGGGGGAATCCAGAATGTTGACTGCAGAGCATTTTTGATCATACATTTAAGAAATAATTAATATTTATGCCTGTTTATGCAGTGGGATCTTTGACACCCACAGTAGACTCCAGTATACTGAAAATTGCATGACACACAGATACACACCACCAAAATAACTTTTTAAAAAATGATGGGTGTGAATTTTAAATAGATGGCTTGATTAGCAACAAATTCAGGCTAGGGGACAATGCAAAAAGCCACCAGCTAAGATAGAGGTTTCTTTTTTAAAAAAATAAAGTTTTAGAGGACATGAAAAGTACACTTATCTGCCCAACAATCTGGGATATTCATAACACAGATCTTGAAATTATAAATAAGCCTCTTCCTGAATTACGTATTGTTTGACAACTAAAGTTCCTTGCTTTGAAGGTATTTAGCTACTTAATACATATAAGCCAGTTCATTTTTATTTTATTTTGTTTTGTTTGTTATTTTTTTTGAGGAGCAGAAGGCTAGGACAATATCTGCCAAAGAAAAGTGGGCTCTTGAGTTTTGTGATAAACTCTGCAATTGCAGCGCGCAGACTGTTTTCAGGAGGGGATAGATATGCCTTTATGGCGTAATACTCTCTTTTTGGCACTCTACAAATAAATGAGTTTTTCAAACAGGACTCATATTTTCCCCTCAAAAGAGAAGAGTGTGCTGAAACGTTTGAAGGCCAACAGACGATAGGAAATCCAAAATATTTGGGATGGACAGCCGCTAGCTTTCAAGCCCTCTCGTGTCTTCTGGACCTCACTTCTCCCAGTTCTTCTAACTTAAATTCAAGGAGGAAAAAAAATCAGAATTGTGCAGATGGCAGTATCATGATTGTGCTTGTGGTTTTGGTCACCACACTATAAAAATTGTTGACATTCTAGAACAGAGGTTTTCAAACTTGACAGCTTTAAGACTTGTGGACTTCAACTCCCAGAATGACCCCAGTCATGTTAGTTCAGGAATTCTGGGAGTTGAAGTCCACAAGTCTTAAACTTGCCAAGTTTGAAGACCCTTGCTCTAGAAAGAGTGCAGAAAAGAGCAACCAAGATGATTAGGGGACTGGAGGCTAAAATATACGATAGACGGTTGCAGGAACTGGGCATGGCTAGTCTAGTGAAGAGAAGGACCAGGGGAGGCAAGATAGCAGTGTTCCAGTATTTGAGGAGCTGCCACAGAGAGGAGGGGGACAAGCTATATTCCAAGGCACCCGAAGGCCAGGCAAGGAATAATAGATGGAAGCTGATCAAGGAGAGATTCAGCCTGGAAATAAGGAGAAATTTTCTGACAGTGAGAACAATCAACCAATGGAACAGAAATTGCCTTCGGAAGTTGTGGGAGCTTCATCACTGGAAGTTTTCAAGAAGAGATTGGACTGTCATCTGTCAGAAATGGTGTAGGGTCTCCTGCTTGGGTGGAGGGTTAGATTAGAGGACTACAAGGTCCCTTCCAACTCTGTTAATCTGTTAAAACAAGCAGTATTGGAAAGTTAGGAGTCCCTGTGGATTTCAGTCTGCTAGCCATTGCTAACTCATTGCTAAGAGTGTCACTCATCTTTGTTTCAAGGCAACCATTTGGTTCTCAGCTTTTGGCATAAGTCTGTTCCCCCAGCACTATCTGAGAATCAGTCATTGAGTTGGGCAGAGCTATCCCACTTGCCAATCAGACTTGATGTGGTTCCACACAGCCACCCACAATACGCAAGTCTATATGAACATATTCATATTCATGAGGATGTAGGAATTGGGTTTGTCTAGTCTAGTGAAAACATGGACTGGGGTGACATGATAGCAGTCTTCCAATATTTGAGGGGCTGCCACAAAAAGAGTGCGGTCAACCTAAACCCTGAAGGCAGGATAAGAAGCAATGGATAGAAACTAACCAAGCAGAGAAGCAACCTACAACTAAGGATAAACTTCTTCACAGTAAGTACAATTAACTAGTGGAACAGCTTGCCTTCAGAACGTGTGGCTGCTCCATCACTGGAGTCTTTTAAGAAATGACTAGACAGTCACTTGTCTGAAATGATATAGGGTCTTCTGAGTGGGGGGGGGGGGGTTGGACTAGAAGACCTTCAAGGTCCCTTTCAACTCTGTTATTCTGTTATAGGATCCTTGGTGTGTTCCATACAGTAGCTGGATTCATACTTCTCATTCACCGATGAAGTACTTATTTGGTTTTGGTACGAAATGGGAATTCTCTAAATGATGAGTTTATAGATTTGTATGTGTGGAACCCAGTTTATTTTTAAACTGGGTTTCACATATAAGGAAGGAAGGAAGGGAGGGAGGGAGGGAGAGAGGGAGGAAGGAAGGAAGGAAGGAAGGAAGGAAGGAAGGAAGGAAGGAAGGAAGGAAGGAAGGAAGGAAGGAAGGAAGGAAGGAAGAAAGAAAGAAAGAAAGAAAGAGGGTTCCACATATGCTTATGTGGAGTATTATGCCACATCTTAGGCCAAACTCTGGGAGGCTCCCTATCAATTGTAGCTTATTCAGCAAACCATGGTTATGTGATTTAGAGCAATGTGTGAAGTTTTTCTACATGGAGAAGGCAATGGTACAGAATATTGAATGGCCAAAACACACCTTATTTTAGTTCTGCCTGAAAGCCCTTCATTAAATTGGAATACAAGTCCCATGGTGAGGAACACAGATTCCACCCATGTGAGGAAGGCTGATCAGCAGATTTTTCCTCTGGTTCTATCCTTTCCATTATTGTTACAAAGAGCTGCTTAATCTCCCATAAAAGGTGAGAATTCAGATTTTGGATTTGAGGCAGCTTGTTCCTCTATGCTTAGAAGCTTGTTTTTAAGTTAATTTGTGTTGCCAGAGCTTCTGTCTGGTGCGGCCCGGATTCAAAGCTTCAAACTCATTCTTTTGTATATCTTATTGTTGTCCCAAATTCCTATTTTTCCTGGGGGGAAAAATGAATAAAGGCGTGTTTACTTTTTTAAAAAAAAATCAGTTCAGTTGCTAGCAATGGGAGCTGAGAATCAATGAAATGTCTTTCCTCTGCCTATTTTTCCCCTGCAATAAATCATGAAACTCAATATATAAAAGAGCAAGAATGAGTGATTTAATTGTGGAGTCTTAATATGTGAGTGACAGGCACCCCCTGCTGGAATTTCTGCTCTTCGCAGAGAGTAGCGCTAACACAACTACTGCCATAATCTCTAAAGCAAAATGAATGCCTTGCATTTTGCATTTCCCTATCTGGGGAAATGCTCCTTTCTCAGCCGGTCTTGCAATGATGTTCACTTGACCATAGATGTAGCACATTTCAAGCACATTTGCTTGGACAAAATGATACCGTATGCCAGAAGCAGGATCAGGTTGCCTTTCGCTTCAACTCTGAGAGTGGGGAAATCCCCAGTTGGCAAATCAGAACAATCTATTAGCCAATGAAAGAACAGAACAGAGATGATAGCTAACTAGATAGATGGATGGATGGATGGATAGATAGACAGACAGACAGACAGACAGACAGACAGACAGATAGAGACAGAGACTAGATAGAGATAGATAGATAGATAGATAGATAGATAGATAGATAGATAGATAGA
>NW_020769332.1:4027559-4043527 GCF_900518735.1 Pseudonaja textilis | reverse complement strand
ATAGATATAGATATAGATATAGATATAGATATAGATATAGATATAGATATAGAAAGAGAGAGGCGGTGTGGACAGACAGATAGGTAAATAGACAGACAAGATGGATGGATGGGTGGATGGATGGATGGATGGATGGATGGATGGATGGATGGACACACACAATAGATAGGTAGGTAAGCAGGCAGGCAGATGATAGACAGACAGACATAGACAGGCAGGCAGACAGGCAGGCAGATAGATAGATATGGTAGGTAGATAGATACGGTAGATAGATAGGATTGTTGGAGCAGTGGCTCCAGTTAGCAGTGGCTAACACATCCCTCCTAGTCCTTCTTTTCACTAGACTAGACATACCCAATTCTTGCAACCGTTGTTCAGGTGTTTTAACTTCTAGACACCTAATCATCTTTGTTGCTGGTAGATCCCACATTGCTGATAAATTCCACATACAGATACAAATACATACAAATGCATATGTGCATAGATACAAATACATACAAATGCATATGTGCATACACATGAGACAGTATGTGACAAGGTTCCTTCCCACATATGTACGCACAGTATTCTTACTTGTACTCATTTGCCTTGTAGTGTAAGTATGGGGTGACATTGAATGCTCTTTAGGAAGCATCTTGTTGTTAATCTTGGGTCACTTGTTATAGGATCTCTGACTGGGTAGAACCATTGTTGGAACTAATTTGCAAACCAAGAAAGGATCATGGCCAGAAGCAAAAATAGCATCAAACAAATTGGTATAATTTCCAAAGGGTGCATAGAGTGAAATATCACTCTAATTAAACTGAAATAGCAAGTATATTTGTTTTACTTGGTCACATGATGTAGACCACAGGTCCTCTAACTTGGGAACTTTAAGATTTGTGGACTTCAATTCCCAGAATTCCTCAGCCACATAGCTGGCTGAGGGATTCTTTGAGTTGAAGCCCCAAAGTCTTAAAGTTGCCAAATTTGGAGACTTCTGATGTAGACAAATATGCAGTCTTTAGCTGAGCCTGGGACACAGGGATTCATGGATATGAAAAGTACAGAGAAGAGCAACTGAGATGATTAAGGGGCTAGAGACTAAAACATATGAAGAAGGGGTTTAAGAACTGGGCCTGGCTAGTCTAGTGAAGAGAAGGACCAGGGGTGACATAATAGCAGTGTTCCAATATTTGAGGGGCTGCCACAAAGAAGAGCAGGTCAACCTCTTCTCCAAAGCACTGGAAGGCAACACAATAAGCAATAGATGGAAACTAACCAAGGAGAGAAGCAACCTAGAACTAAGTAGGAATTTTCTGACAATGAGAACAATTAACCAGTGGAATGACGCCTTCAGAAGTTATGGCTGCTCCATCACTGAAGGCTTGAAGAGACTGCACAATCATTTGTCTGGATTGGTATAGGGTCTCCTGCTTGCAGGAGGTTGGAGTAAAAGACTTCTAAGTTCCCAATTATTCTGTATTCTGTATTCTGAGACCTGGAAGAACTGGGCAGGCATTCTTTAATAATGATTAAAGTTAGCACAATTGTGTGCCATCCAGGGGTGGGATGCTACCAGTTCACACCCATTCACTAGAACCAGTTGTTAACATTCCAAGCAGGTTGGAGAACCGGTTGTTAGAGGAAATTACTGGGCTAATCCTGTAAGGAAGGCAAGAAGGAAACATTCTGGTGTTGCTTACAGAAACTGCCTCTCCGTTGACCCTTATTACATTCTTAGCAGGACTAGACTTCCTGTCTCAGGAACATCTCTGGAGTTTTTCTCCCCTCCTTTGCTCATACTTTACTTGTGTGGAGTGACCATTCAAAGTTAAAATGGCACTGAAAAAAGTGACTTATGACCATTTTTCACACTTATGACTATTGCAGCATCCTCACAGTCATGAGAGGCCAGGCAAGGAGATGCCTGCCTCGATGTGAGTAATATTGAGTTGGCCACACCCAGCCAATAACATGACCACCAAGCCATGTCCACCAACTAAGCCATGCCCACAGAACCGGTTGTTAAAAATTTGAATCCCACCCCAGGTGCCATCATATATAAATATAAAAACAAATAGCAGCATCCGTGGTTGTTTGGGTTAACTTAGTTTTGAAGTGCTTCTTGGAACTGTGGCAAAGCCTTAGTTAATTCCAAGAGAATACAATTCTCCAAATGCATTTTAAAAGAAAATGAAAGGTGGGAGATATCACACCTTCTTTGTATGTGTTTAGACTTTGCTCTATTATCACCTGGGAGCAATTCCAGGTGTTGGAACCCTTGTTTTTTGGTCTTCAGCCTTACAACATCCTGAATGAGGTCAAGGATCAATCTTCCTACCAAGTGCTAGCTTCTCCAGCAATTACGGGCTTTCAGAACAATTAGAGGGAGATCAAAGGAGAAAGGATCTGGCCAATTATGCACCACTTGAGATGTTAACCTTCTGCTACTTCCTAATGGGATCCACAACCACCATGTCAATTGTTAAATTTAAGTCTAATTGTTTTGACAGTCAAACAGGGAACTAATTACAATCATTCTTGCTCTGTTTCCTCTCTTGTCCTCTTCAAGCTTATCAATTCTGGCCCATTTTTCTGTCCAGGATTCAAATGTCCCTTGGTCTTCACAGCAGTCCATTCCTACACTGCCTGCTCTATGCTTTGGAGGGTCAAATTCATCATCTTCATATTTCTACCTTGAAGATTATTAACCCATTTTTCCCTGTTATGTCAATAATAGTTTCTCCTTGGCTGCAAATTTGTGTGAAAAAAAGGAACATGTCTTTTCAAAATGGAGAGGTAGCTTTGGCCAGTTCTGTCTCAATGATTTGATACTCAAAATGACAAAATATTGCTTCTAGCTCAACACTCTTAAAAGGAGCCAGTTGTAATTAAGCTCACTTATAAATCACTCATAAATCATGATAAGGGACCTGATAGCAGTGTTCCAATATCTAAAGGGCCACCACAAAGAAGAGTGGGTCAACCTATTCTCCAAAGCACCAGAAAGGCAAGAAATAATGGATGGAAACTAATCAAAGAGAGAAGCAACCTGGAATTAAGGAGGAACTTCCTAAGAGGGAGGACAATTAACCAGTGAAAAAACGCATTCAGAAATCATGGGTGCTCCATCACTGGAGGTTTTTAAGAAGATATTGGGCAGACTAGAAGACTTCCAAGGTCCTTTCCAGCTCCATTCTAGATTCGGTTCTTCTTCTTCTTACTCTATTTCACACCTAGTTGTATAAACACTCGCAAACTGAATAAGTCTACTTTCCTTACATATAACATGCACATAAACTCCCCAAATATGCCAATATCTTTGTGAGATAACCAAAATAATGAGTTATTTTATAACTCATATGTTTAGGGTTATCCCAGGGTTTCTTCTATGTAACAGGTTGAATTCCGAGGCCAGTTCTTATTCTAACATCCTTAGCTCAAAGAAACAAACTTTCTTTATTCTTGCACAGTGTTTATGAGAAGGGTCACTTTTTATCTGTCTCTTCTCATCTTTCATCAGATACTTTGAAGAAAGTAGCATGTGTAGCTTTATCACCCTGCTCAGAGAATAAAATCTACTGATCCAAAGTTGGTTGTTTGGTGTGTGGGTTTTTTTTTTAACATTTTCGAGCTATCAGACAATCTGAAAATACTTCTGAATATGTCACCATCATGTTTTCCAGATGCCTCGTTTGATCTCTCGTCTTAAGTACTTGGCAGGCTAAAAGAATTAATCCCGTTCTTTTCTGGTAGACTTTAATGCAAAGATCCATGTGTATCTACAGAGTTTTTTCCTCTCCTTAACCAATGCCAGCTTTAAAAAAAACATGGTTAGATGGCAGCAAAGAATCCAGTTTCTGCAAGATTAAAATTAAAATTAAGATTAAAATTGGTTGTGCTCCCAAATCAGAAAAACCTGACCAAAGGAAACATAAGAATCAATGTTTGAAATCTCTCATGTATAATGATTGTGTTTTCCTGCCCCGATATGTTTCAGAACAGGTCTCTGTTAAAAGAGGAAGAAAACTCACTTATTTGAAATACAGACCAATGCTAAATTTTTACATTTGCTCTTTTCCCAGTGGAGCTGTTAGAACTTATTAAAAAAGCTAGCCATCATAGAATTTCATTTTCCCTCAGTTCTGGATACGCAGAATGCCAATGAGCTTCTAATGTGCCATTTATTTTAATAACCCATTGATTAATTGATTTGTTGTTTCTAAATGACATTTCTTATGACACTTTTCCTCCAAAGAAAAAGTCTACCCTTTTCTCATGTTTATCATCACAACTACCTTTCAAGATAAATGGGATGATGATCATCTCTGGCCAATGAACATCATTTCTACACAGGATTCTCCAATCTTACATTAACGCTGTAGCTCTACGAGATGAGAAAACAGCTAATGTGGCTTTTTGGGACAAACAACATGGAATCTTCCATCCTTTCCAGGACGAGTGATGTACTTGGAAGTGGTCCATAAACCAGGTGCAAAGAAGAAAGTGTCAACCTATTTGCCAAAGCACCAGAAAACGAAGGGAAGGGGTGACTTGATAGCAGTGTTCCAATATTCGAAGGGCTGTCACAGAGAAGAGTGGGTTGGCCTAGTTTTCAAAGCACCAGAAGGCAAGACCAGAAACAATGGATAGAAATTAATCAAGGAGAGGAGCAGCCTAGAACTAAGGAGAAACTTCCTAACAGTGAGAACAATTAACCAGTGGAACGGCTTGCCTTCAGAGAGCTGTTAGTGCCCCATCACTGGAAGCTTTTAAGAAGCCTGTCTGGAATGATATAGGGTTTTCTGCTTGAGCAGGTGGTTGGACTAGAAGACCTCCAATGTCCCTTCCAATTAATATTCTGTATTCTGATACGAGGAAGAACTCTGCATTATTTAAGTTAGTTAGCACAATTGTGTGCCATCATATATAAGAACAAATGGAAGCACCAGTGGTTGCTTGAGTTAACTTTGTTTTGAAGTGCTTCTTGGAACTGTGGCATAGCCTTACTTAGTTCCAAGAGAATACAATTCTCCAAATGCATTTTACAAGAAAATGAAATAGGGTTTCCTTGTCGTGTTTAGCCGGCAGCAGGTGTGGACGGTGGAGGAGAACAAGGACTCAGATCAGGGGCCAGGACCATTAGGGAGTGGACTGCTGCCTTCAGAGATTGTGAGGGCTGGCAGCAGCAATGAGGAGGTTCCCGAGGAGCCTGTGCCAAGTGCACGTGCACGCAGGATTGCTCATAGAAGAGAGCAGTTACAGCAGCACGGGTGACTTGGGAGTAAGGCTGCAAGGTAATGGCCCCTTCCTCAAGAGGATAAATGCCAGGTTTGAAGAAGCATTTCTTTGCAGAAGGCAAAAATGCTCTGAAACTCAGCCTCGTGGACATTATAGTTAGCATTTGAAAACTCTTGAAAACTATTTCTTATCTGTGGGCTTTTGGCAGCCTTGAAAAACAACTCTATCTCTTTCTTGTCGGAGCTAATTAGTTGGAAGCAGCCTTTTATCTGTGAAGAAACAAAATTCATGGATGAATTCATGGATGAAAGGTGTGGGCTGCTGCCTTTGTCTTGTGTTTGCTCTCTTGGAACCAGGTTGGGTCAGAACATTCCTGGATGAGCAGGGAGTTGAACTAGAAGACCTCCAACTCTGATATTCTGTTAATCACTCTCAGTCCTGGGAATAAAGAGAAGGCAAACCAGTTTCCAAAAGGATGGCCACAGTAACTCCGTGTCCTTCTCCAGGACTTTGCCAGGAATCAAAAGTGACTCAGAGGCAGGACAAGAAGCAATGGATGGAAACTAATCAAGGAGAGAAGTAACCTAGAACTAAGGAGAAATTTTCTAACAGTGAGAACAATTAACCAGTGGAAGTGGCTTGCTTCCAGAAGTTGTTGGTGCTCCATCACTGGAGGCTTTCAAGAAGAGACTTGAGCAGAGAAAACAAATGTCCAAAGTAGGGAGTCATTCTGGTGTGCCTCTAGATAAGAATAATAACAGACTTTTAACACATCATAAGAAAGGCAGTTTTACCCCATTGGGTTTTTTTTAAAAAATGACATCTCCCATCTTAAACATAAAACCCCTATGGTAGACATTGATGATAGCTTCTTTGTGCAATGGTAGACATCACTAGTGGTATTCTACCAGTTCAGCTTAGTTCGGCTGAACCAGTAGTTTAAAAAAAGCCTCCCAGGATCAGCTGAGAAGAAAACAAAGAGAAAAGTGCAGGATCGGCCCTCCCATTTGCCTCCGTGCTTTTCTCTTCTTTACCCTCTCAGCTGATTGGCACTGCAGCCCTCAGCTAGTGTGGGGAAAGCTGTACGCATGCACTGAACCAGTAGTGGAACAGCTAGGATCCCACTGCTGGTAGACGTGTGAGTTAAATCCAGTTTGCATCGTTGTTTTTAATTCCTCTGACTCTAAGGGGTTCTTTCTTCCTTCCCGCCTCGCTTTACTCGCTCCTGGTATTTCTTGGCATGGCGTAAGCACATGAGTTATAAGGCTGTGTATGGATCGCATCGGCTTCTGTTTGCATTATTTAGCTCTTCGAAAACATCTGCCAAGCATTCATGAGTTTTGTGTAGATGCTCTCGCCATATGGATTGCCATCTGCCGGCTGACACGGGGATGAGCATTTGCACAGCCATATATTCCAAGCCAGCAATGTCATTAACATTTGGCATGCTGTGGTACAGGGTTACCTTTGTGGCAACTAAACAGGGAATTATTCATGCATAACTACAACAACAATCTTTAATGAGGATTGTGACAGGGAGCAACAGCCAAGGAACAGGGTTTGACAAGTTACTAAGAAAAAGGTGCAATTCAGACGATGCAAAATGTCGGATTTACATTTCTGTTGCCTACTTTGCACAAATGAAGGAATGCTCTCCCTATAGGTCAATCTCTGTCATCCTTAACAGCTTGAAGTTGTGTGAACTTCAACTCCCAGAATTCCCCAGTCAGCACAGCTGACTGGGGAATTCTGGGGGTTGAACTCCACATATCTTCAAGCCACTTAAAGATGACAAACACTGCTACAGGTTAACATAGCTTATTATAATATTCAGTCCTAAAGGAAGAGGAAGTTGCAGCTCTTGGATGGTAGATCATATTTCTCACAACTCTGAAAACCAATTTGGAAAAAAAAATGGAGCAATGGTTTTGATAAAATATTTCAGAAGAAGCAGGTTGCCTCTGGTGAATTCCTTCATTTATTCATGGTAAATGTGTACAAATAAGTATATAAATTAGCCTGATGCATCCTGGTCGTTTCCTTCCTTTGTCTTTCGAGACACGAAGTGCAAAAACCCAGAATCTTAAGAGATTTGGCTGAACTGTCAATCTCATAAATAAGTATATCTGTTCAAGAATATCCTGAACTAAAAACATTCTTGTTGGCTGTTTTCATATATGAAACGTTTCTGACATAAAACTAATGTCATGCCCTCACAAAACTTTCTTCTCTCCTGCGAAAGAAACTTCTTGTTTTTCTGTCTTCCTTTCAAAATGTATTTTGAATTTATCTCCGTTGTACTTTTGAAACAACTGGATTATTATAGTGGCAAAGGACTATTGTAGCCATTATTCATCTTTTTTGTTACTCTGGAACTTTGCTGTTTTCTCACTGCACCCCCCCCCCCACACACACACCCCAAAAAACCCTCTCTAAAATTATTTTTTTGTTTGAAACAAAAAGTTTGCAAAGTAAATTCTCTTTCAATCACCTGAGAGAGAATTGATTTTTTTTAAAAAAAAATATGGGCATTGTCTGCTTGGAACTTCTTAAAAAGACAGGGCAAATTGGCTTTGCACTTTCTTTCTCTGGAAGAAAAAAACATTTCAGCAACCAGTTCTATTTTTTCTTTCCCTGGCATGCCACTTAAAATTATCAGAATAACAGAGTTGGAAGGGACCTTGGAGGTCTTCTAGTCCAACCCCCTGCTCAAGCAGGAAACCTTATACCACTCCAGACAAATGGCTGTCCAGTCTCTTCTTAGAAGCCCACAGTGAAGTAGCAACCACAACCTTTGGAGGCAAGCCATTGCACTAATCAATTGTTCTCACTATCTGGAAATTTATCCTTAGCTTTGGGTTGGATCTCTCTTTGAAAATTTTCTACCTGTTGTTTCTTGTCTTCCCTCAGTTGCTTTGGAGAACAGGAATAGAATATGGAATATGGGGGGAAAAATAGAACAGAACAGAACAGAATAGAAAAGAATCAGAGGTGGTATTCAGCCAGTTCTGACAACTTCTGGAGAACTACTAGCAGAAATGTTGAGTAGTTCGGAGAACCGGCCAATCCCGCCTCTGACTGGCCCCGCCAACCCCATCTCTTCGCTGCCTCCCATTGAATCCCAGCTGATCGGCTGGGTCTCCTTTGGTTGCCCTGCACAGGAGAACGGAGCTGGAAAGCAGGTCAGCGGGTGGGGAGGGAAGGGGGATTTTGCAGGATATCCTTCCCCTGCCACGCCCACCAAGCCATGCTCAGAGAACCAGTAGTAAAAAATTTTGAATCCCACCACTGAATAGAGTAGAGTAGGGTAGGGTAGGGTAGGATGGAATGGAATGGAGTGGAGTGGAGTGGAGTGGAGTGGAGTGGAATGGAATGGAATAGAATAGAATAGAATAGAATAGAATAGAATAGAATAGAATAGAATAGAATAGAATAGAATAGAATCTGGAAGGGACCTTGGAGGTCTTCTAGTCCAGCCCCCTGCTCAAGTAAGAGAACCCATGCCAATGACTAGTCTCTTCTTAAAAACATCCAGGGATGGAGCACCCATGATTTCTGAAGACAGGTTAATTGTCCCCATTGTTAGGAATTTCTCCTTATTTATTTTATTTGTCAAGCGTGCATTTGATATTATATATGAGTATAAACATGATTATTAATACATGAAATAGATATGAATAAAAGGGAACATTAAGACAAGGATGGTAGCCACGTTGGCGTACTTATGCATGCCCCTTACAGACCTCTTAGGAATGAAGTGAGGTCAACAGTACACAGTCTGAGGTTAAAGTATTTGGGATTAGTGTAAGAAACCACAGAATCAGATAGAGTATTTGCTCTGTTGGTCTGAAGTCGTACTTCCTGCAGTCAAGTTTTGTGCGGTTTACCCTGAGTTTGTAACTATTGTGTACTCGTGTATTGTTGAGGTTGAAGCTGAAGTAGTCATTGACGGGTAGCACATTGTAATGGATAATGTTATGTACTACACTTAGGTGAGACCGAAGGCAGCGTAGTTCTAAGTTAGCTAAGCCTAAAATTTCAAGTCTGGAGGCACAGGGTATTCTGTGGAGAGTAGAGGAGATTGCTTCTCTCTTTGATTAGTTTCCAACCATTGTTTCTTGTCCTGCCCACTGGCACTTTGGAGAATAATTTGACCCCCTCTTCTTTGTAGCAGCCCCTCAAATACTGGAATATTGCTATCATGGCTTCCCTAATTCTTCTTTTCTAGCCAAACCCAAATCCTGAAGCTGTTCTTCATATGGTTTAGTCTCCAGACCTTTGATGATCATCTTAGTTGCTCTTCTCTGAACGTTTTCCAAAATCTCAACGTCTTTTTTGTAGCAGTAATCTGCGTGTGGTCTTACTAGGGTTTTTTTAAAGCGGCACTAATATTTCATGTGATCTTGATTCTAATAGATCAACCACAAATATATAATAACTGCTACAGTTGCCTGCCTTTGCCTGGTTCAAGAGGACTACAGACCTCCATATATAAGTCTCTCTACAATCCTGTCAAAAAGCCAAATGATGCCATTAGAAGATCTTCTTCCTTAGCTTCATTCTTGTTGAATTCCCACTTAAGCATCCACTCCTCAGGCTCTTCAGAAGCTCCATTTTCAATCCCTCACTTTTCTCCAATCTCAAGAATTTCCTTATGTTCAAATGCCCTTCCTTTCCAGTCTCCCTTTTTTTAAAAAAAACGTCTTCAGGAATCGCACTTTCATGTGGCCCTAAGTCTCCTCAGAAGCTCTTCTGAGGATCCTCTTAATTTCCACGGATGTTATTTTCTTGGAAATTCCTCTCCGAAATCTCCCTCCTTCGTAGAATTGTTCCCATTTCTCTCACAATCTCTTCAAGAAGCTGTCATATTTAATCTGCCAATCTCCTCCAAAAAAATAAAAAATAAATCTCAACCACCTTCTTCACTTTCTCATAAATGTCCTCCTTAGAAATTCTAAGGGACTCTCCTTCTTCGAGTCACTTCATGCTTGTGAAGAAGGCACAGAAGAGGCTGTACTTCCTGAGAATGCTCAGGAAGATATAAATCTATCTCAGCATCTACTTCTGTCTTGCTACTGCAGCACCATTGAGAAGGTCCTGACATACAGCATTCTTGCATGGGATGGGAGAAGCTCTACAGCAGACAAAAAAGCTCTACAGAGAATCATTAAAACTGCCCAGAATATCACTGGGCTCCAGCTACCAGCCCTGGACCACATCTTCGCATCTCGCTGTTTAAGGAAGTCGCGCAACATTCTCAGAGACTCTTCCCATCCTGCTCACAATCTTTATGAACTGTTGCCTGCTGGCAGAAGATACAGAACAATTAAAACTCGGACCACATGTTTTCTGAATAGTTTTTATCCCAGAGCTATAATTGCACTTAACAATTAACTTAAGGACTACCATCAGTGAACTTTTGGGCAGTATTACTTGGTCTGTTGTGTGGAGGCTTGTGTGTGTTTTTAGGGAGCGGGGAATTTTGGCAGGTGGGGGTGTATTGGGGGATTGTCATGGGTGTGTGCATGTTGAGTTTGGTCTCTGGGTGTTATGTGAATTTCATTGTATGCATACTGTGTATATACGTACCATGACAATAAAGAATTCAATTCAATTCACCTCTCCGGAAGTGCTTTTCTCAGTCTCTTCATATCTTCACAAACTTTCCCAAGAGCCCTTTTCAAGGTCTTCAAAAATTCACCTCATTAAATTCCCTTCCTCTAAAATCACTGTTCAGAAGCACCCCCTTTCTATTCTTTCCTCAAAAACTGTTCCCCAAATTTCCTTATTTCCTCAGAATTTTTTCTCCTTTTCAGAAACTCCCACTCTCAAATTCCCGATGTATGATTAATCCACCTCTGATCCTACTGAGAAGGGTGGAGGAAAATATATCACAGCTAATTATAAGACTTCTCCTTTCTTCAATGTATATTTTGGGCAATTAAATGCTGCAGTATTGATCGATGTTGGCTGCTCTTCAAAATCTATGATGGAGCAGAGTTGGTTGGTATCAGGACTTTGGCCAAAAGTAGACTTGATTGGTACCAGCCTGAAAATTTCCACCAGGAAAATATTGTTGCCAGAAAAATATACATTGATTTATCAGTGAAGTATGTGAGAAACAAGTTCAGCTTGGAAGAGACATTACCTTGTATTTTAAGTATCCTGGTGGTACCTGGTGAAAAATCACAAAGGTTACAGAACCAACAGATGAAAATGAAAGCACAGGTAGTCCTTGACTTAAGACCACAATTGAGCCCCAAAATTTATGTTGCTAAGTGACACATTTGTAAAGTGCATTTTCTTCCCATTTTATGACCTTTCTTGCCATCGTTGTTAAGTGAATCACTGCAGTTGTTAAGTTGGTCACACGGTTATTAAGTAAATCTGGCTTCCCCTTTGACTTTGCTTGTCAAAAGGTCGCAAAAGAGGATCACATGACCCCTGGGACGCTGCAACCATCGTAAATATGAGCCAGTTGCCAAGCATCTGAATTTTGATCACATTACGAAAGGTCTGTTCTGACCTAGGCTTCCCAAAACCATGAAGATGACTCCTCGGCCTGATAAAACCCCTTTTATTTAGGTTAAAGTGAATTCCTCTTCAGCAAAGTCCCAGCAGTCTTTCAAGAGATTTCACAACTACAAACCTTGATCAGGCTTGGAGAGTTGCCAGGCCGCTATCTTCCAAACGGCACGCTGTAGCAGAAATTACTTGACAAGAAGTCAGGAACAGATCTTCACCCTAATTAAATGAACTAATTGTCTCCTGCAAACACCACTCCCCTTTCGCTCCTCTTTATTTTCTATGGGAGGGGCCGAGTCAACCCACGTTCCTTAACTGTTCCCTTCATCTGGCAGCTCTGTGCATGCGCACATTGGGAGCAGGCTCCAGCTATTCTTCTGCCCCACTGATTTCCAACTCCAAAGGCAGCTAATAACTGTCGGATGGCCATGGCCTCATCTCTGCCTCCGACACAGAGCCCTCGTCAGAGCCTTCCCCAGACTCCAGGACTGGCCCGGGTTCCTCCCCAACCTCCTCACTGTCCGAGTCTGCCACCAGTTCTGCTGGCCACTGGCAGGCCACAACATGGTCGTAAGTATGAAACACAGTCATGTCACTTTTTTCAGTGCCATTGTAACTTCAAACAGCCACTAAATGAACCGTTTATAACAAGGCAGCAAAAGTACAGAAAGTCTCTCAAAGAGGTTCTTTTTAAATCTCGAGGTTGTTCCACAAATACGCAGCTGTAAACTTTTATAAATAAGGTTCTCACTCAGCCGTGGCAATCTGGAGCAGTTAAAGCTCATAGAGCAACTGCAGTATGTATAGATTTACCAAGAAATCATTCAGTAACATATCAAACTGTCCTTATACTTTGAACTATGTGATTTGTATGAGTGGTCCTGCTTAGAGAGGAAATAAATAAAACAAAATAAAGCATTGGAGAGGTTCAGAAAATGCTATTTAGATGTTAAGGAGTAGGGGGGTTTTTTCCCATCCCCCAAGAGGAAATAGAGGAAAACTCCTACCAATGAATTCATCCAGGATTTGTGGGGGCTTGTTAAAAAGTGAAGCTTGATCAACTGAAACGCTTTTGGTCCATTTTGCAAATCCTGTCAGCTTGAGAGCCTAAGAAGGGACACTTGAGTGCTTCCACATCCAAAAAGAAGTCCCAGGACTTTATGAAGGTGCTCTGCAAACAGGATACAGATTAACAGAGTTGGAAGGGACCTTGTAGGTCAACTAGTCCAACCCCCCCGCCCAAGCAGGAGACCCTGTACCATTTCTGACAGATGGCAGTCCAATCTCTTCTTGAAAGCTTCCAGAGATGAAGCTCCCACAGCTTCCAAAGGCAACTTTTGTTCCATTGGCTGATTGTTCTCACTGTCAGAAAGTTTCTCCTTATTTCCAGGTTGAATCTCTCCTTGTCCAGTTTCCATCGATTATTTCTTGTCTGGCCTTCGGAAAATAGCTTGACCCCTTCCTCTGTGTGGCAGCCCCTCAAATATTGGTAGGCTGCTATCCTGCCTCCTCCAGTCCTTCTCTTCGCTAGACTAGCCAGGTCCAATTCCTGCAACCGTTCGTCTTATATTTTAGCCTCCATTCCCCTCATCATCCTGGTTGCTCTTCTCTGCACTCTTTCTAGATAGAGTCTGAGCATTTTTTTTATAGTGTGGTGACCAAAAAAGGAGATGAAGATGTTCTCTGGCTTATCCAACTCAAAGTGAGTAGATCACCCTTTTCTTCTTCCCAATTCTGATGGAAAGGAAATGGTCTAGGTGACCCTTCTTCCTTCTCATGTTTTCATATGTCACAATTCCCTTCTTTGTGTTCTCTGCTGAAGATGAAACAGACTTGGAAGCTTCACATTAAAAGATTCCCTTAAGCAGGGTTGTCCAACCCAGGCAACTTTAAGTTCTGTGGACTTTAACTCCCAGAATTCCTCAGCCAGTCATACTGGTTGGAGAATTCTGGGAGTTGAAGTCCCCAAGTCTTAAGGTTGTCAAGGTTGGACACTTCTGCTATAGGGATGGAACCTGGCAATAACTTTCACAGGACTAAAGGAGAGAGAGATCTAATGTTACTCTGAAGGATTCTGACAATCTGTATGCAATTAAGGGTCTCCTTATGACTTAGGACTATTTGCTTATGACTATTTGCTAGGAGCCGTTGAACCTACTCCTGCGAATCCGTTGGACTGCAAGGCAATCAAACTGGTCAGTCCTAGTGGAGATCAACCCTGAAACTGCTCTTTAGAAGGCCAGATCCTGAAGATGAAACCCAAATACTTTGGCCAACTAATGAGAAGGAAGGACTCACTGGAGAAGAGCCTAATGCTGGGAACGATTGAGGGCAAAAGAAGAAGAGAGGGACAGTAGAGAATGAGGAGGCTGGATGGAGTCACTGAAGCAGTTGGCATGAGCTTCAATAGACTCCAGAGGATGGTAGAGGACAGGAAGGTTGTCCATGGGGTCGCGATGGGTCAGACACAACTTCACAACTAACAACAACAATCGAACCATAAACAACTTCAGGTTGCAACACAACAGGCCTCAGGTGACTTATTGGAGTTACCAGTAGTGATAGTCAAGAATCTTGGCCTTTAGACCCACATTGTGTTTAGCCTTGGATAAACTGTCTTGATTCCAGGTTGGGTTGATTCTTGGCCTCCCTTGTGACTTTTTACACTAAATCCTTTGCAAGTTAGCTTGCCATTACAGAAGCAGGAAGCAATGATTTGCCCCACTAGGAGACACTGAAGCGATAAATCATGGTTAGGATCCATGTTGGCTATGTATACCCTCTTGTGGGAAGCCACCACCCTCTCCTAGAAGAATAAAATATTTTGGGAAATATTAAAAAGGCAGGATATTATATTTCCCTAATATAAATGGAGAAAATGTTTTAGAGGCAGAAAGCAACCCCCACATTCCTTAATAGCCCACAGCGGATGTCAGCACCTAAGAGATAAAGAGTTTACTGAAAGAAGACAAGTATCTCTATTCATAAGCAAATACCCTCACCCAAGAACCAAAACAGGATGAAAGCCATTAAACCACAATAGGAATTACCCCATACCCTTGCAGAACACAAGCCCCTTCATTGCATCACACACACCCCAGCAAACATCAACCAAACCTGGGAGTTCAGGCAACCTATAGAGCCAGCTATGACTCCTACATAACCCCTATGACAACCAATAGAATACATGTTCTTGCACAGGAACAGGAAGTTCAAGTGCAAAGTTTAAAGGAGGTATAAAAACCCCTCACTCTCAACTCCATGTGGTCAGCCCCACCAGAACAATGTGCTTGGTGGTTCTGTTCATCATTAAACCCTCTTTCCAATCAGGCTCCATGTTTCCAGTGTCTTCCTCCCAGCTTGGAACTGAACCAGATGGATATTTCTTCCCACACTCTACATTAGGCTAAAATCAGTCACATTTGCTCTGGTGGAACAAGTTGACTCTGCTTATGAGAACCACCTTCTCCCTGCTCAATTTCTGAACTTGTAGTCCATCCTATCACCTTGAGGATAAGCCCTGCCTTAGTAGATGAATCTCTAAAACTTCTGTAGCTCCCTTTCAGGCAGTTGTTGCCAAAATCTTGTCAGATAGATGGCACTGAAAAGGGTCATTATTTCAATTCCTTTGAAACAGCACATCACAACCCTATCCTTGAGCATTATGCCTTTGGAAAAAATATCTCTGTTGTCTTTCAAGAAAAGTTGTCATTTCCCACAATTGCTCCTATCACAAAGATTAGCTTTAAAATCTTCTGAGTTCCTTGTTGAACCTGCCAAGTCTCATTACATTAGATTAGAAGCAGCCTTCATCAAAAGGGAATGAAGAAATTTATCTTGCCTCTCTCTCTCTCTCTCCCTCTCTCTCTCTCTCTCCCTCCCTCCCTCCCTCCCTCCCTCTCCCTCTCTCTCTCTCTCTCTCTCTCTCCCTCCCTCTCTCTCTCTCTCTCTCTCCAGTCCAGTTCTACCCACAAATCATAGTTTTCCTACAAATCTAGATTTGGACCCCAGTGCAAATTGTGACTTCCTGTTGGCCGAAGAGAAGAAGCCATTAATTTGCTCCCCAATTCTTCTCCCATTTTGGTTAAAATCTCAGCCAGAGAAGTTCTAGTTGACCAATGCTTCCCCAGCTATCTAGCCTTAGATCAGGGCTCCACAACCTTAAACACTCAAAGAGCCATTTGGACCCATTTCCCACAGAAAAGAAAACACCGGGAGCC
>NW_020769332.1:4012939-4027549 GCF_900518735.1 Pseudonaja textilis | reverse complement strand
ATTCCCCACTATCGTTTCAGAGCTAAAGAAGCTTCTTGGATGAGAAGCGAAATGTCTGCAAAAGAAAAAACAAGAAAGTCCAGTTGCCTCCTGAAAAAGGCACCTGTGAGTCTATCGAGGGGAGGTTTTGTTTCCTCTTTAGGTCTTTTTTTGAATATCATAAAATGTTCCAAGGTTCCAGACTGGCTTCTGGCTTCCATTCATCATGTGGGAGCAACAAGTCACAAATTTTGCGGGAATGTGTCCAGCCAACTAGTTTAGCTTCAACAAACGGCCCTAATAAAGATTTGTTTGGTTGTTTGAAAAGGGTCAGGTGGAGTGAAACTTTCTGTCCCTTCCTTAAGAGTAATCCCTAAAGCTGGCTTAACTCAGGATGAATTCTGGATTATGCTTTGAAATCCAATTAAATCTTGGCTTCACAGAAAGGACTATGGTGACCTCTTTGATAGTCCTCCAAATCTTCCAAGTTAATTACTTCTCAAGTGCAGATAGATGATGGATTGATTCTCAGGAAGACAAAGATTCTGTCCATCCCCACTCAATCATTCCCATTTTTTCCTCCCTTCTTCCTCTCTCTTGTTCATTTCTTAGGGTGGGGGAACCATGGTTTGTGAGATGTTAGATGGTCATTTGGCAAAAGGAAGTACAGCTGAGGCTCTCTGGTTTTAACACATACAAACCTGACTAATGATGCCCCAATTGTATTCCGGTTATTCCTCTTCCATCCCATGGCTGGGGCAGACTCCTCCCTCCATCTCTCTTGGTTGCATGGATTTAGGAACACATTTTTAAAATTTATTTATTGATGTTTTAGATAACAGATATAATTGGAAACATGATTAAGAGTATATGAAATGAGTACAAATAACAGGGGACATTAGGACACAGACGATAGGCACATTGGTGCTCTTATGCACGCCCTTTACAGACCTCTTAGGAACGGGGTGAGGTCAACAGTAGACGGTCTAAGTTTTAAAGTTTTGGGGGGTTTGGGAAAGAGACCACAGAGTCAGGTAGTGTGTTCCAGGCATTAACAACTCTGTGGCTGAAGTCGAATTTTCTGCAATCGAGTTTGGAGCAGCTTACCTTGCGCTGGTATCTATTGTGTGCTTGTGTGTTGTTGTGGTTGAAGCTGAAGTAGCCATTGACAGGTAGGACATTATAGCAGTACTAACATCTTTTGAAGACCTGTCCAAGCCCATTTCCCTGGCCTCCCCTATAAAAGCAGCATTAGATTCAAGGCCAAACCCGTAAAAGCAGTATTAGATTCATTTAGTAGAGTTCTATTGGCATGGATTTAAAAATCTTAGTCCATTAAAAGGCTTGAAGTCCAAGCTTGCTCCTGCTATGAAGGTAGGCTCTGTATACAATGAAGGAGGGGGAGAAAAACATCTCGGACATTAATTCCACTCTTTCTACTGACAGATGGTCAGGTCCTCAAATGTTTCACAAAGTTGACGGGCCCTGCTTGCCAAACAGCTATTTCCAATTAGTCTCCAAGTGAGCCATTGGCTGGGAGGTGCTTCTTCATAACTCAGCCAGGGAAGATCCTTGGCTGCAGTTGGCAGGGAGCAATGCAGGAAAACAGACGGCCAAAGAAATAGAAGCTGGGTTTGTTTGCCAAAATCATCAGCAAATTCTCGTTGGGTCTCTTAGATTTTCTTTGCTGTTCATCACTAATGCAAAATTGGAAGTGGGTCTGGGAGACAAAAGATTCCCAGAGTGAAACGGCCTATCTTTGGAATTCATTCGATGAGAAGGACTAGGGGTGATATGACAGCTATCTGTCAGATCCGTATAGCTGCCATTCTTCAATGGAAGAAAGTGGGGGTTGGATTTGATACATTTAATTCTTTTCCTCTCTCTGTATCCAAAATATCCTATTTCTCACATTGCCTCTTATATAACCTTTTACACGATTTATAACCGTTCCTGGCGCCCCAGATGCCTGGAAATTTCTCACCTCTTGGGGAGATGCCAGGGGAGAGGGGCCATGTGGATTGCAGCACCAGAAAGTAAACCTGGGAAACTTTCCTTATCTGCTTTCTCAGAGACATTTGTATAATAACATAGTCAATGCTATGACCTGTGGCTTTCATACGTTGGACTAGTGAGGAAGGGTGTGCCAGATTTTTTTACTGCATTTTTGTGTTCATCCAGGCGGGTACTTATTCTTCTATTGGAGAAAGTTGCATCTCTTAACAATCCGTGATCTTAACAACTGCAGTGATTCCTTTAAAATCTATGCAATAAAAGAGTGTAGAATTGGTTGCGACTTACTTAACACCTGCCTTGTTTAGCAACAGAAATTCCGTTCCCAATTATGGCCATAAGTCAAGGGTTATCAGTATATCTCTATCTGCAGATATTAAAACCTTCTGGCCTATGAATGCTAGGGGGATTTACCTTCTGTAGCCTTCATGTATCAGCAGGATTTAATATCTTCCAAATGTATCTTCCTGAGCCTATTCCATTACAAGATTGGTTTTATTAGAGTGCTTACCGATGCTGTCAGCATTCCAACTAACCAACTCCAAATCAATACATTCTGAGATAAACAATTCCTCAAAGTTCCATTTTATTAGAGTTGTCATATTGACACATCTGGGAAAACCCAAATCTGAGGGTTCCTGGTTTTTCCTTCCCAAAAGAGAAATTAAAGATCCATCCCTTGCACCCACAAGTCCATCACATGGTCCAATCAAATCTTCATCCCAATTGGAGACATTCCTCCCGAGACTCCCCTCCAGGTACAGGGAAACATGTCCTTGACTCTCTGAGAAAGAATGTTGTTGTGTCTAGTCTTCTACCCCACTATGAAATCCCCCCTCCCAAATTCCCAGGCACTGAATGTACTTCCAAGTAAAATAAGGCTTCCAAGGCTGACATCATCAGACCAATACTTGAATACAGCTCCTCAGTCTGGAACCCGCATTACATATCAGATATTAATACAGTCGAGAAAGTCCAGAAATATTTCACGAGAAGAGTTCTCCACTCCTCTACTCGTAGCAGAATACCTTATGCCACCAGACTTGAAATTTTAGACCTAGAAAACCTTCGGTCTGATAACAATAGCAATAGCACTTAGACTTACATACCGCTTTATAGTGCTTTACAGCCCTCTCTAAGCAGTTTACAGAGTCAGCCTCTTGCCCCCAACAATCTGGGTCCTCATTTTACCCACCTCGGAAGGATGGAAGGCTGAGTCAATTTTGAGCCTGGTGGGATTTGAACCGCCAAATCGCAGGCAACCGTCAGTCAGCAGAAGTAGCTTGCAATACTGCACTCTAATCACTGCGCCACAGAGGCTCTTTTGTTCTTATGTTCCAAGGTACATAAAAAGCAGCCATATTCATGCCTCAGACAGATTGCTGATTAATCGCCCAGAATGGCAACCCAGAATTAGGATGCATCTTGCTAATTTATTTATTGATGGGCTCAGCTTTTGGAAAGAAAAACTAAGTTCAAACCAATGGATATGACTCTGGGGCGCACATGAGAAGCATCTGTTGAGGGGTTGGGGGAAACAAAAGAAGGTTAATGCCAACATAAAAGAGAGATCAGCTGTTTTACCAAAGTCACTGCCCTTCTCTCCTTCAAAGAAATGAGACCAAAAGTTAATCTGATCTACGTATAGTACATAAAATTATCTACTGCAATGTCCTACCTGTCAATGACTACTTCAGCTTCAACCACAACAATTAAAGAGCACACAGTAGACACAAACTCAAAGTAAACCTCACCAAACTTGATTGCAGGAAATATGACTTCAGCAGCAGTGGTCAATGTCTGGAATATTATACCTGACTCTGTGGATTTTTCCCCAAACCCCAAAAACTTTAACCTTAGACTGTCTACTATTGACCTCCCCGCTTTTCTGAGAGGTCTGTAGGGGGCGTGCATAAATGCACAGTGCCTACTGTCCCTGTCCTATTGTTTCTTTTTATTCGTATCCATTTCATGTATGCATAACCATCTTTGTACTTATACCGGTTATCTAACACTTGCTTAACAAATAAAATAAATAAACAAACAAACAAAATAAAATAAAACATGCAAAGCCAGTGCTTGGATCTGGGTATTAGATGCACTCTTGTAAAGGATCCAGGAAACAACAGGCTAAGGGTTTCTTTCCCACCAAATTAAAGTCTTTTGTTGAAACTGCCCTGACACAGAAAGTAACTGGTTCCTTGTGAAGCTCTCCCAGAAGGGGAAAAGACAGAAGGAAGTAGAACTGCCAGTGAATGAACTGAGGACAGTAGGGTTCCAAGTGAAAAAAAAAAACAGTGGTTGGACAGAATCATTTCGTATCAGATTCACGTATGTGTACATTTCCTCAAATAGGCATGTTCTGTTATCATTACTACTATAGTTCTGTTTTCAGGTAGTAGAAAATCCTCTTCTTCTCTTGCCAACAGTTGAGAGCTAAATACCACAGCCTGTTCCAAGGTATATAAAAAGCAGTCATATTCATGCCTTAGACAGATTGCTGATTAATCGCCCAGAATGGCAACCCAGAATGAGGATGCATCTTGCTAATTTATTTATTGATGGTCTCAGCTTTTGGAAAGAAAAACTAAGTTCGAAACAATGGATATGACTCTGGGGTGAACGTGAGCAGCATCTGTTGAGGGGAAGGGAAGGTTCTTTTCTTCTCTGTCTCCTTTCTTTATTTCTTCTCCAGTAGATTAGGCTGTCCAGCGTGTGTTGAAGCAAGGCCTCCCTTTGCTTTCATTGCCAAGTTCATTGATTTTTAAGATGCGGAAAGCTTGGAGTCTCCAGGAGCTGACTGGCAAATAAGCACAAAAGAGCTGAATCTTGCCAATTGCAGAAGAAAAGGTGAGAGGGGTGACAGGGAGGGGAATCATTTTATGATGTATAATTCAGCTTCTTTTGTGACACAGGGAAAACCCGACTTGCCAGCAGAAGGAAGATCTGTCCAGGACTGAGAACGAAAAGGAGAGGAACACAGACACAGGAAGTTAAGTACGCCAAGGAAGAGCTGGAACTGGGGCCAAGAGTGGCATTTCTGTCTACTGTGCATCAAAAGATCATTTTAAACACAAACCAAAGGCCTGGAAAGCAGCTATAATATGAGTCTTCCAGTGCCATCGTGGAAGGGAACAGGTGTCCACAGGAAATGGATGTCAGACTTTCGTCACAACTCTGCTGACCATGATTTCACACCTGCTGATATTTTGGAAGAATGTCTTGTAGAGCTTTATAGAAAAGCAAGCAGAGAGGACGTCTTCAGATGCTTCACAGCATTCTGGAAAAAATTCAGCATCACACAAAAACACAACTTCTTTGCAACTGTATGCAACCTTCATTGCAGCCACTTGCAAAGAAACCAGACATTAAAATATAGGGGTTTTTTTTAAAGAAAGCAAATAGAGGCTTGAATCCTTCCGAGGTCAGTAAAATGAGGACCTAGATTATTATCTGTCTCTCTGTCTCTCTCCATCACAATTTGGAGTTTGATCCTGACTGGCTCAAGGTTGGCTCAGCCTTCCGTCCTTCCATGGTGGGTATAATGAGGACCCGGATTGTTGAGGGCAAATACTGACTCTGTGAACCTCTTACAGAGGCTGTAAAGCACTGGGAAGTGGTATATAAGTGCTATTGCTATTCTTAGCAACCTTGTGAAATCTCAAGTTTCATCTTTCCACGGTGTGTTCAAAAGGACAAAGATTAATGTGTGTGTGTGTGTGTGTGTGTGTGTACAGTATATGTGAGAGCAGGCAACAGGATTTCATTTTTAATGTGTGCCAGTGTGTTCACAGTAAAAAAAATGACAACAAAAGTTATGTTACCTTATCTCTTATCTTATATGGACACTTGGATTGAAGATGACATTTGGAAGACCCAGCAGAAGTATCCCCATGACATTCTGCTTGGCAAGCAGTTAAACATGGGCTCAGTGGTATATTTGTGGGCGTATAGCTTGCTCAAACCTCATTCTTGAGCCCTGATTATCTACGATTCAGAACAGAATTAGAGTAGAGTAGAGTAGAGTAGAGTAGAGTAGAGTAGAGTAGAGCAGAAAAGAATAGAATAGGATAGGATGGGATGGGATAGGATAGGATAGGATAGGATAGGATAGGATAGGATAGGATAGGATAGGATAGGATTGCTTCTCTCCTTTATTAATTTCCATCCATTGTTCCTCATCTTTCCTTTTGGTGCTTTGAAAAATAAGTCAACTCCCCCCTTCTTTGGAGCAGCCCTTCAAATATTGGAACACTGCTGTCATGTCACCCCTAGTCTTTCTCTTTGTTAGAGTAGACAATTCCTTCCTGTTCTTCATATATTTGAACCTCCAATCCACCTAAGATTTACCCAAAGTCACCCAGTTTCCAGTTGTGGTGCTGAAAAGTTTGAGAACCTGTTTGATTTTTTTCAGTATTCCTGCAGAAACATGACCTAACCCTTGATCTGCTCTGTAAACACCCTAAAACTAGATAAAGAGAACGCCATGGACCAAATGAATCAAAAAAATCTACTTTAAACCAGGTAGGATGATAGAATCTGAATGTGACTTTTCAAACTGTGAGCTGGGAAAAGCCAGCATCCCAAGCATTTCTTTCTAGGCCAACTCTCGGCAGTTTCCAAATGTGGGACAAGAAAAAACCCTTGAAGGCAAAAAAAAAATCACATTATGAACAGTACCAGATTTAGCCCTGCATGTTGGAAATCCCCCAAATTTTGAGAGGCAGCAGCAGCTGCTGTTTTCCCTTCTGTCTGATAAATCAAGCCAAGTTTCAAGTTTTATAACCACAGCTGTCTTTGGATTATGGAAACCTAACTCATCCATTGTATGTGATGGACAGAGCCTACTCCATCACTTCCAATCTTTCTTAACAGAGAACTCAAAAGAGGCCATGTTTGGTTGGAAGTTTCCAAAACAAATGCCATTTTTGGTAGAAAGATGTAGATACCTAGAGAAGGTACCTGTTAAGAGAAATGAGAAGTCAAAATTGAAACAAGGGAATGAGCAAAATGTTTCCCATCTGGAAGAAAACTCATTGTTTGGGTTGGTTGGTTGGTTAGTTGTTTTTAATTCATGGGGCTGAAGACTTTTAACAGGTAACAGATTAACAGAGTTAGAAGGTACCTGATAGGTCATCTAGTCCAACCCCCCACCCAAGCAGGAGACCCTACACCATTCCCGACAGATAGCAGTCCAGTCTCTTCTTGAAAACTTGAAAAAGTGTTGAAACTCCCACAACTTCTGAAGGCAACTTCTGTTCCATTGGTTGATTGTTCTCACTGTCAGAAAATTTCTCCTTATTTCCAGGTTGAATCTCTCCTTGTTCAGTTTCCATCCATTGTTCCTTGTCTGGCCTTCAAGTGCTTTGGAAAATAGCCTAACCTCCTCCTCCTCTCTGTGGCAGCCCCTCAAATATTGGAATCCTACTATCCTGTCTCCCCTGGTCCTTCTCTTCACTAGACTAGCCCTGCCCAGTTCCTGTAACCATTCATCATATGTTTTAGCCTCCAGTCCCCTCATCATCCTGGTTGCCCTTCTCTGCACTTTTTCCAGAGTCTCAACATCAAAAAAAAGTTTAGTTTTTTTTTCCCTAAGGCCTTTTTTGCATTTTTTTTAAATTATTGTCTTCGTTCAGAATATACTGCATACTTCTTTCTATATCTCTACATTCATATACTAGCCATTGTTCCACAATTCTGTTCCACAGTACCAGAAATTGTGGGTGCTCCATCACTGGAGTTTTGAAAGAAAAAACTGGACAACCTTTGTCTGGAATGGTATAGGTGGTGGGGTTGGACTGTGGGACCTCCAGGGTTCCTACCAGCTATATTATTCCGTTCTGTTATTCTATTATTTTTTGTATAATTACGTGCAATCTTCCCATCAAGCCCAAAGAAAATTCTGAATTCTCTTAAGATTGAATGGAAACATGGCGAGCCTGGAGGCTGACGATACATTTACGAAAGGATTATGCAATGAAAAAAGAGGGCATTCACCCAGAGATTCTTAGCCTAGAGAATTTCTCTTCTCTTCTGAACAAAATTTCAAAAGGAAAAATCTTTCATTAAGCTGAATCAGAACTGGAAGAGGAAAACAAAAATGCAGAATTCTTCTGGCGGTGTCGTATGTAATACAGCCCCCTGTCCTGTAGACAAACCATGGTGGTTCATATTGTGTTCTGGTTAAATGTCTGTTTAATTTGGACCTCAAATCCTAGGCAAAAAGTCCCAAATCTGCTTCTTAAAATGTTATTTTGGGATGACAAAACAACCCCATGGAGAAACCAGGGAAGAGCCTTCTCTGTCTTCCAAGAGAGGGAAAAAATGCACACACACACACACACACACACACACACACACACACACACACAATGCCCCAGTTTAATGAACTGATTCTGTTTCTCTACAGTGGCAGATAAGAGCAAATTAAGTGTAGGTAACAGATTAATAGATGCTCCAAGATGCCTGCCAGGTTATTATGACAAATTTATATAAATATTCTCAGCAATGTTTATTGGAGGCAGCTAAGCAGATGAGGGCTCTCTGTGTGGCAAATTATTCCAGAGATGAGCTTATGCTGCTTGTCAGCTCATTAATTATCCCCTAGAAAGGCAAAATGTTGGCTATATAAATTAATTTGGATTTGCCAAAGGTTCCTTCGGTCTGCTCTGTCACTTGGGTTGTTTTGAAACTGGAAACTCCAGCAAGTCTGGTGGGTTTTTTTTTTTTTGGTTTTTTTTTAAGTGCCAGAATCTGGACTTAGGGAAGTCCTGGCTTTTAGTTATTTTAAAATAGGAAGATTCCAACTCTCACTATGCCTTTCTGTTTATATTCCTTTCGTTGCTTGTGCCATTCACAGCAATTTACTTTCTCTCTCAGGTGCAAATTCCATTAGTTATTGTGCAAATGTAGTTTTCACTGAATTTTGCACTTCTTTTTTTTCTCAGTGTTCCACCCATTCTCTCTCTCTCTCTCTCTCTCTCTCTCTCTCTCCCTATCTATCTCCCTCTCCCTCCATCCTCTCTCTCTCCTTTTCTCTCTCTCTCTCTCTCTCTCTCTCTCTCTCTCACACACACACACACAAACAAACACACACACACACACTGTCTCTATCTTCTCTCCCTCTCCTTCTCTTCTCTTCTGTGCTCTGCATTGCTCTGCTCTTCCCTTCCCTTCCCTTCCCTTCCCTTCCATTCCATTCCATTCCATTCCATTCCATTCCATTCCATTCCATTCTATTCTATTCTATTCTATTCTATTCTATTCCCATTCCTTCTCTGTGCTACTCTGCTCTTCCCTTCTCTTCCCTTCCCTTTCCTTTCCTTCCATTCCATTCCATTCCATTCCATTCCATTCCATTCTATTCTATTCTATTCTATTCTATTCTATTCTATTTCTATTCTATTTCATATTCTATTCTATTCTATTCCCATTCCTTCTCTTCTCTTCTCTCTCTCTGGTGAACACCCAATTCCCACAGCACTGTCTTAGGCTTAAAGATATTTACTGATGTAGTATTGTCGTATTATTATTATCCTCATCTTTCTCATCTTCTCATCTTTCTCGTCTTTCCCACTACCTTCTCCTATTGGTATCTTACGATTTATGATTTATCATTGTTTGTATCTTGTGATTTATGATTGTATCTTATGATTTATGAAGACTTATCACTTTGTATGTGTATTGAGAGCTTATGCACTGGAGACAAATTCCTTGTCTGTCCAGTCACATTTGGCCAATAAAGAATATTTCATTCCATTCCAGAGTTCTGAGTTCACCTGCCTTGGGCAGGGGAGTTCGATGAAAAGACCTCCAACCAGAGCTGGTCTTCAGCTGGTTCTGACCAGTTCTGGAGAACCGGGAGTGGAACTTTTGAGTAGTTCAGAGAACCGGCCAATCCCACCTCTGACTGGAGATTTTACAGTATCCTTCCCCTACCATACCCACCAAGCCACACCCACAGAACTGGTAGTAAAAAGAAAATTGAATCCCACCATTGCCTCCAACCCTATTATACCATGAAAAACAAAGGAGCTCATGTCAGAAATATGATTTAAATCTAGAAGTATGAGTATTGGTTTGCATGAATTATTTTAGAAAGAGGCCAGGAAGGACCCAGACTTCTCCAGAGAAAGCTGTTGCTGCTTTCTCCATCATTGCTGCAGATTCCTGATGCTACATAAGATTTTTCTTGAAGGCCATAAATTCTATTTCCAACTTTGGGACACTATCAAAAACAATGAGATCTAGAGCATTCCATAAATGGAGCAAAAAATGTCTGGTCCTATGTCCTTTCCCTTGTTCTTTTTCTTCTTATTCACAAGCCAAATCCTCAAACTGCTGAATTGGACAGAATTTAGGAAGAAGATCCTTAGACTTGGAAAACAAATTTGCTGCAGCCAGGTTTCTCATTCTATTTTTTCCCCTTCTGAAGCTTCTTGAAGTTGGGTACAAAGCAAAGCCTATTTCGGAGGATTTTCCTTGCCTCGAGGGAATACAAGAAGTTGTTTCAGTGCCCAACACTGATTTTTAACAGTGGAAATGTAAAAGCACCACAGAAAACAGACATATTAAATGGAAGAAAACTGAATAGCTCAGTCAAAATGGTCTATAATGGTTTCAACCATTAATCCACAGATTCTGTAGCACCCATGCCAGAATTTAGAACATAGAATCATAGGGCTGATTTTTTTTTGGGGGGGGGGGGTGTATTTGATACTGCAAAATAAATCTCTTGACAATAGATATTATTTTCAGTATTGCATTTTTATCCTATAATTTCTGGGGTAGATCATGAGAATAGAATAGAATAGAATAGAATAGAATAGAATAGAATAGAATAGAATAGAATAGAATAGAATAGAATAGAATAGAATAGAATAGAATAGAATAGAATAGAATAGAATTCTTTATTGGCCAAATGTGATTGGACACACAAAGAGTTTGTCTCTGGTTCATGAGCTCTCAGTGTACATAAAGGAAAAAACAAAACACATTCATCGAGAATCATAAGATACAACATTTAGCGATAGTCATAGATTACTAATAAGCAATCAAATCATACTAGGGAACAAATAAAACAATATAAATTGTAAAGGTACAACAACATGAAATTTCAGGCTCAATTGTGGTCATAAGTCAAGGACTACCTTTCTTATTTCACATAGTCAAGATTTAATAGCAATAGCACTTAGACTTATATACCGCTTCACAGTGCTTTTACAGCCCTCTCTAAGCGGTTTACAGAATCAGCCTCTTGCCCCCAACAATCTGGGTCCTCATTTTACCCACCTCAGAAGGAGGGAAGGCTGAGTCAACCTTGAGCCTGGTGGGATTTGAACTGCCAAACTGCAGGCACCCAACAGTCAGCAGAGGTAGCCTGCAGTACTGCACTCTAACCACTGCGCCACCGAGGCTCTTCCTCCTTAATGCCATCTTTAGAAACTGAGACAGTGTTTCTTACATGTATACATACATTAGGGGTGACATAAGAGCAGCATTCCAGTATTTGAGGGGCTGCCCCAAAGAAGAGGGGGTCAAATTATTCTCCATAGCACCAGAGAGCAGGACAAGAAACAATGGATGGAAACTATTCAAAGAGAGAAGCAACCTGGAATTATGGTGAAATTTCCTAACAGGGGGGACAATTAACCAGTGGAACAGCTTTGCCTTCAGAAATCGTGGGCACTTCATCACTGGATCAGAGGTGGTATTCAGTAGGTTCTGACCAGTTCTGATGAACTGGTAGCAGAAATATTGAGTAGTTTGGAGAACCGGCAAATCCCACCTCTGACTGGCCCCGCCAACCCCATCTATTCTCTGCCTCCCATTGAGTCCCAACTGATCGGCTGGGTCTCCTTTGGTTGCCCTGCCCAGGAGAACGGAGCTGGAAAGCAGGTTAGTGGGGTGGGGAGGGAATGGGGATTTTGCAGTAACCTTCCCCTGCCACGCCCACCAAGCCACGCCCACAGAACTGGTAGTAAAAAAAAAATTGAATCCCACCAAATGCACTGGATGTTTTTAAGAAGAGATTGGACAGTCACTTATCTGAAATAATGCTTAAGGAGGCGACTGGATTAGAAGACTCCCAAAATCCCTTCCAGCTCTATTCTATTCCAACATTCTAACAGTATGTTTCAGTTTTTAAAATCCTTTATATTAAAATAATTAAAAATGGCAAAAGCTTGTCAAAGCTGATACAGTTAATTTGCTATCTTCGTGTAAGCTTGCTCCCAGTTGCTGAATCTGTTTTTCAGTATTGTTGTTTTCTGCTTCACTAGATGTTTCTGCTTTTTTTTTTCACAGGGTATCTAAATCCCATTAGCTGACCTCTGGAAAGGAAGGAAGGGAGTAGACAATCCACATTTTGATCATTTTTCCTTATCTCAAAGAATATCTCCCTGCAGTTTTGGTGTTTTTATAGTTCTGTTGATATCTTCCCAAGTTCCTCAGATCTAAAATATCCTCTTAGGGGAAAAATACCCCTTCCACTTTATACCACAGATGAGTTACTCAAATCCTTTAGCTAATGTTCTTCAGGTGGCACCTTGCTAAATCATATTTTAGAAAGGATGCGGTCTGCTGTTCATGTTTTCATGAGGTCTACCAGGTTTGAAGCTGTAATATTTTTTTTTCACACTACCACCCTGGGTTGTCATGGAAACAGGTAGGGTCTTTTGTTGTCTCGTGAACCTGGGAAGAGAGACCATTTATCATTCTGGCATTCTTGGATCGATACATGGTATAATTTTCTGGAATGCTCTTGTTCCCTATCCCTTTAATGGAGCACGCATTGGCCAAACTTCCCAAGAAAGAGGAGTCAAACTATTTGATCCAAAACTGAGCCTTAAGGAGGTGTAAATAACCAATTTCGAGTCTCGTTGGCCTCAGTACAGCTCTTTGATACAAGCCATCTGGTGAAGCTGAGAAAATGTAAAGTTGCATGAATGTGAGACAACCCTTCTTGGATTACAGAATAGAATACAGAATACAGAATAATAGAGTTGGAAGGGACCTTAGAGGTCTTCTAGTCCAACCCCCTTGCTCAAGCAGGACACCCAATGCCATTTCAGATAACTGGCTGTCCGGTGTCTTCCAGTGACGAACCACCTACAACTTCTGGATGCCAGCCGTTCCACTGGTTAATTATTTTCAATGTTAGGAAATTTCTCCTTAGTTCTAGGTTGCTTCTCTCCTTGGTTAGTTTCCTTCCATTACTTCTTGTCTTGCCTTCTGCTACTTTGGAAAATGCCTCTTCTTTGTGGCAGCCCTTCAAATAGTGGAAGACTGCTATCATTTCACCCCAATCCTTTTCTTCACTAGACTGCCCACATGCCCAATTCTTGCAAGCATTCATCGTATGTTTTAGCCTCTAGTCTCCTAATCATCCTGGTGGCTCTTCTCTGCACTCTTTCTAGAGTCTTTGTTTTATCTGAATTGCATAGGTTAGGAACCTTAATGGCTTATTCTGAGTTTTGTTTTTTTAATGTAAATTTCTTTTTGTAGAAACAACTATGCTGTCAAAATGGGATTGGTAGCCCTTTCATTTGTCTCTGTTCAAATTACCACTCCAGTTTTCATGATTAATATGTCACCATTGGGCTAATATACACTTTGGCAACTCATCACCCTGCTGTGATGACAAGAAATATACAAAGTTCATTATTTTCATTAGCATAAATAACTGCATGTTGCTGGGATGCTTCTTTCATGGAACAAACAGCTTACAGTTTGAAGTGTCTTCATCCATTATCTAGGTATAATTGAAAGTTATAGTGCAAGAGAACAAAGGCTACAGGGGGACAATATATATTGTAATACATTTGAATTATGACTGTGAACATTCTCTAATTATGGATGCAAAGCGGTCAGTTTTTAGTGCATATCTATGATTTGGATCATCTGCTTCCTAGACTGATATTCCAACAGATAAGTAGATGCAGTGCATCCCTCTTAAATGTTCATGGTACCATGGAATCTCAGTGTTCACCATTAATTGGTTCTGAAAGGCCCAATGAGTACCAAAAAAATGACAAGTGCCAAACAAAAATTTTCACATAAGGAATAATGTAAATAAATTTAATGGATTCTCAAACCAAGCGTAAGACCACACTTGGAATACTGCATCCGGTTTTGGTCTCCACAATGCACAAAGGATGTTGAGACTCTAGAAAGAGTGCAGAGAAGAGCAACAAAGATGATTAGGGGACTGGAGGCTAAAACATATGAAGAACAGTTACAGGAACTGGGTATGAAAAGAAGGACTGGAGGAGACATGATAGCAGTCTTCCAATATCTCAGGGGCTGCTCCAAAGAAGAGGGAGTCAAGCTATTCTCCAAAACACCTGAGGGCAGGACAAGAAGCAGTTGATGGAAACTAATCAAGGAGAGAAGCAACTTAGAACTAAGGAGACATTTCCTGACAGTGAGAACAATTAATCAGTTAAACAATTAAACTTGCCTCCAGAAGTTGTGAATGCTCCATCACTAGAAGTTTTCAAGAAGAGATTGGACAACCATTTGTCTGAACAGGGGGTTGGACTAGAAGACCTCCAAGGTTCCTTCCAACTACTCTATTCTATTCTATTCTATTCTATTCTATTCTATTCTATTCTATTC
>NW_020769332.1:3944704-3995331 GCF_900518735.1 Pseudonaja textilis | reverse complement strand
AGGAAGGAAGGAAGGAAGGAAGGAAGGAAGGAAGGAAGGAAGGAAGGAAGGTAGGTAGGTAGGTGTCAGTCTTGGAACCCATATTTTACTTGGAAGGTTCAAGGCTGCCACATTCTGTGCCTGGGAATTTGGGAGGGGGGATTTCATAGAGAGGTAGATTAGACTCAACTACATTCTTTCTCAGAGAGTCAAGGACATGTTGCCCTGCACCTGGAGGGGAGTGACTGGAGAGATGTCTCCAGTTGGGACGAAGGTTTGATTGGGCCGTGTGATGGACTGATGGATGCAGGGGGGTGGGCCTTTGATTTTCCTTTGGGAAGGGAAAACCCGGAACTCTCAGATTTGGGTTTTCCCAGATGTGTCAATATGACAACTCTAATAAAATGGAATTTTGAGAAAATGCTTGTCTCAGAGTTTATTGGTTTGGAGATTGTTAGTTGGAATGCTGACAGAAGAGAGCGGGGAGGGAAGAAGGAAGGAAGGAAGGAAGAAAGGAAGGAAGGAAAAGGAAGGAAGGAAGGAAGGAAAAGAGGGGGCAGAGATGGGAACTATATGACTGTTGGAAGAAATATCCATCTGGTTCAGTTCCAAGCAGGGAGAAAAACACTGGAAACATGGAGGGTGATTGGAAAGATGGTTTATTGATGGACAGGACCAGATGGGTTTGAAGTCCTGGAAGGCTGACCACATGGAGTTGAGAGTGAGGGGTATTTATACCTTCTCTTGGGCCTTGCCCTTGAGCTTCCTGTTCCTGTGCAAGAAATATATTCTATTGGCTGCTGTCAGACTCCCAAGGGCCTATGCAAGGGTCATAGCTAACTTTTTAGGTTGTCTGAATTAAGTTTGATTGAAGCCTGGACTCTGGGAGATGATGTAATGAGGAGGCTTGTGTCCTGAAAGGGTGTTGAGCCATTCCTATTATGTCTTAATGGTTTTCCTGGTTTGGATCTTGAGTGAGGGCTGATCCTACCATTCTGCCCAATTCTGCATTTGTTCAAATTATCCTGTCTTGAATGGATGATCAAATCTGCATTTCTAAAAGTTGGCCTCAGTTTAGTACCTGGTTGGGGGCAGGAAATTGTGGCTCTGAGTTTCTGTTTCCTTTAAGATTTCTATTTCTCCTTTAGAGGAAATATAATATTCTGCCCTTTTAAATTTTTCTCAGCCTATTTCATTCTTCTAGGAGAGGGGTGGGTGCTCTTTCTACATGACCAATAAAAGCAAGTATACTAAGCAAAATTAAAATAAGATAACGAATTCTTGTCATTTCCTCACAAATATATAAATATGTAAAGTTCTGTAGAACCATCACTATGTTCATATTCATTCCTCTTCTAGAAAATAGATTAGATAGATTTTTATTTTTATTTTATTTTTGGTGTGGAACACAAACAAGGCTGCCCTGAAATTCCTTTCGTGCAGAGAAATAGTTTTTCAGACTGTTGTTGTTATTATTGTTATGTCTCCCACAGGGCACTTTCAAACAAAGATCATATAAAATAAAATAAAAATGAGCAATGTACTGTGCACAAAACAAAAAACAAAACATTATAGAACAATGAAATACACATGAATAGCAAACGTGGCTCTTACACAGAGGGTTCTTCCTTGTTCTTTCTCAGCTGCCTCACAGCTGCAATTTCAGAGGGTTAAGAAATTTACAGATTAATAGAGTTGGGAGGGACCTTGTAGGTCATCTAGTCCAACCCCCGCCCAAGCAGGAGACCCTACACCATTTCTGACAGAGGGCAGTCCAGTCTCTTCTTGAAAGCTTCCAGGGATGAAGCTCCCACAACTTCTGAAGGCAACTTCTGTTCCATTGGTTGATTGTTCTGTCAGAAAGTTTCTCCTTATTTCCAGGTTGAATCTCTCCTTGATCAGCTTCCATCCATTGTTCCTTGTCTGGCCTTCGGGTGCCTTGAAAAGCAGCTTGACCCCTTCCTCTCTGTGGCTGCCCCTCAGATATTGAAAGATGGCTATCCTGTCTCCCCTGGTTCTTCTCTTCATTAGACTAGCCCTACCCAGTTCCTGCAACCTTTCATCGTATGTTTTAGCCTCCAGTCCCCTCATCATCCTGGTTGCTCTTCTCTGCACTCTTTCTAGATTCTCAACAACTTTTTTATAGTGCAGTGACCAAAACTGGATGCGGTACTCTAGGTGTGGTCTTACTAAGGCTTTATAGAGCGGTATTAGTACCTCACTTGATCTTGATTAATGCAGCTCTCTTAATGCAGTTTAGGATATTAGAAGAGCATGCATTCACAAGTACAGATTCGTGTTTCATTGTTGGTTCAGTGCCATTCTCAGTTTGGGAACCTGGAGTCAAAGTGCTGTTGCTCCTAATGCTTGATTGTTTTACATTAGTATTTTTTCAACCTTGTCCACTTGAAGATGTCTTCAATGAACATGTATGAAAACAAGAAAATACTAGATAAAAATGCATACATGGTTGGAAAAGATGATTAGGCAGCATATAGATTTAAAGCCAGAAATATTTTTGATAGGTATATTTTTGATACCAGAAAGTTATGATAAAGGGGTTAGAAGGCAGTACTGCAGGCTAACTCACTGCTCATTCCAGGAGTTCGAGCCAGCTGAAGGTTGACTTGACCTTCTGTCCTTCCAAGGTCGGTAAAATGAGGACCCAGATTATCAGGGGTGGGATTCTACCGGTTCAGACCGGTTCAGTAGAACTGGTTGTTATGATTCTGCAGTTTGGAGAACCGGCAAATCACACCACTGACTGGCCTGGCCCCTTCCCTCCCTACACTGGTGGGATTCAAAAGAATTTACTACCAGTTCTGGACATGGCTTGGTGGGTGTGGCAGGAGGGGAGATACTGTAAAATCCCCCTTCCCTCCCCACCCCACTGACCTGCTTTCCAGCTCCGTTCTCCTGTGCAGGGCAACTAAAGAAGACCCAGCTGATCAGCTAGGACTCAATGGGAGGCAGAGAAGAGATGGGGTTGGCAGGACCAGTCAGGGTGGGATCGGCCGGTTCTCCCAACTACTCAAAGTTTCCACTACTGGTTCTCCAGGACTGGTCAGAACCTGCTGAATGGATCCATCTTCATCTTTCTTTCTCTCTCTATCTTGATCGTTCTTTTTCTCTCATGATCTATCTTTGTCTGTCTGTCTCTCTCTCTCTCTCCACCACAACCCAGAGTTTGATCCTGACTGGCTCAAAGTTGACTCAGCCTTCCAGCCTTCCATCAGTAAAATGAGGACCCGGATTGTTGGGAGCAAGAGGCTGAGTCTTTCAACTGCTTAGAGAGGGCTGTAAAGTGGTATATAACTCTAAGTGCTATTGCTAAGTGCCAAATATGTCGCTTGGGAGGTCATATGGACCAGACGGCCTTTGAGATCCCTTTCAATCCTCTTGATTCTCCGTTCTACAAATAAACTTCATTATTCTTTCGTGTGCCTTGGCCCCTTTTAAAGCACTCCAAACTGATAGACATCCCTGCATTCTGTGGCCCAAAGTTTAACGAGGTTCTATGTCAAGAAATATCTCTTTTATCATTTCTGAATCTTGCACCATTCACAACTGAGGCCAATTGTTCCGAGATGAGTGGGTTGCTTTATCCGCTTTCGGCTGGTCCTGCGTCATTTTGTACAACCCAGTTGTGTGTTTCTTTCCCTTTTCTAAGCAGGAAAACACCAAAATAGTGCATCCTTTCCTCAGAGAATTGTTCTCATTTGTTGACACTGCCTTTCCCTGGACCTTTTCTTACATGATAGGCTATGTTTTCACTTCCTTTTCTAACATGCTTTGTGGTTGTCGTTGTTGTTTCACATTATCAAACACAGGCTGGACGCATATAATAATTCTCCTACTCTCAATAGTGGGAGAATATTAGTGAATGATGTCACTAAAACTCCTCTTGTCCCACTTTTCAAATGCTCTAAAAGCAGAGGTCCCCAACCCCCCAGGCTGTGGCCCCTTGGGAATCACAGCTCCCTTTGGGCAATTCTGCCGACTGCCAGCAGTTCAATCCTGGCCAGCTCAAGGTTGACCTCCTTCCATCCTTCCAAGGTCAGTAAAATGAGGACCCAGATTGTTTGGGGGTAACATGCTGACTCTGACCACTTAGAGAGGGCTGGAAAGAACCGTGAAGTGGTACATAAGTCTAAGTGCTAGTGCTAATGCTATTGTTAGTACAAGCCAACTTAAGGGTCCTTCACAACTCAAGTGTACTTGACAATTTGATTGGAAGATGCAAGCGGGAGTACAGGAAAAAAAACCCATTAGACCGAAGAAGTGATTAACAAGTAACAACCGATTTTATACCGGGGAATCACAGTTACACATCTTGAAAGGTTAAAGAAAACATGTGGCATAAAAATGTACAACAGGCCATTAGGAATGTTTATACTGTGTATAACTAAAGAGCAAACCCCACGCTTTTCTTGCACTGATGATGTTACCTAGTTGGGTAATGTGATGTCTGCAAGTAAACAACCAAGCTCAGAAAGCATCACAATTTTGATTCCCTCTGCAGGGAGTAAGAAGAGAACGTTCACGCAAGCTTTGCCTTGTTTCTCCATTAACTTTATAATATTAAGTGATTTTTTATTATTATTATTATTATTATTATTATTATTATTATTATTATTATTATTATTATTATATTGTGCCTATATGACCATCAAGCGACTCTGAGTGGTTTACAATATGATAAAAAAAGTAATATAAACAGTTAAAATGAGAGATATTAAAAGATTAAGTATTAAAATTAAAACATTTACAATAACAACAAACCAAATACGATGATCTGAGCATGGAACCTCTATCCACTTGGGGAAAAAATGGAATGAGAAGGCACAGCCAGGCCAAACACATAAAGGTATTGATTTCTCTCTTTTTTTCTCTTTTTTTTCCTTTGTCAAAGATGTACAAGATAACAAGTGTAGGTATGAACATAAACATGAACAAAGGGAATAAATACAGATAAATGGGGACAGTAAGACAGGGATGGTAGGCACGCTGGTGCACTTATGCACGCCCCCTTTAAGGACCTCTTAAGAATGGGGTGAGATCCACAATAGACAGTTTGAGGTTGAAACTGCGAGGGGTTGAGGCTGTGACAATGGAGTCAGGTAGGGCGTTCCAGGCATTGACCACTCTGTTGCTGAAGTCGTATTTTCTGCAATCGAGTTGTGGGATCTGTTTCACTTGAGTTCGTATAGGTTATTTGCCCGTGTATTACTGTGATTGAAGCTGAAGAAGTCATTGACAGGCAAGACGTTATAGCAGACAATTTTGTGTACTATGCTTAGATCGGACCGCAGGCAGTGCAGTTCCAGATTGTCCAGGCCCAAAATCCCAAGCCTGGAGGCATAAGGAATTCTATTGTGAGCGGAGGAGTGGACTACTTTTCTCGAGAAATACCTCTGAACCCGCTCAATTGTGTTAATGTCCGATATACAGTGCCAATTCCAGGTGAGCTGTATTCGAGAATTGGTCTAGCAAAGGTTTTGTAGATGATACATTATAATTTACAAAGGGAATCACACCCATCAGACCTTGTTTGAGTTAGAGGACTGGAAACCCGTTAGAGTTCTACTTTAACCTACTTTTTCCAGCGCAGACATCAAATTCAAGACCTTAACTCCAGCTTTTTAACCTTTTCCCCTTCCACAGGCTTTTATTTCTGAGCTATTCAGTTCTCATTCTGGGCACTAGATGTCAGCAAAGACCAGAGTTTTCCCATGCAATCGTTTATTTCCTCTGAAATTAAGCCATTCCATCGCTTTGGAGTGTCCTTTCAGGATTATTTCTTTAAAGGAAATATCAGAACTTTCTCATACGTACATACATATTACCCTCAAGAGGAGAGGTAGGTGACAAACTAAAGTATCGAATTTGCCCAAACTGCAGATGGAACCTGAATTTTTAAAAAGTTAAAGAACTAATCTAGTTTTGTTTCTGTTTGGAAATTGCTTCTGGGCTTTACGCTCGAAAGAGGGAGAAAACAAAAATAAAACTTCCACTGTAGGTTTTGATGATTAGATTAACTCTATTGTTACAGAAATGGCTAGTGCTTACTAAATATGTACAGCAAAAAGTTGAAGGTTGCAACTGTATTTTGTATTTTATGACGCTGAAAAAAGTTGGAAGTCACGGCTTTTTTTCCCTTCTTCCTTTACCTTTCCCTTCTTTCCCTTTTCCCTATTCCTTATTATCTTCTTTCACTTCTTTTCACTCCCTTCTTTCACTTTTCCCTATTCCTTATTATCTTTGCTATCATTTGTTTTGTTTATATTATAATAAACTTTAATAATAATAAAAAGAATTTGCCAAAATTGCAATAGTTCTGATTTTTGCAGACAGCTTCTTTATGAATGTTCTGTGATGGCACAATCCAGGAGAAGATCCACCCATCCATCCATCCAATTTATATGCTATCCGTTTTGCCATCAAATGATTGGAATTTGCTGCCATTACATGCAAGAAAATGATTGGCTGGATATGCAGTTTATCTAATTGCTAAACTGAGCTGTTTGGTGGGTTTATACAACAGAGTGTATCATAACTAAATAGATTAGATTTCAGATTAGATGAACAGAGTTGGAAGGGACCTTGTAGGTCATCTAGTCGAACCCCTTCCACCCAAGCAGACCCTACACCATTTCTGACAAATGACAGTCCAGTCTCTTCTTGAAAGCTTCCAGGGATGAAGCTTCCACAACTTCTGAAGGCAACTTCTATTCCACGAGTTGATTGTTCTCCCTGTCAGAAAAATTCTCCTTATTTCCAGGTTGAATCTCTCCTGAATCAGTTTCCATCCATTGTTCCTTGTCTGGCCTTTAGGTGCCTTGGAGAATAGCTTGACCCCCTCATCCTCTCTGTGGCAGCCCCTCAAATATTGGAAGACTGCTCTCGTGGCTCCCCTGGCCCTTCTCTTCACTGGACTAGCCCTGCCCAGTTCCTGTAACCGTTCTTCATATGTTTTAGCCTCCAGTCGCCTAATAATCTTGGTTGCTCTTCTCTGCACTTTTTCTAGAGTCTCAACATTTTTTTATACTGTGAAAACCAAAACTGGATGCAGTACTCTAGGTCTTACTACCTCAATTGATCTTGAATTAAGCAGACTTGGCATTTGAACTTCATGCTAAGCACACACACACACACACACACACACACACACCCCACACACCAGAATTGCCACTAATCACTAAGATCACCACTAACCAAGATCTGCATATTGCACAAATACAGCCTACTGATTTCCACACTAACAACCATTGCAGCATCCCTGTGCCCACAGATCAAAATCCAAGCACTTGGCAACTGACATGCATTTATGATGGCTGCACTGTCCTGGGGTCATGTGATCACCATTTGCAACTTCCCAGACGGCTTCCAACAAGCAAACTCAATGGGGAAATTGAATATATATGTCTCTCTCTCTCTCTCTCTCTCTCTCTCTCTCTCTCTCTCTCTCTCTCATTAAATCTGTGGACTGAATACTGCCAATATTTTCTTCTGACAGTGCAGAAACAACTACAGAATTTGTCCAGAATCTAAACTCCTGATAATCTGAGGACCTCAGATTTTTGTTTCATTTTCTCTCCTTTAAAATTGAAAGGAGGAAGTAAAGAAGGAGATTTCTAAGTAGCCCTTAGAAAAATTATCTACTGAAACTTCAGAAGTTAGAATGGTGGATGGACAAGGTTTCCAAAATGGGCCTGATTTAACCCTGATCTGCCAATCGAACTGGGAGCACCGAAGTTATAGTGAATAATTTTAAAGGGGGGAAGGATAAATTAGACAAAATATTTTGTGTTCATTTGTTCAAGGAGGCATTGGGTTTTTCATGAGATGCAGTAGTTGAAGATACAGATGTTTTTTATTTGCTTATTTTACATGGACTCACAATTCTGCACGAACCCAAAGTTTGAGTTTCTGATTTTAGTTTCGGCTGAAAATTCTCAGCAACGAGAAGCAGTGACAAAAGCCCCTGGAGTGTGACTTCAACTTAGCTCAAAGCAGCGATGAGAAAAGAGACAGAGGCCGGGGATGGAAAGAGCGGTGAAGAGGACCATCTCCAACACCCTCAAATGAAATTGTCCCACCGTCGTTTCTGGCCCACCATCTTGGCCATGAGAATGAAGGCCAACCCGGTGAGAAGCTCAGCGCCGATGGAGACCCAGGCAAAGACCAAAGACCAGCCAAACTGGATGTTGAGGTTCTCCATGAGCTTCCTCCTCCCCTGGAAAGACGCAACGTGCTTGAAGAGGGCAGCAGAATAAGCGATGTAGATGCTGACCCCAAGGAGGGTAGCAAGAGCTAAAAGAGGACACAAATAAGGTCATTGAAAACTCTCTCCATAAGGGTCTGGAAACAAGTCACCCTGGCCAACCTGCCACGGGACAATCCACGTGGGATAAGGATCTGAAAAAAATAACATTTAACCCAGCACAGGACTTGTGCAAAATGGTCTGGTTGAGATCAGCCTATGTGGGATTGATTGGAGTAGATTGTAGGGGTGATACTGAAATACTGTATAATTTCATCATATTTTATTTATCTACATATTAAATTATTGTATTTTATTCTGATTTCATTTTAAATCGTGTTTTATCCAATTCCTTTTTAAATTGTTTTTATCAGATTTTAGTAATAATTGCACTTTGATATGGCCCAAGGACTAATCAATAAAGTAAACTTAAACACATGGGAAAAACAACGTGATAAATGTTATCTGCCTCTATTTCTTCTACATTATTTCTAGTTTTGTCAATAGAAATAATGCTGAAGAAACAGTGGCGGATCATATTTATCACACTGAGTTATCCCGCGTGAAATTGTCCCACCACAAGTTGTCTCAGGATGAGTTGGCCACAATGAGTTGTCCAATGGCAAGATGACCATGGTGAGTTGCCCCATTCCACTCTATAAACCACCATGCAGATTCTGAAGACTAGAAGGGATTTGGTCATTGTAGCCGTGAGTGCATGAATACAGATAGTCCTCGCTTACCAACTGCTTGAAGTTATGACGGCTCCAGCTCTCCCTGAAGGTTTAATTCTGGAGTGCAGATGATGGCACTTACACACACCTGTGGTATGGAATGGGACAACTTGGCGTAGACAACTCACCATGGCCAGCTTGCCACAGGCAACACACTGTGGGACAACTCACTGCAGGACAATTCAACCATTCAATTTCGGTATTTACAATAATTTAAAAACGTGTTTTAAATTTGTCATTCACATTTCATTCTGTCCCTCCTTTTGCACCCTTTCTTTAATGATTCTCTTCCAGCATTTATTTGATATTAGTGTAACTCTTCTCCTGCGGTAAGTTGGCTGTGGCAATATAGCCATGGCGAGTTGGCTGTGCCGAGTTGTCCTAGACCCTCTGTGGTCATATGACCGCATTTTAGGCACTTGGCAACAGCCAGTTGAGCATTCCACAGCCACAGGGTACTATTTATGACTTTCTTACCAGAAATCGGCCTTTTCAATTTCCAGTAAAAAAGCATTGATAGGAATGAATTGACTCACTTACCTGTAGGACTGATGACATACGATGAACATTTGTATTTTTTGTATTGGTTTTATATATTTCATATGATCAAGAGCATTCTAAGGAAATCACTAAGATTAAAAAGCAGAGATTTTTGTGAGTTCACCCAAGCTTCTGTCTTTTAATCAAATGTGTTCAGCCAAGAAAAGGTCCTATCAGACTCTGGATTTCTTCCCCTGGAAAAATCCATCCCATTTTTCTGCCCACAGACTTGATTGAGAAATTTGAAGAGACATCTGAGTGGCCAGCTGACTCTAAGTCAGCTCCAGATGTTATTTTTTGGACTCTCAAATCATAGAACATAGAAATGTAGAATAAGAGGGTTGGAAGGAAATTTGGAGATCTTCTCGTCCAATCCTCTGGTCAAGCAGGGAGACCCTATTTTACTCTGAACAAAAGGCTATCCAGACTCTTCTTGAAAACCTCCAGTGATGGAACACCCACAACTTCTGAAGTCAAACTGTTCCATTGATTAAATTGTTGACACTGTCGGGAAATTTCTCCTTCATTCTAGGCTGGCTCTCCCTGGAATGACCTTCCACCCATTACTTTTTATAATGCTCAGGTGCTTTGGAAAATAAGGCTACTCAAGTATCATAAGATTACAATCATGTCACCCCTAATTCTTTTCTTTGTTAGACTAGACATACCTAGTTCAGTGGTGGGATTCAAAAATGTTTACTACTGGTTCTGTGGCTTGGTGGGCGTGGCTTGGTGGGTGTGGCAGAGGAAGGATACTGCCAAATCCCATTCTCTCCCCTCCCCACTAGCCTGTTTTCCAAATCCGTTCTCCTGGGCAGGGCAACCAAAGGAGACCCAGCCAATCAGCTGGGCCTTGGGAGGCAGAGAACAGTTGGGGTTAGGGCCAGTCAGAGGTGGTATTTGCTCATTCTCCGAACTACTCAAAATTTCTGCTACCGGTTCTCCAGAACTGGTCAGAACCTGCTGAATACCACCTCTGACCTAGTTCCCTCAATTGTTCATCATATGCTTTAGCCTTCAGACCTCTTATCATTTGAGGTGCTCCTCTCTGTACTCTGTCTAGGGTCTCGACATCTTTTTCATATCATGGTGATCAGAACTGGATGCCGTGTGGTCTCACCATGCAGTATAAAGTGGTACTAACAATTCACATGATATCACTTCATGTTAAGGACCACATACCTCCTAGAAGATAGAGCACCCCGGTGCACAGCAGAAGGCAGAAGGCTTGGGTGAAGATGCTAAGGACACCTGCCATTCCTCCAAAGACTATGATGATGAGACTTAGAGGCAACAGGACCACAAATGCCCCGTGAAGGTCTGGAAGGAGAGAGAGGGAGAGAGGCAATCACTTCAACTTAGCTCAAAGCAGTGATGAGAGAAGAGACAGAGGCCAGGGTTGGAAATTGCAGTGAAGAGGAGCATCTCTGAAGCTCCCTGTTTTAAACACAACCATTATCTCACAGAATGCAGAGTAGAATGATTTCTGTCCTACTACCTAATCTACCGGTAGTTGAAATGTTAATTTATACTGCTAGTCCATGCATGACGTGCCACAACACTAAATAAATTGACGTTTAATACCACACCTGGCAAGGGGGTACCGTGACTGTCTCTTTCGCTGGGTGTGAATGGGTGTTGCAGACATGTCCCTGTGAACTAATTCTCTGATTTGGGGCAACTCAGCTAATGACCACAGGAAGAGAGGCATTCACATTTGTGGACAACTGCAAAACTCATCCGTGCTTCTCAGAACAGGTCTTCAACAACCAGCCAATTGACTGATGGCAGGAAGAACCTTTTCCGCAATGGCAGCCCAAATCTCAGGAGTGCAGGCCTCTTGGCCTCGAATACTGTTTAACTTCAGGATGCTGGGAGATTACTTATCCGCATAAATAAATAAATAGCCAGCTACGGTGTTGGCTGGGTCCTTTCCATCTGAGTAAATGTTGGGTTGCATTTCGCCAAGCACCTCGTGGAACAGCTGTTTTTGTTTGCAAAAGTTCTCCTCGCTGCACTGAGATAATCATTAACCATTAATGGATAAGCTGACATTCCTTGAACACTCCGGTGTCCTGGGAACCCTCCACATGAAGGCTTTTTATCACTGGCTTTGTTCCCATGCAACTGTTTTTCTATCTCTCTTTCTCCGAGCCAGCACCGCAGGACCATTGTCCTACCAGCTGCCCAAACAGAAGGTTGCTAGGTGCCTCTCCATGGCTTTGGGCTTCTCCTAGATGTGGTCTTCTAAGAGTGGTCAGGATTGATGCTTCCAGTTGCTTTATTTCCGTCTGCACCGTCCCCAACCAAGGTGGGGGAACCTAGGGCAGTTTCCTATTACCTCTGAACAGGAATGAAAATTGATATGTTCAAAATAATAGAATAACAGTTGGAAGGGACCTTGGAAGTAATCTAATTCAACCCTTTGCTCAAGCAGGAAACCTAAACCATTACAGACAAATAGTTGTTCAATCTCTTCTTTAAAATGTCCACTGTTGAAGAGTTCTGGAGAGAAGCTGTTCTACTGGTTAATTGTTCTCAATATTAGGAAATTTCTCCTTTATTCTAGGCTGCTTCTCTCCTTAATTAGTTTCCATCCATTGCTTCTTGTCCTACTTCAGGTGCTTTGGAGAATAGGTTGATCCCCTCCTTTGAGGAAGCCCCTTAGACATTGGAACATTGCTATCATGTCACTCCTTGTCCTTCTTTTCATTATAGACATACATTTTCCCAAAGACCCAGAAAGTACCACTAGAGAAGGAGGAATACAAGGTTCTCTTTGTATTACAAAGAATGAGGTACACCAATGTTCCTCACATGTGTAATCTCTGTTGTTTTGCCATGGGGTGGCCCCAAAGCCCAGAAAAATACCCAGTGTTCATTTATTTACAAGAAAAGAAGGGAGTTTTACTATGTTAACAAGAGCAAACTGATTCACGTCGGGTCCCTTTTACATTTCCAAAGCACAAGGTGTTGCCCAGAAGTATTTATCTCTCTCTATGTCTATCTCTGTCCTGCCTGTTTTCAAATTTTAAATGCTCACAATAAAACAAATGGAAGTTGTCTGGCTATAAAGAAAAGAATTTTACCGATTGATGAGCGGTTGGCCTACCAAAGTAGTCGTCTCGAGACTATATAACCTGGTCTGTGGCTGTTTGGGGAGTATTTCTATCACCTGCTTTCTGATTTTCCAAAAAACTATCTACCAGAATGATGCCACAACATAGGGGAAATTGAATGTGCTGTCTTATAGAAGAGACTTCCGTCTAGAGCCTGGTTTTTAAATTGTGCCAATATACTGTATATTTTGGAGGTTTCTACCTAAGAAGCTGTCTTGCTAATTAGGCAGTTGAAGGGTTTTTCCCCACAATTTTGAATGGGCTTGAGTCTCATAGTGAATAAATGTTATAACCACATCGTTCTTATTCAGTAAAAATTGCTGATCATCATCACGTCCCATTTTTAAAACTGATTTCCAACGGACATGTCTCCATGGAGAGCAGAGACAATGACTGCAGCAAAAACTTTTTTTAAAAAACCTGGTTCTTCAAAGTCTCTCTGGGTAAGAGAGAGGATAAAGGATTGCCCATATTTGTTCTAGACAATTCCTTATAAGGAGTCCACAGTGTCAGGTCTCCAAGTAACATATCCACAGCAACCAAAATACTGAGGCAGGTTGATTCCTCAAAGAATAAGTTTATTGGATATGTCATATTGGCACAGGCTGGTGAAAACCGACTCTGACTATTCACCTAATTCAAAATAAAAGTTTTTCACTTTCTCAAAACATTCAGCCACATGGTCCAATCAGGATGCTGTCCAGTTAGTCCTTGGTTCCCAAGAGAAAGTATTTTGTTTTGGCTACAACACCCCAACTATCTCTATTCCCGCCTCCCTGTCCGTCTTCTCCAATGTGTCAGCGTTGAAGTCTCAAAATGGCCTCCACCAGGCCAGATTCAGGGTTGGCACACGGGACAGCAGTCTGCGCAGGTTTGAGTGCCAGGAGACAAAGGAATCAACCATTAAGTTCACAACCAGGGAAAAAACTTTTAAAGGATCTTCAGTTCACTAATTGTTTGAAAGTTGCCTATTTAAACTGTCTTAAAGCTATTCAAAGGGACGCGGTGGCTCAATGGCTAAGATGCTGAGCTTGTCAATCAGAAAGGTCGCAGTTCGGCAGTTCGAATCCCTAGCGCCATGTAACGGAGTGAGCTCCCATTCCTTGTCCCAGCTTCTGCCAACCTAGCAATTCAAAAGAACATAAAAAATGCAAGTAGAAAAATAGGGACCACTTTGGTGGGAAGATAACAGTGTTCCATGTGCCTTCGGCATTTAGTCATGCCGGCCACATGACCACGGAGACATCTTCGGACAGCGCTGGCTCTTCGGCTTTGTAATGGAGATGAGCACCATCCCTACGGAGCTGGAAACAACTAGCATGTATGTGCGAGAGGAACCTTTATATTTTACCTTTAAGGCTATTCAGAATTTTTGTAACTTAAATCTTATTGATTTTATAAATAAATGTATTATTTATTTTTAAGTATAAACAAATAAATGTATTACTAAATAAATGTCAAAAAAAGTTTTTGAACTAAGAAAGTTATAAAAACTAATTAAGGGACCAAACAATATGGAAATATTTTACTATAAGATTTGTAACTAACTATATAAAATAAATGGCTTTTATTGGAACTAGGATTGTTTTGTTTGTTGTAAATCGTAACAGACATGATTAAACCCCATGATTAAAATTGGACATTAGAGGGGACTAAAGATTCAAGACAAAGAAAAAAAAACTTCCTTTGGTTTTGATTGGGATTGAGATTTTAAAAATGACACAAAACACTATAACATTTGAAATATTAAAAAGGTCTTCATAAAATGGAGCCAGAAATTAGCCACAACAACAGTATCAGTAACAATGTCCTCATCTATGGATGGACTAAGTTGAAAAGACATTAATGAAGGAATGATAGATGTGAAACAAGTCTTGCTTGATGAAGAAATAATACAATCAGAATGACTAGATTATACACTGCTCAAAAAAATAAAGGGAACACAAAAATAAGACATCCCAGATCTGAATTAATGAAATATTCTTATTAAATACTTTGTTCATTACATAGTTGAATGTGCTGACAACAAAATCACACAAAAATTATCAGTGGAAATCAAATTTAGCAACCCATGAAGGTCTGGATTTGGAGTTACACTCAAAATTAAAGTGGAAAAAAACACTACAGGCTGATCCAACTTTGATGTAATGTCATTAAAACAAGTCAAAATGAGGCTCAGTAGTGTGTGTGGCCTCCACGTGCCTGTATGACCACCCTACAACGTCTGGGCATGCTCCTGATGAGGTGGCAGATGGTCTCCTGAGGGATCTCCTCCCACACCTGGGCTAAAGCATCCCCCAACTCCTGGACAGTCTGTGGTGCAACCTGGTGTCAGTGGATGGAGCGAGACATGATGTCCCAGATGTGCTCAATTGGATTCAGGTCTCGGGAACGGGCAGGCCAGTCCATAGCATCAATGCCTTCGTCTTGCAGGAACTGCTGACACACTCCAGCCACATGAGGTCTAGCATTGTCATGCATTAGGAGGAACCCAGGGTCAACCACACCAGCATATGGTCTCACAAGGGGTCTGAGGATCTCATCTCGGTACCTAATGGCAGTCAGGCTACCTCTGGCGAGCACATGGAGGGCTGTACGGCCCCCTAAAGAAATGCCACCCCACACTATTACTGACCCACTGCCAAACCGGTCGTGCTGGAGGATGTTGCAGGCAGCAGAACATTTTTCACGGCATCTCCTGACCCTGTCACGTCTGTCACATGTGCTCAGTGTGAACCTGCTTTCATCTGTGAAGAGCACAGGGCGCCAGTGGAGAATGTGCCAATCTTGGTGTTCTCTGGCAAATGCCAAATGTCCTGCACGGTTTTGGGCTGTAAGCACAACCCTCACCTGTGGACGTTGGGCCCGCATACCACCTTCATGGAGTCTGTTTCTGACCATTTGAGCAGCCACATGCACATTTGTCGCCTGCTGGAGGTCATTTTACAGAGCTCTGGCAGTGCTCCTCCTGTCCCTCCTTGCACAAAGGCGGAGGTAGCGGTCCTGAAGCTGGGTTGTTGCCCTCCTACGGCCGGCTCCACGTCTCCTGATGTACTGGCCTGTCTCCTGGTAGCGCCTCCATGCTCTGGACACTACGCTGACAGACACAGCATACTTTCTTGCCACAGCTCGCATTGATGTGCCATCCTGGATGAGCTGCACTATCTGAGCCACTTGTGTGGATTGTAGACTCCGTCTCATGCTACCACTAGAGTGAAAGCACCACCAGCATTCAAAAGTGACCAAACCATCAGCCAGAAAGCATAGGAACTAAGAGGTGGTCTGTGGTCACCACCTGCAGAACCACTCCTTTATTGGGGACGTCTTGCTAACTGCCTCTGCTTTCCACCTGTTGTCTATTCCATTTGCACAACAGCATGTGAAATTGATTGTCAATCAGTGTTGCTACCTAAGCGGACAGTTTGATTTCACAGAAGTGTGATTGACTTGGAGTTAAATTGTGTTGTTTAGGTGTTCCCTTTATTTTTTTGAGCAGTGTATATTTTTTAAAGTGTGATTCGTCTTTCTCAAGTCTGAATCATTATCACTTCACTTCAAGGCAGTCATACAACAACTTTATGTCAAGAGCTGTCTTGTTTGCCAATTAGCTTCCAGGTGCAATTCAAGGTGCTGATTGTTGCCATATTATAAAACCCTTTGGGATTCCAGACCTTTTTCTGAGGGGCTGCATAATCTACCCATCCAACCAGATTAAATGGGGTCAACTCCTTCCAGGTTCTATCCCAGAAAACTTCCAGCAGCTTCATCTCCCCTTCTAATGTCAGTAATATCTGGCCTCTGCCAGACAGCTTCTCGCAAGCAAGATTAATAGTTCTATCACAAATTGGAATGCTACCGTTTCATTTAACGGTTGTTATTATTATATCTGCCAATTTCAGCATGAAGAAGGCTCTGTCTGGCCTTTCCTGATCTTGCAAAATGAAGTTAAGATCAGCCTGAGTGTTAGCCAAATATGACTTCCTTTCCTCAGGCATACTTTCCAATGAAACAGACCAAGATAGGAAAAGCTATCAGAGTGCCCCGGACTACAGACTAGATTGGGAAAGGGAAAAATCCCAGAAGGTCACAGTGGGAAATCACTTCTTTTGGGGGGCCAGGAAAACTATATGAACATTTAGTCACCAATAACTGAATTTGACCTGAATCTGACCTGAATCTGACCTGAATCTTCTACCTTTACTTCATTCAGAAAACAACAACAACAATACATTCACCCCTTTGTTGGTATCAATGGAATCCCTTCTAAAAACTGCCAAATTATTATTTGGGGTAGTTCTTGTCTCAACCCCAAACTGAAATACAGATGGTGTGAATAATGGCTGTTCATCATAGATCCATTGCCTTCACAGGTTTCTGATCAATACCAAAGACCAAGGAGCTCTGGACCATAATCCTAAATGGGTAAATGAAGAAATGTAATGTAATTCTCCCAGAAGTTACCAAAACCCCAATATTGTGACTGAGTCTACCTTTTCACCTTGCTAATATACCTTCAGCCCAAGTATCTAATTTCATAAAGCCCTGGTCATGGAGAATAAATGTTTCATTTTAATAAATTGGAAGGTATCATAGACTTCCTCCATATTACAATGTGTGCCGCCCTTTCAGTTCATTCATTTGAAGAAGTCTTTGGAGAACTATAAAACCCTAGCATTGCAAAAAAAAAATATATTTCCAATGAATAAAACACTGGAGTCGGAGGGCAGTGTTAGTAGATAACACTGACTTCCCTGTATGGCAATTGTTGTCAGGAAATACAACTTAGAAGCTACTTACACAGAACATTCTTACGTGAAGTTGTCATGTTTGCGGTTTTAGATTTGAACGGGTTTACCATAGGGAGGCATGTTCTATTAACTGCAAGAAAAGAGGAAACCATCAGACCTGCTCAAGCAACAGTTTTGGTCAACCATTTCCCATCTGGCACCACCGCTTAATCAACTTAAGCTTCGAGTTGATTAACCTAGCAATTGAAACAGAAGGCATTAAATGCAGCCCTAGCCACCCAAATGTTCTCTACCTCATTATTAGAATATTGTTAGCATGTTGTATGGATACATATTGTCCAAAGTTCTTGCATTTGGTCAGGGCAATTATATAAAAACCTAGCTGGAATATTTTTGAGAAATAGCATAGTTGAAATCCTGCTGATCTGAACAAGAACTATATGCTCTTTGTCTCTATAATAATAATAAAAACAATTATATAGAAAGAAAGAAAGAAAGAAAGAAAGAAAGAAAGAAAGAAAGAAAGAAAGAAAGAAAGAAAGAAAGAAAGAAAGAAAGAAAGAAAGAAAAGACAGACAGACATATTTTCAGAGACTCTAGGTAATTATATAGTTCATATATATGGGCTGTAAAGTATAGATTTATACTTTTCTCATTCATAGTTTTTCAAAGTGTCCCAGGTTTTTTTTTAAAGGGGGACTTTTCAAAGTTCTCCACTGAATATGTGAAAACAATGGATGTCTAAAAGTTCACAATCCTCTTTGGGTGGTTTAATTTCTTCCAATGTCCTTGGAAGAAATTTCTACCTGGAATCTCCTCTAGGGATTTGCAGAGATGATTACACCAGGCAAGGCGAGAAAGGCAATGAAAGGCACACATTTCCTAGCCACCTTTGTCATTATAGAGGCACCCATTCACCACAACCCCACCTTGGACAAATTGTCCAAAATTCTCTTCCCCTTCCAGACAACTTCCATGCCAACTTCTCTTTCATCAGACTAAGTCGAAGGGTGGGAGTAGGGAGAACTGTACGGCATTATTTTTGTTCTTCTAAACCCTGACAATATTAGGAAGGTGATGTGTTCAGATAAATCTTGTCTGAAACGAAAGTGTAGTCGTGGAACCTGGTGACTGTTAGGATAAGGGAACAAAATAGAGGGTGAGAAACTTATGCAATTTCAGGAGAGTTCACACGTTTGTGTACCCCTGTGACAAAATGAGACCGAAGGTTTTTAAAGCATTCTCCTTATCAAAATAAACAAATCATCTCCTTTAACATTAAAAGTATCCATCAATCACATCGTTGGACCACTTGGGAGTCTAGCCTTGGGAAAGGGTCATTCAGTTAAGCCAATTAAATATGCCGATTGCTTGCAAAACAAAAACAAAAACCCACCAACTTCTCAGGGAAACCCCGGATGTACTTACATTGGCAAGTCCTCCAGAGTCCTCTATGGGACTTCAGGCTACCTGTATAGTTGGTCAACTCCTCCAACCCTGAAGCATCAATTTGGTACCAAAAGTCTGTGGCCAGGGCAGCCACCAGGAAGGTGAAACTTAAAACCGCCGTCAAGACTGCAAACACAGAAACTCTGTTCAGCGTAACTTTCATGGTGAACGGCTGCTGTCTGCGTCGGCCCTTGAGATTGGACGATGTTCTCTACTGGCCCTTAAGAGTAAAAGGAACAGAACTGTTGTGGAAACCTCTTGCAAGCCCACCTTCTGGAGTTTCCCTGGATGTCCGATGTTCCTGTTTGCAGCGTTTCCTTAAATTTTACCAATGTTGTAATCCTACTGATAGTTTGATCATCTGCTGGAAGGTACAGTCGTGGATGTAAATTGAATTCTGCCCCTTTTCTTTATTTACTCTTCTCTTTGTGGTAGCTGATGCCCAGTTACTTTGGGAAAGGGGGAGGTGTTGACCAGCAGCAGTCCCTCACATTTCATCCAGTTGTCATGCGATTAAGTAAATACGTAAGATACTCAGCGCTAACATTTCCTCTTTGTTGAAATGCCAAACAGTTCCCTAGTAGACCTCAGGTCTTCCATTTTCCCCAAACATGGTGACATTGGAGGAAACCCAGAGGAGACTAGTAATTCTCAGCGCCATGAACAGGTCTTTAGGTGTGAATCGCTTGGGTCTTTGAATGTTGAAAGAGTGGGACTTCCCCAGAAAATCCTGTTGTTTTTGTTTTTAACTCTATGGGGCAATTAAAGAATCCAGTAATTGTCCTCCCTCGTACAATCTTCACCATATATGCTCAATGGTAATTCTTTTTTTTATTACCAGTATTATTATTATTTATGTATACATTTTCTCTTTACATACATAAGTGCTTTGTGGACATTGTGTTGTCTGGGTTAATTTGCTTACATAATGCTATTTTTCCAGTTCCTAGTTTCTGCCTCTGTTGTCTAACCATTTGTAAAACAAGTCCCATGTCCGAAAATAGTCTGTGCCTTCTTTTTCTATTATCTTCAGTGTCAGTCTGTTCATTTCTGCACAGTTTAATATTTTTGGATTATTGCTTCTTCTGTAGGTGTTTCCTCATTTTCCCAGCACTGTGCAAATGCAATTCTTGCTGCTGTCAAGACATGTAATATTAAATATACGTTCCCTTCTTTATATTTTTCTGGCATTATGCTTAACAGAAATAATACCTCTTTGGGATAATACTTATAACTATCCACTTGTGTTCACAAAAAGCCAACCCCATACATTTTGTGCATTCCAAGCAAGTGGTATGCAATTCCAATTCTCTAAAGAAAAATAGCCACCATGGATGCTAATTGCATACATGAGTCAGTCTTCAGAGTTCAATTAGCTTCATTAAAAGGTCAATGGATTCAAGCTGCTTCTATTGACTTCATCATCTTTGAGCTATGGAGATTACATTGGGATGGCTTCCTAATCTTTTGTTTTATTTTCTCTCTTCTTTTAGAACATGCTGGAAGGTGGTTGAGCTTCTGCTAAATTTTTTGTGACTATGTCTACAACTTGGTTGGTAGAAGAAAGCTTAATCTGGTAGAATCTTAGAATGACCATCTATTTTAATTCCTTGCAATATATGAAGCAAAAACGTCTTTCTGAATGGCCCAGAACTATAGACAGGAGTTGTGCTTGATCCTTTAAGGAGAGGAAAAAAAATATACTAACCGATAGTTCATTTGGGAACAATTTTCTAATTTATTATCTAAAAATGATATTTGCATGGAATTCATATAGCACCAACATTTCAAAAGTCCATTTGCTAATATTTTGAGGAACAAAGAAGTGGCCAGTCTGTGAGATTTAGACTCTGGGCAACCAGTTTCCAGCACTTTCTCATTTTGTAAACTATGAGTTATTCTTCCCACCCATCGTCTTCAAGGAAAACTATTCCTGATATTACTTTTATATGCTTAGCTATAAAAGGTTCTGTTGGACTTACTGGAGTCTTTCAGATCTGGAGAATGCACAATGCACAATGAAAGGAAGGATAAATAAACACTTTTTGAAACCATATGATGTTCACTTCATTGAATAAGCCATAACTCCATTTTGGATCCTGGCAAATTGGCAGCTGTTTATTTATATTCACTATTTCTATACCAACACAGCTACATATCTCTAGGTAGTTCACAACAGAATCATAAAATAACTACAACAAACATAAATATGGTAATAATAATGCTCTTTGTTAGACTAGATATATCTGTTTTCCTTGGACATTCATTATATGGTTAGCCTACCCCCTTATAATCTCTGCTGCTCTTCTCTGTACACTTTCTAGAATATCTCAATATGTTTTTTTTCAATCATGGTGACTAGAACCAGATGTAATGTTCAACAACACCAACAAATTTCATTCATGTAACTCTATTAACAAGAGTTCTAAGAGACAAGCACTGCTTATAGAGAGTGCAGAGAACAGCAACCAGGAGGATTAGGGAACTGGAGACTAAAACATACGAAGAACGGTTACAGGAACTGGGCCTGGCTAGTCTCTGGGAAGAGAAGGACCAGGGGAGACAGGATAGCAGTCTTCCAATATTTGAAGGGCTGTCACAGAGTGGAGGAGGGGGCCAAGCTGTTTTCCAAGGCACCTGAGGGCCAGACAAGGAATAATGGATGGAAACTGAACAAGGAGAGATTCAGCCTGGAAATAAAGAGAAACTTTCTGACAGGGGGAACAATCAACCCATGGAACAGAAGTTGCCCTCAGAAGTTGTGGGAGCTTCATCACTTGAGACTTTCAAGAAGAGACTGGACTGCCATTTGTCAGAAATGGTGTAGGGTCTCCCATTTGGGCGGAGGGGTTGGACTAGATCAGCAGTCGCCAACTGGTGGGCAGTGAGAAAGTTTTGGTGGGCCGCTGAGAATTGTCACCCCCAGAGCACCCCATAAAGCAATTAATCCAGGCTGCACAGAAACACAAGGCTGCACCACCACAGGAACCCTTCCTGCCCACTCACTCCTTACCCAGCAAAGTTCCCTGCTAAATTGCTCTTTTTCCTTTTTCCAACCATCATCTGTTATGCTGTGCTGGGAGATTTAGATTAGCTAGGAAGCAGGAAATGGTTGGATTTCTTGGTTTCTAGCTAGTCTTTAGATCCTTGGCTCAGCACAGCCGAATCTCCCTTAGGACTGAAGGTTTGCTTGCAAGAAAATTCAGTGCAGGCACAGCAAGCAAATTTAAGAGATTGAGCTAGCCGAGGGCAGATAGATAGATCACTGAATAATTCTGTGAGCAACTCAATCTGCCTGCCTGCTTTGCCTGATTTTGGGTAAAAGTTGCTCTTTTTTATAAAAAAATTCAATATTTATATAAATATTTATAATATTTACATACAAGCCATGCCTAGCCAGTCATATGACCACCAAGCCACACCCACAAATTAGGCCACACCCACAAAACTGGTTAGTGGACCCTGGGATCTAAAATTATGAGTTTGGTGGTCCCTGAGGTCCAAAAGGTTGACGACCCCTGGACTAGATGATCTACATGGTCCCTTCCAACTCTGTTTATCTGTTATCTGCATTTGCAATCATGATAGCAACAAGTGTTACAAGTCACTTTCAGAAAAAAGGAGCTACTTGTTAAAAATAACCCCCACAAGAAATCAGAAAAGTAAAATAACACCACTTGCAGAAAGAAACAAAAACAGAGTAATCACGATTGAGTATCTATGTAAGATTAACTGTAACCCAACTCCATGCTCTTGGTGGTCTTTATTAATAAAACGAATACTGATAGTCCTCATACTTTGAACTGTTCAAAGTTATGATTTATGACCAGGTTTCAAGGTTTCAATATCGCCTCCCCCATTGGCCATATTATTGCATTTTGCATGCTCAGTAACCAACATTTATGGCCATTTGCAATGTGGATTCACTTAACAACTGCCACAAAAAAGGTCATAAAAATGGGTCCGACTACATGGTGACCCAGTTAAGAGTCCAAAGTTGAGGATTAACTGTAAACTAGCTAAATCCAGAGGTTCTAGATGCTGTACAACAAGAGTATAAAGGAGAATATAATAACAATGAATACTGCAAGTGACAAATAAGTTAATTATCAAAGATCTTGCAGAAAAATCAGTTTTTTTTTTATTCAAATACCAGATCAATTTGAATTGGGATGCTTTATCAAATGGTTTTGCAATATTGAAGGATTATGTAAAGAAGACATTACATACAAGCAGTTCAAAAATAAAACAGCCAGCACAAGTACAATTTATCTCGAGATAAGGAGAAAATTAAATATAATCAGTCAGTACAATATTCTAGCACTCTAATCAAATAGAAAAAACATAGAACAACCAGGAAGGTAGGTGAAACAGAAATGCAGCTTAATAAAAGATTAGAAAATGAAAAGATCAGAATGATAGGTTTACAAAAGAGATGAGAACATTTACGTGCAGGGCAGGATCAGACCAAGGCCTTTTTTTAAATCCAATCTCTTGGTTCCACAGAAGATAACAATTCTGCCTGCAGTGTGCTAGAAATTGACTGTGTTTTCGTCTGTGATCTGGACTACCTATAAGCCTTATTATCATAGAAAATAGAATATAGGTGGGCAATTAATTTCCAAGAGGCGAAACAACTGTTGTGGGCCAAATCAATAGGGCCGCTGTCACAAGCCAGATGAGGACAGGCAAAGGGTGAGATGTGAATGCCCAGGTCTGATATGGAATCATAGGACTGGAAGGGACCTCAGAGATCTTCTAGTTTAACCCCCTGATGAAAGCAGGAGAGTTACACCAGCCCAAACAAATGGATGTCTAGTCTATTTTTGAAAACCTCCAGTAATGGAGTACCCACAAGTCCAGGGGGCAAGCTATTCCACTGATTAATTGTTCTCGCTATCAGAAAATTTCTCCTAGATTTGATCTCATTTTAATGATGTTCCACCTGCTATTTCTTGTTCTGCTCTCTGGTGCTTTGGAGAATAAATCAATCCCCTCTTCTCTCTGATAACCCCACAAGTAGTGGAAGACAGTTTTCATAACCCCACCCCCAGTGGTGGGATTCAACCAGTTCGCACCAGTTTGGGAGAACCGGTTGTTAGCTTTCTGAGCAGTTTGGTGAACTGGTTGTTGGAAGAAATCATTAGGGCAGAGAACCGGTTGTTAAATTATTTGAATCCCACCACTGTCCCCCCCACCCTACCCCATGTCAAACTAAATCACTTTCAAATCATAAGGGATGCCTCTTTTAGGCAGAATACATTACCCAGATATGAACCTTTAACACTTTTCTAATATCTACCATAATACACGTTTCCCCTCAAAATAGGTTTATATCATCATCTACCGCAGAATATGGGGAATTTCTTTAAAAAGTCTTGCAACTTTGCAAAAGCACATCTCCAGCACCGGCTTTTGTGAGCCACAGCGCAGCTCATAATTTGAGGAAACCACATAATAAATAGCATGGCATCTTATTAAATACATAATTTTTAAGATTCCCTCCGGCTTTTTGGTTATTTTTCAGGATTTCTTCTGCAAGTCAGGACAAAGTACTCTATGTGGCTGGTTCAGAGCGTATTAAATTACAATACAGTTGATAAGCTTCTTTCTATATACGTTGTGTGGTGTGTTCCCTCTGCTATTCTAACAGGACTAGCTGGGCCTATTCAGTAAATTATTTATTTTTTGATTTTGATTTGTCAATCGCTTACAAGATAATAGGTATAAGTATATACATAGTTATAAATACATGAAATGGGTACATATAAGAAAAATAAAAGAAACAATAGGACAGGGACAGTAGGCACGATTGGTGCGCTTATGCATGCCCCCTGCAGACCTCTTAGGAAAGGGGTGAGGTCAATAGTAGACAGTCTAAGGTTAAAGTTTTTGGGGTTTGGGGAAGAAACCACAGAGTCAGGTAGAGTATTCCAGACATTGACCCCTCTGTTGCTGAAGTCGTATTTCCTGCAATCAAGTTTGGTGCGGTTTACCTTGAGTTTGTATCTATTGTGTGCTCTTGTGTTGTTATGGTTGAAGCTGAAGTATTCACTGACAGGTAAGTAATTGCAATGTATGATTTTATATACCATACTTAGATCAGACCGAACACAGCGTAATTCAAGGTTTTCTGGGTCTAGAATTTCAAGTCTGGTGGCATAAGGTATTCTACAACGAGTAGAGGAGTGGAGAACTCTTCTTGTGAAATATTTCTGGACTTTCTCAACTGTGCTAATATCAGATATGTAATGTGGGTTCCAGACTGATGAGCTGTATTCAAGTATTGGTCTAGCAAATGTTTTGTATGCTCTAGTTAGTAGTGTGATATTACCAGAGAAAAAGCTACGTAGGATTAGGTTAACAACTCTTAATGCCTTTTTGACTATGTAGTTACAGTGGGCTCTAGCACTTTTAGATCATTAGAGATGAGTATTCCAAGGTCCTTTACAGAGCTTGGATCATCAAGAAGGTCTTGACTATTCAGCTTGCATTTTATTTTCTGATTATTATTATTTTTGCCAATACGTAAGACAGAGCATTTATTTGTTGAGATCTGAAGTTGCCATTTTTTTTTTACCATTCTGATATATAGTCAAGATCTTTTTGAAAGGTAACAATATTGTCTGTGGTATTGAATAGCTTTACATCATCAGCGAAGAGAACACAGTTGCTCTTAAAATGATCACAGAGGTCATTTATGTAGAGTATGAAGAGAGTTGGTCCTAGAACACTGTCTTGGGAGACACCACTATTGACAGGTACAGAATTTGATAGTACACTCCCAATTTTGACCATTTGTTGTCTGTTTGACAGGAATGCTTCTATCCAGTTAAGCAGTTGTCCAGAGATACCATAAGATTTTAGTTTTAGGAGTAGTTTGTCGTGTACCACTGAATCAAAGGCTTTACAGAAGTCTATGTAGATTGCATCTATTGTTTTGCCCTGATTGAGTTGTGTAGTCCATAAGTTTTTGCAATATAAAAGTTGCAGATTACAGGATAGTTTTTTTCTGAAACCAAATTGTTTATTAGAGAGTAGGTTGTTTGTCTCTAAGTGGAGGATAATGGATTGGTTAATAATTGATTCCATGACTTTATAGGTGACGCAGCATAAGGAGATCGGTCTGTAATTTTCAACTAGGCTGGTGTCTCCCTTTTTGAAGATGGGGATGACCGTGGCTTGTGACCATAGGTTGGGCAAGGAGCTGGTCCTGAAAGATTTTTCAAAGATTATGCTTAGAGGTTCTGCAATGGCAGTGGATAGCTTTTTTAAGAAGTAGGCACATATTCCGTCCAGTCCAATAGATAGAGGTGGTTTTAGATTGTGTAGTGCTTTTCCAACATTGTCTTCTGTAGGATCAATATGTATTAGATCATTGTCGTTTTCTGTGGTTCGGCTAGGAAATACTGGGCATGATCCATTGATGTTTACGAATACTGAGCCAAAGAATGTGTTAAAGAAGATTGGCTTTAATGGTGTCATCGTTGTAGTTTAGTTAGCCATAGAATTATGTATTGTGAAATTTTTTAACAAAATAACAGAGTTGTAAGGGACCTTGAAGGTCTTCTAGTCCAACAATCACTTGTCTGAAATAGTATAGATTCTCCTGCTTGAGCAGGGGGCTGGACTAGAAGACCTCCAAGGTCCCTTCCAATCCTATTCTATTCTCTGTTCCATTCCATTCCCTTTCTATTCTCTATTCTATTCTTCCTATTCTCTATTCTATTCTCTATTCTATTTTATTTTATTCTATTTTCTATTCTATTCCATTCTATTTCTATTCCATTCCTATTCCATCCCTATTTTATTCCCATTCCACTTCATTCCCATCCTATTCCTATTCTATTCTATTTTCTATTCTATTCCCATTCCATTCCTATTTTATTCCCATTCAACTCCACTCCATTCCCACCTTATTCCTATTCTATTCTATTCCCGTTCCCTGTTCTATTCTATTCTGTTCTGTTCTATTTCATTCCCATTCCTATTCTTTTTATTCTATTCTATTCACCATGACCAGTGATCTTAGAAGCTTTCGGAGACACGCTGAAGCCCATCCTCAGATAACATTTGTATGCGTGCCTTAATAACTTAATATTAATATCTTAATGTAGCCACTGATGGAAACACAAGCGTGGGACTCTCCACAGCATATATTTGCACTGTATGTTCAAGAGAGGCTCGAAAATTTGGTAGCGTGGATGGAGGACCTGGTGAGCCGCTTGTGTTAACCTCTTCAGTTCATATGGATTCACAGCAGATCAGAATAATAGATTCAGAGGGATGGAAGGGAGACAAAGCTCAGAAGACCTAACCTTTTGTCCCAGTGACCGACCCAGATTGGATCGTGCAACATTATCCTGGGATATTCGCCTTCATTTGGTGGGAAGGGACCTTAAAGGTCTTCTAGTCCACCCTCCGTAGAAGGGAGGAGCTTCTGGAAGGTTTATTCCTATCCCATTCTATTCCTATTCCATTCCCATTCCATTCTCCCCCTGCTCAAAAAGGAGACCCTGTAACGTTCAATCAGAATAGAGCTGAAAGGGACCTCAGAGGTCATCTCTTCCAACCCCCTGCTCAAGCAGGAGACCGGCTTATATCATTTAAGATAGGTGGCTGTCCGGTTTCTTTTTAAAAGCATACACTGAATTGATGGCACTGTGTACAGGAATATCTACACGGGTTGGGATAGGAGATTCCACAAAAGGCATGGAGAATAACTAGTTTCACATCTTGTGGACTTGCATATACAAGTAGATAGTATTTCTAGTCTCCCATGCTGGTGCATCAAAACTTATAATACACATTGGACTTTTAATTGCAGCTAATGGAAACTGCCACAGCAGTTTAGTTTCAGTTCCCTGAAATATCCAAAGGAGAGAGCTTAAGTGCCGCCATCTTGTTCATGGAGGACAAGCATCCCCGTCCCGTCTGGGTCGCAGGTTGCCATAGTAACCCTGAAAACGCTGGAGGAGGACGATCCTTTTAGGGCGGAGAAGAGCAGCCCCGCCCAGTAAGGTGCCCTCGTCAAGGATTGGTCAGTTCGCGCGAGGGGCGGGGCGCTACGGAAGGCAGGAGCCGGAAGTCGGAAGCAGAAGCAAGCTGGTGGGAGGGGCGAGAGGAAGATGGAGGGATCCGCGCGTCTCTGAAGCGCGTCAGGAGGTGAGTTCAGACGGCGCGAAAAGGAGATCGCGAGGCGTTTGTTCCGCTCCCCCAGCGCGCAAAAGTGCTGCGCTGGACCGCAGGAAGCAACCGGGGAAGGGGAGGAGTGGAAAACAGGGTTCCCCTGCGCGCTTGCAGAGTGCTACTTGGCCTCTTTTTCTCCTTGGAAGGAGGGACTGGAAGGAAGGAAGGGGGAAAGACGAAAGAAAGTGGGGAAAAGACGGGGTAAGAAAGGCAGAAGGAGGGACTAGAAGGAAGGGGGAAAGGCGGGGAAAGAAAAGAGAGACTGAAAGGAAAGAAGGGGGAAAGACGGAGAAAGAAAGGTGGGAGAAGGGACTGACAGGAAGAAAGATGGAAAGACAAGGGAAAAAAGGTAGGAGGAACTAAAAGGAAGGAAGGGAAAGAAAGGTGGAAAGACGGGGAAAGAAAGGCAGAAGGAGGGACTGAAAGGAAGAAAGATGGAAAGAAAGGGAAGGAAAGACAGGAAGGAAGGAAGAGGGGAAGAAAGGTGGAAGGAGGAACTGAAAGGAAAGAAGGTGGAAAGAGGGAAAGAAAAGCAGAAGGAGGGACTGAAAGGAAGAAAGATGGAAAGAAAAGTGGAAGGAGAGACTGAAAGGAAAGAAGGTGGAAAGGGAACGAAAGGTGGGAGGAGGAACTGAAAGGAAAGAAGGTGGAAAGAGGGAAAGAAAAGTGGAAGGAGGGACCAAAAGGAAAAAAGATGGAAAGATTGTAAAAGATAGATGGAAGGAAGGACCTAAAGTCCAAACAGGATTGATGGCTGTTAGGGATATACCCTAGCAAGATCTGCAGGGCAGTCAGGCAGGCAGGCAAAATATGTGAGATAAGTGTTGTGTAGCTTACACTCAGTAAAAGCAGATACAGTGCCAATTAAATTAGTTTTATTCCAGCAATAGTTTAAGCATAGTCAAAAACAGTCCATATGTCATACACTTATTTCAGTCCGTCCAGGGATTATCAAGTTGCAAAATTCCAATGTCAGAAATGGTCAGTACACTTACAAAATAACAATCCGGTAATTTATCTCTTCGCAGTAAAGAGAGATATGCAACAAAGGTCAGAAACTCCTTTCTTCCTTTTGCAACTCCAGTAATTGCCAGCAAAGCGTCAGGGAATGTCAGCTTCTTATCAGCATCTCTTGCTCCTCTTATGGTGTTTTCACACCACACCCAAAATACATGCTCAGCATTTAAAGTAACACATACTTTAAACTAAGAATCATAGCTTATATATTATTTTATCTTACCCAAACTAGTTAGGTGACCAATGTTATACCTAACAATGGCAATGTCTGGGAGAATTTTTAAGAGACACAAAGTAAGAATAAACTTTTATATCAAAAGCCACATTGGTTTAACTGTCCCCCAAAGTAGTAACAGTAACAGAGTTGGAAGGGATCTTTGAGGTCTTCTAGTCCAATCCCCGCTTGAGCAGGAGAAGCTCTACCCCTTCAGACAAGTGGCTGTCCAGGTTCTCCATAAAAGCCTCCAGTGATCCACAACTTCTGAAGGCTGATTGTTCTCACTGTCCGAAAATTTCTCCTTAGTTCTGGGCTGGGTTTCCCCTTGATAAGTTTTCATCTGTGTAGGTCTGTGAGCTTGCTGGCTTTCTTCCCCTCCTTGTATCTTCCTTTCCCCCCCCCCCCCCCGCCCGCTACAGCCATCAGGTTGATGTAGAAGTCGCCACCTGTTCCCCATGTACCTTGTGCTGCTCCAGGAAGATCTACCCTCTTTGGTTCATCATTCTGAAAAAGAGTGTCTCTGCCCGTATGCAGATTACCTCTCGCTCCCCATTGTACAAGGGTACATATTTTCAAGGGAAAGGAGACAGTTTACAGTGGAGAGAAGAGCCATGGTTTATTATGTAAGGATAATATTAAACGTGCCTATCCATACAAATTCAATGGACTTCAAAAATGATTTCAAAGTTTTTATTTGTGTACTGTGCTCCATAATTTTATCTAGAGACTGGGGGCCATATTACATGCTTTTTCATACACAGTACTATTTCTTCTACAATAAGACTGGCTTTGAAATATAGTATACACATTTTCTTAACAGCATGCATAAAATAGTAAGTAAGCAGTTTTATTTTACTTTCTTTTTTTAACCCTGCAGGCTCAATCCTATTTGCTGTTAAGCAAGTTCTGTTGAACTCTTTGGAGCCTACTCCCAGGTAAATAAAAAGAAAATTCCACTCTGAACTCTGTGTTTTGCACACAAGGCTGTATTTCTTTGTGAAGTGTACACACAAGAATGTTGCACCTTCAAAATATGGTAATATAAAGATGTGTGAAGTATGGATAGACCTCAAATTAAAACCATTTTAATTGGTTACAATGGCACTGAAAAAAATGAATTATGACTGTTTTTCATGCTTACAATCATTGCAGCATCAAGCTGATGGGATGTACCCATGTTGGATTTTATAGGCCGATGTGAAATATTTCAGTCTTCTTTGTGTCAATTAGGATGTTGCTTTTTGTAATTATAGATGATCCGATCCCCAGTGAATCTTAGTTGGAGAAGGTGAGAGAGGCTATGGATGAAACAATATTTCGAAGTGATACAGTACTCTCTGATATTCACCTCCACACTGCAAACAGAAGGCATTTTATGGTGAGGCTGAATGCTGTTGGCCAGCCAGGTAATATAACAGTTAATGCCATCCCCCTCAGGAGTGGATGCTGTTGATTAAGAGAGGAAGAGTGGCTGAACTCGCAGGGCTGTTGTGTAGTTATTTGACTTTTGGCTTACTCATATGGTGCAAACCCAATCAGCTACAATTCTCAGCCTTGGTTTATGGTTTAATGCGTATGTTTAAGAGAGGATGCAATGAGGAAAAAGAGGAATCTAACTGTAATGAAGAAGAGGGAAGAAAGGATATAAGATAAGAGAAACACAAGAGGAACAGACTAGCAAAATGCATGCAAGTAAGGAAGGGACCATGAAGGCGCTGATAGAACATTTAAGAACATTCAGAAGGAGAACAGCACACAGCAAGGCTTGATGGAAAAGAAATGGAACACCTCTGTAAAACCCAAGAGAGGAGGTATTTCCCTATATCCAATTGGAAATGCTCAAAATGTCTGTTGTTTAGAATTATTGCAAAATATAAGAGGACAAGAACAGGAGGCAGTAGATGATAGAAATGAAGAAACTTGAATCTTAAATATAGGAATTTTAAAGCTCTACATACATAATTAAGAGTTTGGTTTCATGTAGTTTCCAAAACATGAAACGCCCAGTTAAATTGATGGATGAGGTGTGCCAACGAACAGTACAATAAAATTGTAGGGAAAGCCGTCCTTAGAACTTTAGAAAGTCTAACCCTCCGTTTAAGTTTCTTTAAATGTGCAGGTCGTCTGCTTGCGAGGTAGTGTATCACCTGAAATTGTTGCCTCTTAGTCTTTCTATCGCAGTTCAAACTCCTTTTGGAGGAGAGTCAGGGGGATCCTCAGAAGGAAGAGAGAGGCCAAAAAGCATCCCTTGGCTGCTGGAGCAGACGTGAAGAATTAATTGCAGAGGGCAGAACTGGTGCTGAAGATTCTCCAGACAGTCCCGAAAACAAAGGTGACCCCTGCCGAGGTTTTGAGGCCTTGTTGGATGAAGATGGGGACCTGCAGGTGGTCCGGAAAGTGCCCCTCCTTCCTGCAGGAGATGAGGATCAGACAAGGACTAAGGCCTGCCCCATCATTTTGACTAAGAATGGAGACGTCTTGGAAGAAGAGGAACATGAGAGCAACGGATGCAGTATTGTTAAAATAGGTCAGTAGCACCATAATATTTATTTCTCATGCAAATAATACTGAACTTAACAACCAATTGCATATGGATCTCCCAAAGTTGCCATGGATCCCCCAGGGCTACCAGAGCAGAAGTGAGGGAAGAATTAACTGCAGAGGGCAGAGCTGGTGGCTGAAGACTTGGATTCAAAGTTCTGACAGTGGAGGCGTGGGGAGTAGCCGTGTGGTCACATTTGTACACTCAGCAGCTGACCTGCATTTACAGTCATTTCAGGGTCCCACAGTCACATGATACAACCCCCACCCCCCCATCCCCAATTTACAACATTTACAATATGGCTGGCTGGAGAATTCTGGGAGTTGAAATCCACGCACTTTAAAGTTGCACAGTTGAGAAACAGTGCTGTCCAGGGTTCGTTTTTCACTTTGAGGCAGAAGAAAATCTCTCTGTTTTTATTACAGTGGTGAACAGGTATAAAAGATCATACTTTCATTCTCTCCATTTCTGATACTTGCCCTTAACTACTCTGATAGAATGCGAACTATACAGTTTTCAAACAATATCTTGACTAAGGAAGTACTATATGACTGTAACTTTGATGCTTGTATCCTTACGATTTATATTGACTATTTCCTAGTATGATTTGATTTCTTATTGTACCCTATGACTATTATTAAGTCTTGTCCCTTATGATTCTTGACTCTTAACAAATGTATCTTTTCTTCTATGTACACTTAGAGCATTTGCACCAAAGACAAATTCCTTGTGTGTCCAATCACATTTGGCCAATAAAGAATTCTAATTCTAATTTTCCACGCCTGCCTTTTCATGTTCATATTTTTGGAGCTTTATTGCAAAAGCAGTTTTGAGGAGAGTACTTGGGGGGGGGGGGGGTGGGGGGGGGGGGGGTGGGGGGGGGGGATAATGCATTTGGTCTAATGGAAAAGATGCTTCCTCTGTTTTGCTGTTCCAGAGCACACCATGGCGACACCTTTAGAAGACGTGGGGAAGCAGGTACGAACCATGCTTGCTGTCCTTTTCCTGTCTTGTTTTAAGTCCGCCCCACGTACGATCTTTCTCTCTGGTTTTGAAGGTCTGGCGAGGGGCTTTCCTGCTTGCTGATTACATCCTCTCGCAGCAAGATTCGTTCAGGGGTTGCACAGTGCTGGAGCTTGGAGGAGGAATCGGGTTTGTCAGCATCATCATGGCAAAAGCTGCCAAGACTATTTATTGCACAGGCGAGTCTTTTGTTCAACTCTTTGGGTGGTTTGGAAATCATACCATTGGGATATACTTCTACCCTCTTCTGACGGGCACCACACGTCAGAACAACTAGACCCAAGGACAGTTTTCCCCCCATGCCATCGCGCTGCTTCCCACAACGCTGTCGAACTATCTAGAAAGGCAGTATTACCATCATTATTCTCATCTTCCCTATTACCTGTCTCCTTATCTTCTTATGACTATAACTTTGTTGCTTGTATCTTACGATTTATATTGTTTTATTTAGTATCCTAGTATAACTTACGTTGATTGTTTATTTAGTATCCATGACTATCACTAAGTGTTGTATCTAATGTTTTATGATGAATATATTTTTACAATTACTATGATAATGATCTATCACTATTGTTGTATGTACCCTGTGAGGTTATGCACCGGAGAGAAATTCCTTGTGTGTCCAATCACATTGGGCCAATAAAGAATTCTATTCTATTCTTTCCTTTCTATTCTATTCCTTCTTATTCTTTCTATTCTATTCCTTCCTATTCTTTCTATTCTACTCTTTCTGTTCTATTCTTTCCTATTCTATTTTTTCCTATTCTATTCTTTCCTGTTCTTTCTATTCCATTCCATTCCTTTCTTAATTCTATTCCATTCCATTCTATTCTCTATTCCATTCCATTCCTTATTCTATACTATTCTATAATATTCTTTTTGTTCTATTCTATTCCCGTATTTTATTCTAGTCTATTCCCATATTTTGTTCTATCCTATCCTCTATTCTATTCTATTCTATTCTATTCCTGTATTTTATTCTATTCTATTCCCATATTTTGTTCTATCCTATCCTATCCTATCCTATTCTTTATTCTATTCATGATTGGCCCAAAGTCATCCAGCTGGCTTTCATGCCTAAGGCGGGACTAAAACTCACCGTCTCCTGACCTCCAGGCCAGCACATTCCCCAAACTGGCTTTGGGGGATTCTGAAATCTCTCGTCTTTTTTTGGTTTTAAAGATGTCGGTGAAGACTTACTGAGCATGTGTGAACGAAATGTAGCCTTAAACAAACACATCACTGATCCAACAGGTAAAAGATGCGTAAGTTCCACCGACTATAACGGGGTCTGATGCTGAACAAACCTGCATGGGATTATGTTGTAATGTGCTTTCAAGGTTGTTCAATGCAAACTAAAACAAGCATCAAATCTGAGATGTATTATTTAGTGGTAGGTAGCTCATGCGCTTATTAGTCCCCTGTCTAATCCTTCAGTCCTCATGATTCCAATGGATATCTGAAAGAGTATTTGTGTACTACACTTCCTTTTCCCCTTGATTGAAGAAAAATACACTGAATTCCTCTAATTAGTACATGATACATATAGGAAGTCCTCGACTTAACAACAGTTCATTTAGTGACCATTCAGAGTTACAACAGCGCTGGAAAAAGTGGGATGGATTTAAGACCATGTGATCCCCTTTTGCGACCTTCTGACAAGCCAAATCAGTGGAGAAGCCATATTCACTTCAGCAACTGTGACAATGACTTAACAACTGCAGTGATTCACTTAATGACCGGGGCAAGAAAGGTCGCATAATGGGGCAAAACCCACTCAACCGATGCCTCGCTTAGCGATGGAAATTTTGTGGTGAATTGTCAGCATAATTCGAGCAGCAATAAGGGGGTAGGATACAGTCATTAAAAACAGCAACAAAAATATAAAAGTACTAAAAATAATTTTAAAAAGGGGGAAATTGAAAAGTTCTTTTTTTTTTAATTTTATTTGAGTTTTCACAAACAGAAAAAAATAAAAATAAAACATCTTTTTTGAAAGCAGCATAATCCCGGGTTACATTTCTTCGTACAGACGCAAATTCAAGTTCATGGTCATTTTTATATTCTATTCCATATCTTATTACTATTTTACATTTTCTGCATACCTTCTCCCCTCTTTTAATTTTCTCAATTTTATTTTAATTATCTCAATTCAAATCATTGTATTTATATTATTTGTCTGTCTTGTTTCAATTATCTATTATCTTTTCTCATTAAACAAAATTTCTCCTGTAGTTACTGATTGGAGTATGACGCCTTTATATCTTTTCCCTAAAGTTGTAACATTCAATATAATACATAACTTCCATTCGGATTCTGCTTGGTACATGCTTAAAATACACACTGTATTCTTAAAAAAATTTTTTTATAAATGTATATAATTAAAACATTCCATTCTAATTCAATTCTATCATTAATATTAATTAAAGTCTTAACATCTTTAACATTACTTTTCAATTAAATATCATACTTCTGTGGGAACAATTATAAACTTTCCATAGTTAATCCCCCCCCTCTTCAATTATATTTTATAAAACATTGACTAATTAAAATGTTCCCGTTCCTTCCTAATTCAATTTTCTCATTTATTTTATTTCGCTTATTTTATTCACAAACATTTCACTAAATTACACTATTTTATCCCTCATTTTAATCATATGTTGTTTCCAATTTTCTAAAGTTATTTCTATTACTAATATAACAATACAATCTTATGTACCTTTACAGAATCCCTTTTTCAGTTAGATTTTCACCCATTATCTCTAAATAGGTCCTGTTTCTCTATATCTTGCCCCGGTCCTTTATAACTTCTTTTCCTTTCCCTCTTCCCTCTCTTTTCTCTCCCCTTTTTACCCCCTTGTCTCTCTACCTCTATTTCTCTCCTGTATTCCCCTTTTCTGTTGCTTTCCAGTATTATACTTATTTTTTGAATTATTTTTCTTTTCTTTGGTTGTTTTTTTAAGTCTTAAATTCTCCATTCTCTTTCCCCCCTTTCCTTTTTCTTCCCCACATAGAATTACTTGTTCATTAAAGATGTCTTCTTCTTTGTCCCAGTCTTCTTGTTTTGCAGACGTTTCTTGTTGTTTCTCATAGTTCCAAATCTCCATTTCTAAGAGTTGAAAAATGAAGCCAAAAGAACCCCTCCCTTCTTGTGCATCTTCTTTGTACTTTTTAAGTTCCATTTTCAATTCATCCAGAAGTGGTGCCATTGTATAAATTTTTAAACAACCACCCGATTGATTTTAGTCATTCAAATATAATAACCAAGAATCCAAAGATCACCAAATAATCCAAATACACTCAAGCTGTTTCTTTTTTGTTCTTTTTTTTCACTTTCTCTTCCTGGGGTTACTATTTAGTTGCAAAGTTTCAGTTAAAATGTATCCTTTAGAAGTCTTGTTGAAGTTTTACTGTAGATTCTTTTTAATTCCAGACAGTCTCCTCCCTCTTCCAGATCCTGCCCTTATTCTTTTTCTCTCCCTTCCTGCTTATGAAAAAGAAAAATTTTAATGTCCAGGAATCTTTATTATCCCTTTGGCATTTTGTTTTATTTTCAGCTTAATTGTCTATTGATGTCAAAGCGGATTTTTCCGATTTCTTATTTAAGTCTCTTAGTTGTCAGTATAGGGAAGAAGAGAGAAGAAGAAGAAAAAAAGCCAAACCTTTCCCTTTTCACTTTCCTTCGCTGCTTCCGACTCTTCTTTGGGAGCGATGTTATTTTTTGTAAGTTTAAATTCCAGGGTACCTTGGTTGTTGCTTTTACAATTTAACCCGGTCAGCCAAAACTTTCACTTCTTATCTTCCTCCTGCACGTTCTTTTCCGGTCGAGTTCTTCTTTGTGGTGCCCATTTCTGACCACCACTGCTACCGCCTTCGGGAAAGGGAGTAATGGCCAGCTGAGGAGGAGAGATGCAGCTATCCTCGACCCTACTGGCGGTCTCCCCCCTCTTCACCCCCTCTACGGGGTGGCTTAGCCCCGAAACCAGCCAGCTCGGGGCGCTCCAGCAGCAAGCCCAGACAAAAACTGCGTATGATCGCGGATTTCTGTCTGTCGCCAAAGCCCTTCAAACTGGAAGTCCGGGAAAATTGAAAAGTTCTTGAGCTAAAGTGCATGGAAGATATATAAGGAAACAAGAAAAGATACAGAATGTGTAAATGTCTCCATAGTACATAGCACAGGTAACCCTCAGCTTATGACCATTTGCTTAACAACAATTAAAAGTTACAATGGTGCTGAAAAATAAGACAATCCATCCTCCAGGTTACGACCGCAACTACTGTATTTTCCCCAAAAATAAGCCCTATCCCTAGAGCTTATACTTGTATATCTAACCAGAAAATAAGCCCTAGCATGATTTTTAGGATGCTCGTGATATAAGCCCTATCCCCCAAATAAGGCCCAGTTAAAAAATTGTCAGACAGACAAATTTAGTGCCGTATTTTCTCCAAAATAAGACCTAACGGTCAAAATAAGACCCTCAAACATTTTGTATACATTATAGTTGACACTAACTGGAAAATAAGCCCTAATGCATCTTTTGGAGCAAAAATTTATACAAAACTCAGTCTTATTTTTGGGCAAATACGTTAGTCACGTGATTGCAGTTTGGGCTCTTGGTAGCCAACTCACATTTACAACACAATCTCCCAGGGCCACATGATCACAGTTGGAAACTTTCACAGCCACTCCCAACAAGTAAATTTCACAGGGAAAGCCAGGTTCATTTAAGAGCCATGTGAATCACTTAACGACCGTGGTTGCTTAATGACCGCAGTAAAAATGGTGGTAAAATCAGCCCCAGGCATGTGGTGACCAGCTCAACAACAGCCATTCCGGTCCCAATTGTGGACCATATGTATATAAGAAACCCTTTGTAACCGCATTGTCTCCACATTCTTGTTTATTTTATGTATTGTTTGTATCCTAATTAGTTTTCTTGTCACTTATTTTATGGATTTTTAGGAAGTGAAATTAGAGTTAAAAAGCTGGATTGGCAGCAAGACGATTTCTGCACTGGTACGTAAACCTTTTCTATAGCTGGATTTGAGCTTTTCTTTCCAATCTCTCACTTAAAACTCGGGATTTATCTGAGGTGATGACACTAAAGGCTTTGCCTCTAAGCGTTTGCAAAATACTTTTTTGCCCTTCATTGAGTAAACCATAGTGTTGCTTGGCTTAATTGGGAGATCAAAGTCCTGAGGAACAGAATGTAAAATTTAGGTTGTCACAGACAAACTGTGTCATTTAAAGAAGAGAATGACTATCTCGTTTTTTCTTTTCTTTTAGTTACTTTATTGTCATTGCACCTCATACAACGAAATCAAACACCATCTTCAGGGCACATCATGACCATAAACACAAACGCACATCCTTCACCCTCCATACATTGAACCGAAAACCCGCAACACCTCACCAACATTACACAATACAGTAGAATTCAACAGAGCTACTGCCCTGGGATAGAAGTTGTTTTTCAGCCTATTTGTCCTTGTTTTTATTATTATCCTGTACCGTCTGCCAGATGGTAATAGTTCAAAAAAAGGGGTGCCCAGGATGAGATGGATCCTTGAGGATGTTTTGAACTTTCTTAAGGTAGCGGGAGCTATAAAGCTCTTCCAAAGAGGGGAGAGGGCAACCCATGATCCTCTGGGCAATGACGTTAACCCTCTGGAGTGCTTGTTTTGTAGTTTTTTTTAAAATTTTTATTATATAGTTTGGGATATGCAGTAAATATTGTATACGTTTCCCCCCCTCTTTTTGCTGTAGATCCTGAGGATTGCTTCAGCTGGTCCGAAAAAGAGATTACTGAGCTGCATGACCTCACCACTGTGATACTGGCTGCTGATGGTATGAAAAAGGTTTGGGAATGGATTGAGGGTATAAAAACAGGAGTATGCTGATCAGCCTGAATGAGATTGGAATGTCAGAATCAGGTTGGTTCAGGGAAAGGTGATTAAAGGTGACAGTTGCTGTAGGTTAGGATGTGCACAAACCTTTCAGTTCTTGGACTTGGCTGCCAATCCATTGGACAAAACCCAGGCTCATTCTGTTCTTCAAATTGGTTCAGAAATTTGAATTATCAGAGGAATAGCTATGAAATCACAACTGCATATTTGTGCAGCTTTCATACGCTCCAAGGTGTTGTTTTTTTAATGTTTGTTTATGCATGTCAAAAGCATCCCAGTTAAGATACTGTAGAACCTTAGAGTTTAAGATATAAAATACAAGATTAAAACAGGTACAAGTTAAACAGATCTTGCCCAGAACATTTTTAATGATGTGTTTGGAATCATTATTTTTTTAAAAAAAGTACTTTTTTTTAATTTCAAAATTTTTATTAGTTTATCAAAATATAAAATAAATACAAAGAAAAAAGGAAACAAGTGAGGAAAAGGGAAGAGTGCTGCGGTGGCCTGGAGGGGGAGCTTTCGCCTCACAATTGGGAGGCTGTGAGTTCAGTTCTAGGTAGAGGCAGATATTTCTCTCTCTGGGCACGATGAGAATATATTTGCTGAATATAACTCCGCATTGACGATAGGAAGGGCATCCGGCCAGTAAACACTCCTCTCTAATCAATTGCCCATCCCCCAAGGGATTATGGGGTCATTAAAAGACAATGGCGATGAAGGGAGGAAAGGGGGACAAAAGTGATGGGGGGTGGGGGAAGCTTTGACTTCTGACTCCTTTTGATGCAGTAAAATAAGGTAATAACAAAGAATCATTGTTTAAAAAGTTCAATAAGCCGTTTTGTGATCACACAAAAACTAATGAGAGAAACAACGAAAAAGCAGATACCATTCTAAAGTAAATAAACTATATAATTGGAGCCACTTTTCAGACAGCAATGTTGAAATTAAATACCCCCCCCAAAAAAAAAATTAATATAGTGGTAAGAAAGACGCGTAAGAGTTCTAGGAAGATAACACCACTGCGTGGAGATATTTTGTCATTCAGCAGTGGAAATTATTAATTGACATTTGGAATGTTCCTTCTAAAACAGTCCTTGGGGAAAATAGGAGGTGACAGCAGAGTTTAGTATCTTTCTATCCATTAAACAAATTTATTTTATTTATCCCACCTTCATTGTTTTTACTAATAAGACAGTGAACCCAAAGATGCTTTTCCAAAAGGCAGCTGGACTTCCTTGGGTTTGGGGTTTTTTGTTCACTTCTCATCCAAGAAGCTGCTTCTGTTCAGAACTGAAGTTCAAAACTGAAGAAACTTAGATGAGAAACAAGACATTTTCACAGAAAAAATATAGAACATCCAGTTGTCTTTTGAAAACGCACATTTGGGACAACCATGACCAGGACGATTGAAAATTCCCATAGACATCAAGACGGTGAATTTATATCCACCACATCGTCCTCCTATTATTGCATAAAAGTCTCTCCGTAACATTTAAAAAACAAATGTGTAGCAATACAAGGCAGATCAGTGTCTGTGTGTGTTGCCACGCTTGTCTCTTACAGTTACAAAATGTCCTTCTCTTTACTCAATGACCGCAACTCACCTGGAGTTCTAGTTAGTAAAATGCAAAGTTAACTGCTTGCATTATCCTATATAATACAATGCATCCTGAACAATTATAGATTGTATAAATCAGCTTTAAGGCGGGAGGTTAATGCTTCTGGATAGCCTTGGAAATCTTCACCCTTCCATCTTTTATATTGCAGTGTTTTATGACGATGACCTGACAGATGCTTTTTTCAAAACGCTGTCCCGAATCACTAGCAACCTGAAGAATTCTTGCACCATCTACTTCTCTATGGAAAAGAGGTTGGTGATAACTACTTAAGTGGAAAACGCACGATAACATAAATAGGGTGTCTTGTTTGTCTCAAATCAAGCAAAAGCATAGCTTGCAACTAAGACTAGCATTTGCTTCTCCAAGTTGATTTTACCAATGATTTTAGACAACCAATGATTTTAGACAACCAATGATTTTAGATAATTTTTATTCCTGGATCACTTTAAAAAGGGGCCTTTAGTTTACAGATAATCCTCAATTTAAAAGCACAACCTTCAGACGTTGCGGGTACTTCATCACTGGAGATTTTAAAGAAGAGATTGACGATCACTTGTCTGCAATGGCATAGGGTTCCTGCTTGAGCAGGGAGCTGGACTAGAAGACCTCCAAGGTCCCTTCCAGCTCTGTTCCGATTCTGAGGGTCAGAATCTCCATTGCTAAACAAGATGCTTGTTAAGAGAAGGTTACAATTTTTTGCCACAGTTGCTAAGTACATCAGAGTCATCATTAAGCAAAGTCATTAAGCGGCTCTCTTTTACCCATTGACTTTGCTTAACAGAAGCTGGCTTGAAAGGTCACAAAGGATGATCACATGACCCCAGGATGGTTGCCCAAAAAACCCAAATAAAGACTCTGAGGTTACTCTGATGGTTGTAAATGCAAAAACCAGTCATAAGTCACTTCTTTCAGCGCTTTTGTAACTTTGAATGCTTACTAAACGAATGTTGTGGTCCACCAGTGGCCAGCAGAGCTGGCAGCAGATTTGGACAGTGAAGAGGTTGGGGAGGAACATGGGCCAGTCCTGGAGTCTGGGGAAGACTCTTGACGAGGGCTCTGCATCGGAGGCAGAGATGGGGCCAGGGCCGTCTGACAGTTATCAACTGCCTTTGGAGTCAGAGTCAGTGGGACAGAAGAACAGCTGGAGCCTGTTCCCAGTGTGCGCATGCACAGAGCTGCCAGAAGAAGAGAATAGCTAAGGAACAAGGGTTGACTTGGGAGTAAAGCCACAGGTGGATAGTGAATGGCCCCTCCCATAGGGAATAAAAGAGGAGCAAAAGGAGAGTGGGGTTTTGCAGGAGACAATTAGTTCATTTTGGTGAAGATTTGTTCCTGCATTCTTGCCAAATATTGCCTGCTACAGTGTGGCATCTGCAAGATATTGGCCTGGCAATTCTCCAAGCCTGATAAAGGTTAGTAATTGTGGAATATCTTAAAAGACTGTTGGCCGGGACTTTGCTGGAGAGGAATTTACTGTAATTAAATAAAAGGGGTTTATCGGGACAAAGAGTCAGCTTTGTGCTGTTGCAGGGAAGCCTAGGTCAGAAGAATGAATGGTTGCAAGTTGAGAACTATCTATATTCCAGCATGACTTCTGTACTTTGAGCATCTTAGCAATTCTGCAGAAAGAGCAAACTTTTTTCTCCTTCCTCCCTTTGACTTCCCTTTGTTGACTTCACCTCGTTCCCAAATTTTGAAGCTGAATAAAACAGACATGTAAGCGTTCTCTTCCTCGAGGTTTGTACGTGAAAAAGTCCCGTACAGCATTAGGTATGAACAACACAGAATTGTTCACCTTCGGCGATGTTATCTAAGTACAGGCGATTAGCGTGGTACTTTGTAAGTCCAGTATCTGCTGTCAGGTTGATTTCATCTCCTGAAACCTTTTGGGGGGGTGGGAAGGGGGAGATTCAGCCACGTTTAGCTAAAAAAAGATCTTCTTGAAACTGTTCTGAGATACTTTGTGTTTGACTAGGTTCAACTTCACTTTAAGACAAATGGACGTTGTGTGCGAAGCCTACAGTCACTTCCGGAGGACTTTGGATGAGCTGCTGAAAACCAGCGATGGCGAGATGAGATACAGCGTTCAGCCTGTGGAGCTGTCTTTTCCGCAGCGTATTGTTTACGAGCGAGTTCCGCAACTGGTGAGTATCCTTGTTGGCAAACTACTTACCTGGTGTAAGCAAACAAGTGGTAGAAAGCACAAGAGAGAAAACCAATGGATGGAAACCAATCAGGGAGAGAAGCAACCTAGAACCAAGGAGAAATTTTCTCACAGCGAGAACAATTAAGCAGGGAATCTGGGCTTTGCCTTCAGAAGTTGTGGGTGCTCCAACACTGGAGTCTTATAAGAAGAAACTGGACAATCATTATTTGTCTGAAATGATATAGGGCCATGATGGCGAACCTATGACATGCGGGCCACAGGTGGCATGCAGAGCCATTTGTGCGGGTACGCGAGCCTCAACCAAAGTAACCTGCACTGTGCATGCGCACGCCTCCCAGCTGATTTTTGGGCCGTTTGAGGCTGTTTTTGCCCTCCCGGAGGTTGAGGGAAGCCTCTGCAGGCCAAAAAAATGGGCCTTCCGGAAATAACAGAAGTGCCCATGGAGCGGGCCTGTTTTCCAGCCTCCAAAGGCTGCAGAGGCTTTCCTTGACCCCCAGGAGGGCAAAAATGGCCTCCCCCAGGCTCCAGAGGCCCTCCAGAGGCTGAAAAAGGGCACTTCCGGTATTTCCGGAAGGCCCATTTTCGGCCTCCAGAGGCCCTGCCTCGAGCCTCCAGGAGGGCGAAAAAGGCCTCAAATGGGCCGAAAATCGGCTGGGAGGCACGTGCATGCACAGTACAGGTAAGGGGGGGGGGTGTTGCGCGCACATGCAAAGGGAGACGCATTGCGTTGTGGGCACACATGCGCGCTATCTCTTTCCCTCTCTTTCGGCACACCACAACTAAAAGGTTCTCCATCATTGATATAGAATCTCCTCCTTGAATAGGGGGTTGGACTAGAAGATCTCCAAGGTCCCTTTCAGCTTCTCTTCCGTTCCATTCCATTTTCTATTCCATTTTCTATTCTATTCTGTTATTCTATTCCATTCTATTCCTTCCCAACTCTCTTATTTTATGTAAGCCACCACATTATTTTAGTATTCGTTGCCTGGTTGAATTGATAAAACAGCTTGTACAATTTTCCACCGAACCATTGTTTCTGATACACATGCAGAGAGCATACTCTTAGATTTTTATTTTTCTGTTTGTGAACTCCTTGTGCCAGTTTGATGTAAGAGCAGTCTTTAAAACACCTGGATTGAGCAAGAACCGTTACAAAATGTTCCCACTGCTGGAAGCCTGTGTTTGAAGTTCCGAGCTCTGCAAAGAAGGACAAACACTGAATAAGCCTTATAAATTGTTTCCATGCTGACCTATTGTAAGACTGAAACACATTGCACACAATGGGGTGTGAAGTGCTGCAGCTCGTATTTGATTTAATCTCCGGAGTGAGGAATTGGGCCTGATTGGTTACAGCTACTGGCTGCCGCTGCACCTGTTGATCAAGTATGCAGAAGGAAACAGACTGAACCCAGATGCTGTTTCAATGTCTGCAACATAGTCATCCCACTCAGGCAGGAAACCCTGAAATTATAGGAAACCAAAAAGTCGATTGTCTCTCCAGCCAAAAGTTTGGAAGGTTTGCGCCTTCTGTGCCATTCTGGGACGGACAGCGGAGATCGCACAAAGTCCTGTTGAGGCAAAGGGCTATTTTGGGCACAGCCAACTTCCAAACATCTAGAAAAGTAAACGGACGAAGAGAAGCTGCACCAAATAATTTAGGGAATTCCAAAACACATCTTCTTTCAATTTTCCTTTCTTTGCACTTTGGATTCCCTTTTCGTTATTCAAAAACATCCCACCACATTATCTCCCAAGTCCCCACAGCCAGCAACTAAATCACCCCAGTTGCTCATTTTCCTGCAGACAAATGCTCAGGACTTCCTGTTTGGTTGCAATATCTCCATGTTCTACTTGCTGATACCCTCTCCTTTTTTTAGCCTAGAACAGTGGTGGCTAACCTTTTTGGGCTCCTGTGCCAAAAATTGAACGTGCACGCCGGCACACACACACACACTCATATGCCAGCACCCAAAATGCAATGCTCTCCCCACGCCCCCTGCGCATGAATGCGCAATCCTCCCCCCACCCCACCCCCTTACCTGAACTGTGCCTCACAGCTTATTTCTCGGCCTCCCAGAGACTTGGGAAAAGCCTCTGCAAGGCTTTTCAGGCCGAATTATAGGCCCATTTTGTCACTTCCGGTATTACGGGAAGTGATGAAACAGGCCTATAATTTGTCCTGAAAAACCTCGCAGAGGTTTTTTGAAGTATCTGGGAGGCCAAAAAAAGGCCTCAAACCAACCCAAAAAAATCAGCTGTCAGGCGCGTGCCTGTGGAGTGAGGTAAGTTTGCCTGCAGCTCACGTGCCAGCACAAATGGCTCCGCATGCCACTTGAGGCACATGGGCCATCGGTTCGCCATCATGGGTCTTGAAGCTGAAATATAGGAAGAATGATTGCAGGAACTTGGATAATCTAGTCCCAACCTTTTCTATAACTTGCACTCCTAGGACACTTCTGACATATTCTCACACTCCTTGCAAAAGTAAATAATTATAGGCATATAATTATGCATATACACTATAATTTTGAAACTTCTAAACCCAAGTTTCCGCACCCCCTGGAATACCGTCTTGCACCCCCCAGTTGGGAACCCCTGACCTAGTCTAATGAAAAGAAGGACTAATGGTGATATATAGCAGTCTTCCAATATCTAAGGGGCTGCCACAAGGAAGTGGGATCCAGCTTATTTACCACAGATAACACACACTGGGAAGGATGCCAAACTCAGAGAGGAACCATAAACTAGAGATATTTCCATGCTTTGTTTCCAGCATTCGCCCATATGCAGGTCCATCCTCTTATTCAGTTGTCATAGCTGCAGCCCATGAAGAGGATCAAGGCCCTCTCCTCCCGTGGAGACCACATCTCTCCCTTATCCTCTCCTCCCTGCGTGCCCTAGGATGGAGAGGGGATGGGCCTGGGTCTTCCTCTGACTGCTCAGCTGGCCTCTGCCCTTCCCCAGCCTCCTCCACAACCTCTGGAGCCACATTTCCACTCTCTGTCAGCTGTTCCTCCTCTCCCTCAGAGTCAGTCTCCACTAGGGGCATGATAGGACCATTAGCATCCAGAAGCACCAAAACCTGGCCTACCATTTGTAGTTCCCTGTAGATACTGTTGTTCTTCAGCCCCAAAGCAAATGACAGAGTTAGGGGTAAGCTTTTTCCTGCTTTCCCATCGTCATAAATAATGGTACAATCCTAACGTCAACTCATAAAACATTTTTATGCTTATTTTAGAGTCGTCATGAACAGAAAGGGGAGGGGGGAATTTGAAAGAGCAGTACAGCAATTCGGAACCGAAAGTGCATTCCATTTTTATCTTGCAAAGATTATAACTAAGCTACCGGAATTTCTGCCACACAAATCTCTAATTGGAGAACGTGATTCATGACTCTTGGCTATGAACATGTTTCATTGGAGAATATGAATTATGATACACCCAGAGGGGTGTGGGAAAACCAGGGTCAAGGGTGACTGTCAACTAAGAAAAAAAAATACTTCTAGGGTCTTTTTAGTTGCCAGCAGAAAGGGAGTGGGGGGAAACAGTGCATTCCTTAAATGCTTCAGATAATCGCTAGGGCAGCCAAAGCTGTTGGCTCATAAGATTATTACCGGAGAGCATGATTGATGACTCTTGGCTATGGATGTGTCCCATTGGAGACTACACATCCAGTGGGTGCGGGGAAGGCCAGGATCAAGAGGGAAATGAATGATATGTCAGAGTCGGCTGCAACCAGGAAACGCCGACATGTTAACTCCTAATAAATCATTTTTTTTTCTACTCTGAGGGATGCAGCTAGAGACTTGTGATTTGAATGGGGGTGCATGTCGGAGCCGTGACAGCCAGCCGACTCTGACCCGTCATTCATTTCACCCTTGACCTCGACAGAGAATTACGTGTCTCAGAATCAGCTACGTCCAGGTCATGCTGACATGTTCGCTCCTAATAAATCCTTTGAAGTTTTTGTAGCTTGGCTCAAAGCTCAAGATTTAATTAGGGCAGCTGCCAGAATCCTGACACCTGAATTGTATGAGAACTCTTAAAGGATGTTGAATATCTTTCCTTTGGTAGGAGCTGTGGAAGCTCAGAGCTCAGAAGATTTCTGGCGGATCCCGTCCTCAGACCCCAAGAGACTAAAAGAAAATGCGGTGGATTTCCTCAAGATCAGCTGATCTTACCATCTAAAGGAGTCTCTGAATGCAAAAAAAGGAGCAGATGGAATTCAGGTCCCTGTCAAAAACAGATAAAATATATATATATATATATACATGGCCATGATGGAAATACGCTGGTTGTGATTTGCAAATGGTATCAGCCATTATGGGATTTGCTAATAGAATAATGGCAAAAGATTGGTCAGAAAAGGTATTTTCAGAGGCTGTTGGCTGTTCAGGCTTCCAGACGTGACCCCAGCACAGCCGAGGCATCAGGGATCCCTTTTGGCATGTTTCGGGTCAGCAGCATTTAGTCTCCAAAGGCTTTGGGTCTGAATAAGTCTGTCTTGCCGGTTAAATGAGGTCTCAGATTGTTGGGTGCAAGGGGCTGACCTCTTAGAGTAGGGGGTTGGACTAGAAGACCTCCAAGGTCCCTTTTAGCTTCTATTCCATTTTCTGTTATCCTATTCCATCCCATTCCTTTTCAACTCTACTATTTTATGTAAGCCACCACATTATTTTAGTACTTGTTGCCCGGTTGAATTGATAAAAACAGCTTGTACAAACTTCCACCGACCCATTGTTTCCGATATACACACACAGAGAACATGCTCATTAGATTTTACCTTTCTGTTTGTGAACTGTTTGTGCCAGTTTGATGTGAGAGCAGTCTTTAAAACACCTGGGTTGAGCAAGAACCGTTACCAAATGTTCTTAAGTGCTAAGTGCTACGGCTGAAGACACCTCGGCCATTCAGTTGATGCTCCCGGAGCCTCCTTGAAAATGACTGGTTTGAGTTTCCTCTCCTCTCCTCTCCTCTCCGCGTCATGAAGATTCAGATCCTTGGACTGTGGCAGTTTTCCTGTAGATTGAACCAGGCCTTCCTAAGATTCGTTTCCTAAGTTTCTCAGATCAGATTCTCAAGACGATTTTTCCCCCTTCGTTCTTACTGGCAAGTCCTGGAATAAGCATGCTTCCTTGGCCAGCTGGGCTCTTCACCCCAATCTCTCTGCTGTCAGATCACCAAGCCTCAATTCCGACGTTAAGGCGGAACATCCATAGAAACAAATTTATAGAAGACAGAGTGGGGGGAAAGAGCATAGAGACGAAGAAAAAAGCACCTTTGAGACATCCATAGAAGTTTCTACCAGTGCTTGAAAAAGTTGGCAGTGCTCTAACAATATGTAATCATATCTCTTAAACTTTTCAGCAATGAGTATACCTGTGCAATAAATACCTCCAGGGAGTTTTATGGGAGTTAAATCTTCCACAGTGCATTTACAGCAGTATTTCGCTACTCTTAGGAATGAATATTCCTTCACTACAGTATAGATAGAACTGGGCTTGGCTAATCTAGTGAAGAGAAGGACCAGGGGAGACATGATAGCAGTGTTCCAATCCTTGAGGGGCTGCCACAGAGAGGGGATCGAGCTATCCTCCAAGGCATCAGAAGGCTGGACAAGAAATAACGGATGGAAACTGATCAAGGAGAGATTCAGCCTGGAAATAAGGAGAAACTTTCTGACAGTGAGAACAATCAACCCATGGAACAGAAGTTGCCTTCGGAAGTTGTGGGAGCTTCATCACTGGAAGTTTTCAAGAAGAGACTGGACTGTCATCTGTCTGAAATGGTGTAGAGTCTCCTGCTTGGGCAGGGGGTTGGGCTAGATGACCTACAAGGTCCCTTCCAACTCTTGATTATCTGTTACCTGTTAAGAAGCTGCAAAAAAAACTTCCGGAAGAAATGAACAGGTCTTGCCACAAGGTGTCGCTAAGAATTGCTGATGGTTGAGCACTATTAAGTAACCAGGTAGCTTCCCCCTGGACAAACCCTGGCCTCTACAGTTTCACCTTTACCTTTCTATCAGTATCTTAACATTTCTCCATTTATTTTTTTCCCTTCTTCAGTAAAAGTTCTTTTTATTTTGTTTGCTCTTAAGGTTGCATCATTGACCTGGAATTTGTAATCATTCCCTCTTTCTCAGGCCAAGTATTGATTTTTGTGAGAACATGACATCTAATTTCAATAAAATTGCCAATACAGCAGAAAAAAAAACGAGGCTCGGTTACATTTTAAAAAGTCTTGTCAAGTCTTGCCCACCAAATAGCATTGGAGATTCTGGCCCTCAGAATCAGAATAGAGGTGGAAGGGACCTTGGAGGTCTTCTAGTCCAGCCCCCTGCTCAATCAGGAGCCCCTATACCATTTCAGACAAGTCACTGTCTAGTCTCTTTCTTAAAAAAAAAAAAACTCCAGCGATGAAGCATCCACAACATCTGAATAAAAGACCATCTCTTTTTTTCTCTCTCTCCCTTGATCCAGCATTGATGGGAGGGTTGGACCGGATGACCTCTAAGGTTGCCTCCAATTCTCATTCCGTGGTTCAGATCCAGATTAACAGAGTTGGAAGGGACCTTGTAGGTCATCTGGTCCAGTGGTAGCCAACTAGTGGGCCGGGGGACCACTGGTGGTCCACGAGGAAATTTTGGTGGTCTGCAGAGAAATGTCACCTCCAAAGCAATTAATCCAGGCTGTGCAGGAACACAGGGCTGAGCTGCCCACGGGAACACAAGGTTTGCATCGCTTGCATTGTGAACAACATGAGGTAGTGAGGGGAGCGGGGAAGGGGGGAGCTTGCCCCATTTGCCTGGCCTGGCCACTGGGCTGCTTCTTTCCACTTCTTTCTTCTGCTTTCGGCTGCATGCAAGGAAAGCAGCAAAAGTCTTTCTTTCTCTCCCCCAAACTCCACCAGAAATGAGTCTTTGGGACCCTGCAAGGCCTCCTGCTCCAAGAGGCTGAGCAGTCAAAGACTCATTTCTGGCGGATTTTGGGGGAGAGAAAGAAAGACTTCTGCTGCTTCTGCTGCTTCTGCTGCTTTCCTTGCATGAAGCCAAAAGGCCCCCCCCCCCCCCCCCCCCCGGAGAACGGAGCTGGAAATGGTATCCTGCAATCTCAAATAAATGAATGATCGATCAGTAGGAAAATGTGGTGGGGAAATTTTCCTGCAGACTTTTTGGGGGATTTTCCCAGGGTCTCTGCTGCTTTTTGCAGAGACCCTGAAAAAACATCAGCAAGCCACCGTCAAAATTCATATTAGTGGTCCGTGGGATTTAAAATTATGAGTTTGGTGCTCCCTGAGGCCCAAAAGGTTGGCGAACCCTGATCTAGTCCAGTCCCCTCACCCAAGCAGGAGACTTAGGGATCCTTAGAGGGAAGATATATTTTTCAAGAACTACTGTGGCTCCAAACTAGTTGAAAACCTGAAGAGTCTAGAACATCCTTTTCCCCCTGAAACGCCCCATTGTGTTCAAGAGGACAGCCAAGTGGAATGAAGAGCTAAGCCTTTTGCATAAGTTACAGACTCGCTGCACCGTTTTGTTGCCGATTTCATAAAAGAAACAATGAGTTGGAACCTCGAATGAGAGCCTTGCCTCTGCACTTGCGCAAACTTGACAAAGTACAGGACTTCATTCTGCCTTTTCCTGGATTTCTTGCGCATGGGATGGGCAGCACAGATTCCCCTCTGGGAAGCTAAACTGAAATGATTTCACGCGGTATCCAGATAGGAACTCTGGATTCCGCTTTAAAAACTAACAGAGAAAGTTGATTCCAAAATAGCATGAACGATGTAATGGAATTTAGTTCAGTGGCATTATTATATACGGAGCCTCTGTGGCGCAGTAGAGTGCAGTACTGCCAGGGCTACCTACTTCTGCTGACTGCCGGCTGCCTACAATTTGGCAGTTCAAATCCCACCAGGCTCAAGGTCGACTCAGCCTTCCATCCTTCCGAGGTGGGTAAAATGATGAGGACCCAGATTGTTGGGGGACAAATATGCTAACTCTGTAAACTGCTTAGAGGGCTGTAGAGCACTGTGAAGTGGTATATAAGTCTAAGTGCTATTGCTATCTATCTATCTATCTATCTATCTATCTATCTATCTATCTATCTATCT